>JARHVA010000764.1:925000-1525000 GCA_037957365.1 Torreya grandis | reverse complement strand
GATTATGGTCTCCAATATCATGATGCACTAAGTCTTGCACAAATGAATCTTTCAGTCCTTACATGTATAACATAATAGACATCATGGTCTTTTCATACCACTGGTGTATATTATTTTATGCTTTATTAAATAAAGGTTTCTCAAATATTACTATGTTGGAATTATTGTTAGAAAACCAAACAAATAAAACTAACATAGACAACTATCTAAACCATCCATAAGATGCAATGTTTCATTTCATTTTTTCATATACCATAATAAATGTTGAAAGGATCAACATGTGCTACAACATATCAAAATCAGGTGAAATAATTACATATACAAGTATATCTATTCATCTAATCATCTACCATACACATAAAATTAAACACATCCACAAAGTCATTACACATCCATCTTCAAAACATAACACAAGTCCAATGCCAAAAATAATCACGTATATATATCGAATGTGTCAAAATACATCAATATAATGATACATCTCAAGAATATGTATACATCAATATATCATATCTCTAAGTATCTCCCTTTCCCTTAGAGGGGGAATCTATGGGTGATCTCAAATGAGGCTGCTTTGGTATACTCTTCAGAAGACCCATAACATGTTATAATCCATGTCCTATAGATTTTTTTGACTCCACTAGCTAGACTGACATCCTTGATGCTGACCTCCTCATTGAGTACTATCTAAAGTAAGGTGATTGTTAAGCTTATGGTACTAACTCTTCATATAAGCTCCTGTAATAGGTATCCCAATCCATAGCCTTCATAACCTTATGCAAAGCCACCATCTATCTAGGTCCTATCAATAAATCCCTAGGCTCTACTAACTCAACTCATTTAGTATCCATCTCTCTCTTATATCTCTATGTCAAACCTGTATCTGGAGTTTGAGTTACCACATCCTATGTAAGTAGGCCTCCCTCTCTACCATAACCCTGGGCCACCATCGTATCAATATCAACATATAGTTTGTCAACATATCCTTGTATCCATATGATCTTGGTCGATCTCATCTCCACCTATCTATCCCTACCACTTTTGTATCCCTACAATCCTACTATGTCAATGTCCCGAGCTCTAATCTCCTCATGTAGTATGTCAATCAGTGCTTGGTCCTTTAGTGACCTCATTAGCCTTGATGGTGTTATTTTATCCCTTCCCTTTGTATATGCCTATGGTACATGCCTCATCTCTATGTCCCTTCTACCTCCATATTCCTCTCCATCATTTTCAATCACAACCACAAGATTTTATCCTCCTCCATCTCCCTTAACCTATCCCATCTCTATATCATGCATCTAATATCCTCTAGCCCTAGCAATATTTGTATCTTACATTTGATCCCCATCTCTCTGTCCTCCTCCACCACCTTGTATTGGAGTAGCTCTCATAATCCTCACTTTTAGGCATGTGCTCTGGGGACATGCTCTAAATGCAACCTATAATCTATGTCTCCATATCTTAGGTGGAACATGTGGCTCTATAAGCCTCAATGGTCTCTATTGATCCCACTATGGTATGTAATCATATGTAGTACCAACATCCACCAAATCCCTCATAACATGATATGCCATTATCTGCACCTATGCCTAGCTTTGAAATGTAACCCTAGAATCAATACCCACCCCCCACATATTGCTCATATAAATACATGAGGACCTATTGGGATACCCTATCTAATACCAAATTATCTCATCACCCTATTTGGTCTATATCACTTAATGATGTACTCATGGTACATAATAATACAACATTGAGTCATCATGCAGTCTAAATGTCTTGCATCCTCTCTATAGTGTGGACTGACCTTTCTATATGGCCTCCACATCACATGATTAACTCTTAGCTCATTAATCACCCTATTATAATAACCCACATCTCCTAAATGTGACTACTATACCCCTACATATACATGCCATCCATATACAAGGGGTTATTTTATGGTCCTCATCCTCATCTAGCCTATAGGGCATTCAATTGCCATGTGCTCCCATGCCCACACCTAAAGCAGTATGGATGAGCCTATAGAAACACCACCTATATACATCACATAGTGTAAATCCATGTATAAGTGTGCCAATATGCATATGTATATAGACTCATGTAGACATCAATATCTATACCACTCACCATTAAAATTAGGTCTTCCCCAAAAACCCTGTACAATATCATTACTTGTGCACCTTGCTCCAGTAAACATGTGTCCCTCATATGAGAATCCTCAAAATCCTCCATATATCTTTTATTGTAATAGTCATCTCACCTATCAGTAAGTGAAATATGTTGGTCTCACTATGCTAGAGCTACACCAGTGCAGTTAAATAAGTCCTATCCACCTATATTTTAGGCATATCAGCTAAATATGCTAAGATCATCACCTCTAGTACCCCTACCTTATAATGTGTAAACCTTAGCATCAACTCTAGAGTTCTTTAGAGTCTCTCTTATGTACATAAAATTGGAAATATATCCTACACACAATTAAACATGCATTATGTTAATACTATTTAGCTACATATACATCTTAAAGTCCCATATTTGTTCATTTCTCATTATCTCACCACATGTTAATTTGTAATTTTACCCTTTGAATGATTTCACCATTTTTTATGTTGAATTTTCCATTCGCTTTGAAATTTTTTCCACTATGTTTTATGAATTCGCTATACTTATGGATGATTTCACTGAAGTTTTCAATGACTTTGCCACTATGTTTTCTAAATTTACTAAACTTCTAGATGATTTTTTTAAAGTTTTTGATAAATTCACTATGGTATTAGACAAATTTGTTGAACATAACCCCTGATCTAATTTTAATATATTTCATTGCTCACCTCAATAAATTCGCCATGATCAATAATGAATTCATCATTTGGTTAAGAATGAAATGATTTTATCCTACTTTACTTGACATTAAATTATAATAAAACCAAAAACAAAAAAATGGAAATCATTACTTATCGCATCACCGCTCCCTTCCCACCTTTGACGAACTTGCACATGCTCGTTGTGATATCTATCAACTAGAATCTGATCCATTTTCCTCTCCAACCCCCGAGTGAAATCACACAAATCAAATCTAATAATTAAACACAATGAAATGAATTTACATAATTGAATTTCCAATAATCCCCCTACCCATATAATATTCAAACCCATCATTCAAATATTTTCCCTCCCTTATCATTATTTTCACCTTTCACAAAACATTTCTCAAAATTTCGTACCAACAATTAATTAAAGTGTTATATATCTTTATTAATACTTTTAACTATCAAGTTTGTAAACTTTTATCAACATTATACAATCTATATTTTTTATGTTCAAGATTCGTAGGTTACCATCATTGAGATATATCATTCCCATATCTGCTACAGTGAACCTTGATTCACATAACACCATCCAAGCTTACAATTGATGAATGATAAATTTTCTTTTTACAACTCATTCTTTAGAAATTATCTACCAGGGGTAAATCATTTTACACATATTTTAAATATTGCAAGGAATTTATTGATTATAGTGCTTAAAGTTATTTATGGTATTGATTATAACCACTTCATCATATTACCTTCAATCATTTCGAGCGTTCATCCACTTTCTCACATGAACAATCAAGGGGGCATCATCACATTCATTTTCTAGTTACCTGGGGCAACTTTCTTCTCCACAATCATTAATGATCTACTTTGTCTACTATTATTCGAAATGGTATTGCTTCACAACAACCTTTCAAAAAGGGGAGAATGTAGACAGCTGAATTTCACCATTTAGTGTCAAAATTCAATTTGACATAGTAACCCATCACCTTCCCCCATTTAAATTCAAATTAACATCATTTCCATTTGCTTTTAAATAATAGATCAATATTTAATTAATTAATTATAATCATGCACATCATTTTCCTCAAATACTAATTAAAATTTGGATTTACACCTCGCCAAGACATCGTCCACATTATCTCAACCATTTTTTGACTTATCCAACTAATCCCTTAACTTCCTAAACCATTTACTGAGTCATCTTAGAAAATTTCAACCTCCTAGATGACTCAAACAACTAAATTGATCCATTCTTCATGAGTCACTCAAACACCTCCCTTTTTTCCTCACCCCATGGAATTAGTCATCATCCTCATGGATGAGGACTCAAATTTAGTTATTGAATATTTAAATAATTTGATAAATTTAAATAATCTTTAACCATTCATTTCATCTCTCGTAAGCTTATAAATTAATGAGCAATCCATCACTTTTAATCATCCACTTTTAAGATAACAAAGTGCTATCAAATTATCATTGCAAATCAAATCCATCAAAATCAATTTTCACCCCAAAACTCTACCTAATTCTCTTTGATATGGAAATAAGTTGAGCACCCACATTTAGAATTCAAGAGCAAATCTATATTTGATCACAATAGAGAAGGTGATGAATACTTCATGGTTGTAAGTGTTTTTTGTTTATTGCTTTCTTTCATTTGTTGCTATATCTTTAAGTTTAGGTTTTTGTTTAGATTAGATTTCCTTGTTTGGTTTCTTAGCTAGCTTACAATCTAAATCTAATGCTCACACTAAAAAACTTTATTGCGTTTAATGGGGTGCCTCACACATGATATGTATGTCCCAACTAACTACTAACATACTAATAATAAAATATTATTTAGATAAAAAAACCCAATAAACCTTATATTTATTCAAATGGGACCAAAATATTATATAGAACAAATGACTGTGAAGTTATCCAAAAAATATGCCACAATCTACAAACTGAGCATTTGTACATCTAACACTGATTAACTTGTGTCACTTCTCTAAACCCTGATCTAATATGAAAATGAGTATCATCCTATGCATTTTCATCCCCTCTAATCATCCATACATGTCCTATAATATGAGCATCATCATGAGAATACTCAACCACCGATCTTTGCCTTAATGATAATTATGTACCTATATATCTGTTTAATCTAGTTTAATTTAATGAACTCTAACTAAAAGATATTAAACTATTGTAATAGAAATGTTGGAATACAAAAATATGATATTAATATACAATATGATATATAATTTTACAAAATTTAGAATTTGCTAATAATAATAAGTCCTACAAATATGCAAACCTCCCTAGAATAAATATTTTGATAACTATGTACTCTAACTATGATTGAAAACTACTTGATAAGCCCTCTATACTACATTGGGTTGTGACCAAATGCAATAATTGACTGTGCACTGGGACAATTTTGTAGGAGGAGGATAGGGATGTATTTCATCCTTGTTTGATGACTATAGTTATAACCTAGTCGACTGTATGCCTAATTTATTGATATGGGTCTATGCAATTGTCTGCAAGGGTTTGTTGAGTAATTATATGTGTCGATATATTGCACAAAAGAATTGTAAAAGATAAACCCTTATTATTGCACAAAAATAATGGGCCTTGAGCTGATGTAGTTCTCCTTCTTAAGGTGATTGTGTATTCTATGATTGTGCAACTATGTGAATATAACTAGAATAATAATTGACATGATTGATAATGGATGCCCTTGACCTAGAATAAACAATATTCAAACTTTTATTTTGAATGGTTAAATGCTAAAAAATTGGAATTAGAAAAAATAGTGCTCTTTTGCTCAATGTGTAGTGATTTGAAACATCTTGCTAGGGGCTCTTTAAGTGAATGTCTTGATGTGATTTAATAGGTCAATATTTGGGGTATTTTTGTTAACTAAATTTAAAATATGTATGGGAGAGTCATTTTAAAATATATTAATTTAAAAAAGTAACTGTTAGAGTGCGGGGGACAAGGCCACAATGTGGCCCTCTCTAACCTAGTGTGGACTTGTCCCAAAATACCAAAGACAGTAGGGATAGGTCTGACATGAGCCTATAGATTGAATATGGATAAAATTGGCTAAAATAGGTATGCATGTATGATATTTTCAATGTTTTCAAGATGATTAAGGTTATTTTACACATTACGAGTTAGTGAAATAACGAATAGACTAAGGTAAGGATGTTAAGAATGAACATTGTCGAACACTTAATGATTATTTTTTTATGTCTACAGTATGATACATATCACATGGTTCCTAAAAATAATGACACTTAATGATTAATTTTGTATGTATATAGTATGTTAAATCTCACGTGGTTCCTAAAAATAATGACCATTATGCAAATATTTTTTCTGCTAACAACCCCTATTAGTCATACAATCATTAACGATTGATAAAAAACCAATACAATATCTCCCTAATTAGATGAGAATTCATAATTATATGAAAAGGCACACACCTAATAACTAATTTTTTCCTCATCAATAATATCAAATAATTAAAAAACTAAAATTTGGATAGAAAACATCAAACTCCTATCATCTATCAAAAACTTCTACTACAACAAACCCTGATTTTAAAGCTAGAAACAAACTCAAGATGGGTGGGTCTTTGGCTCTATCATCATAATTGATCTCAAGGGACCTATAAACCCTAAAATGTATCTGTTATACATATTTAACTCCTTGTTTCTTAATTTTTAATACATTTTCCTTCAAAATCACAAGGGGAGACTCCAAAAAAACCTTTCTGATGGTAGATTTAAAATTTTCCAACCCCTATGAAATGAGTGGTTACACCTCTATCTATATACAAAACATCAATTAGATTAAAAAACATAGTCATAGGCTAAATGTACTAAAAATGATGGAATTTAAAATTGTCTTTGCATCTTGTGGGAATGCAACTCTTGACCTCTACTATACTTAATGTATTATAAATGACATCTTGACCAACTATAATCCAAATCATATATAATTTTATTTTTCCTATTCCAATCCAATGTAGTCATAAAATATCTAAACTATAATCAATGTTTTGTTTCTCTCTTCAAATCACTTAGTATAAAAGAATAACACTTATTTTAAAAGAAAAATAACCACCAAATTCATTGACTAAATGAATAATACAACAACATGTACTAGGATAAATTATTATAAAATATGCAGAGGCCCCAAAGGTTGTAGGCAAAATCATAAACAAAGATTGACATGAATGACTATTTCCTATCTAATTTTCATACATGTAATCAATGCTCACCAAGTAAATTTTTTAATATATTTACATCATATGAAATAAAATTTTTTGATAAATTTTCATAAGATATTTCTTAAGCACACAAAGGCCAGAGATATGTGTTTATAACATCCTGATTATTATTGAAATCACCAATTTTCTTGACTACATTGATAATAAAGATGTCCAATCCTTAAATCAATGAAGTAACGAAGAAGAACATTTTCATATTGATTGAATATTTATTGATATAATTTTCAATATTTGTCCCATAAGGATTGATGACCCTCATTGCATCACTAATCCATAATGTGCATGTGTGTTATATCAACTAAACCCCAAAGAAGAAATTTGATTTGGCCATTGATTGACACAATCAATGGCCTAGACCTACCATAAAATCAATCATCAATGCTCTTTGTATTGATGATCCCCAAAGTGTTTAATATTTGAAATGGTCAACCCCCTCAGAGGAAAGAATCCCACCTTTTAGTTACTTTTTTGATTAAAGGTCAATGTTATTTCACTTTGAGGTCCGTTCTTATCATTTTATTAGAGATCGACCAAGTTATCATATTTTATGATAGGATTTAATTTTGTTATCATGTACATACAAGTATGTTCATGTAACTTGATGTAGCTACATCAATTTCTATGTAGCTAAAAATAAGGGTAAATATAGGGATATGTATGTAGATGCAAGTAGCTTTAGGTAATTCCAAATGCCTTCAAATGTTATCTAGTAGATACAATT
The DNA here is from genome assembly GCA_037957365.1 of Torreya grandis. Classification (NCBI taxonomy): domain Eukaryota; kingdom Viridiplantae; phylum Streptophyta; class Pinopsida; order Cupressales; family Taxaceae; genus Torreya; species Torreya grandis. The sequence goes on along the minus strand of JARHVA010000764.1, from coordinate 1,517,169 downwards.
AGCCATGATGTCCCTACAAATAGACATGATAGCCCATGACTAGTCATCATGCCATCTGGAATTTCATGGATTCCATATCTAGTTGAGGTGTGAAAATTTGAGGTCCCTCATTTCAATCAAGGTTCCCCATGTGAAATCCAAGACCCTCCCTACTAGTTGTGGAATCCCAGTAGTGGTTATCATAACATTGGTGAATTAATGAATAATAAGTGATTAATTGATTAATTTACTTGTCAAAACATTAAATTCATAAGAGTATGCTATATATACTATATTAGTTTCATATTGATTAACAGATCATCAAATTCAATGTGAAACAATAAAATACATTATGCAACGCCTTTATATTATTCAAATTGTCATTGTAAAGTCATTAAATATAATATTAATAGTAACTATTAGTCATTGATATGAAAAAATTATAATAAAATAATAATGTAACTAAAGTGTTAACCATGACTTAACCCCTTTTCTTTGACAAAAATTGAATATTTTAATCATTTCCATTGGATAACAGATAAAAAAAATGAGTGTGGAGTGAAATTAACTTTATATACCAATTATGTTATAAAATTTGACCTATAGACAAATATGAACATGCTAATAAATCCCATTCACAATAAAAATATTAATCATACAACCAATAAGAAGAGGGATACATAGTGAATATGCTTGAAATAATTCCTTAATCCTCCTTTAGGTGATTAGATGTTTTAGAATCTACATGTTGTGTGGTGTAATGTTATGGAATATCTCACTTGGGAACTTAACCATAAAGTTAGGATCCAATTATAGCATAGATTGTTACTGCATATTATTATTAAATAATCCATGAAAGTAGAATAAAACACCATTAATAAAAAAACATAAACTTGGATCTATACCAATATTACATCCATTTATTTCTAATAAAAAATACATCGTATAGATCAAATTCATATGAGGATACTTGATTTTGGTAGTGTTTATCCTAATCCATTCTCTATCAACTACTAACTATTAACTATTATCATTGCCTCCTCCTTCTATCAAGGTTGGGTTTACATAGGTACCACACCATTATACTTTACTTACAAAAAGAATTATCCTAAAGATAGATAGTCTTATCTATTCCTTAAATGAGGAAGACATTGGGCCCTCCATGTGTCCATGATCACTTCCCATGTCACATCTATTTCCTAATTTCTCATCATGAATCTTAGAATTAGAAATATTGTGATGAGTGGATAATAACTACACAAATATTTTTATATGTACACACCATACACGTGAATCTTCTCTATCTGCTAGTTTTTATCTGTGTGCATATATCTTCTATGCAGTCTCCTCTTTATACATGGTATCTTGTGCAAATTCCTTGTAGGCAATTTATACTTAACCTAAACTTAGAGTTACAACCCTTCACATAAAACATGGGGTCAACATCTCCCCACACTAATTTTCTTATTTTTTAGATGCAAAATTCCATTAAGATTTGAAGCATTTATTTCTTTGTGTCACTTATTCATTCTAACATAAAAACTCAAATAGGATTAGGGATTGTATCCACCAATTTATCTATGAAGTGCATTGAATGTTATTTTCTAAATTTTTATCAACCTAGGGGCCTAGTAACAATGGATGGGTAACACATGTCTCCAATTTACTCCCCCATTTTTATTGGTTTTTGATGAGTTGTTAGGGTTACACAAAAGGGGATCAATTTCCTAGAGATTTATACAAAATCTTGGAAAAGTAAGTGATATTTTTGAAGCCTTAGAACAAATGAATAAGATCATGAAATCAGTTTCCAGAAATTCACAATTAGACACAAATGGCCCAACATTTACAAAAGCATCAACATACTAAAAAAAGAGTGCACTCCAAAAATTTGTCTTTGTTCATCTTGAGTTTATTGGCTTTTGTTTGCCTACCTTTTGTACATGATTTTTGTTGTCCATTTGTGGTGATTATCCATATATTTGTGACAAATCATATATTATTATAAAACCCCATATTTTCATTAATTATTGATTCTAAATTACTATTAATACATAATTAAGTTTGATTTGTTATTTTATTAGATTATATTTAGTTAGGCCTAAGTTTTCATTGTGTATGGGCAAATGTGTTGCATTGTGTATGTGTAGATGTGTTGCATTATGATGCAATTTGACCAAAATCCATTATTCATAACACATATTTATGAATATGTGATCTCTTACACTCTTAGGGTTGGATCTTGCTTGTATTTTTATGCATATGATTTTTCTTAGGGTTTCATAAACCCTTAACGTGTTGTGTACTCTTCCTTGAGCTAGATCTTATTTTTCCATATTGTTGCATTTGATGAGGGTCTTTTATATCTCATGTTAGCTTTATTTATCCCTAACTATTTTCTTTCTTGTTCCTTATTAACATTTTAATTTGTGTCATATCTCATAATCCATATTTATTCATTTCATTATAAATTATATATCTCTCCGTGTATTTTAGCTTCTCTTATAGATATGCATATTCCTATATGTAATTCAATTATGGCATGCTTTCAATGAAGTTATCTACATGGCCTATTCCTAGTTTATGTGTATCGATGTATCATGATGTTATTAGTATACACGTGTTCATTCATGTTTAAATGCTTATTTTCAATTGTATATCATAGAATGATATCATATTTTCCAAGACATTTTAGGGTTTCATGTAATTATAAAAGTGCTTCATATTTATATCTTTCCACCCTTGCCAATGATATAAGATCCATGAAGGAAAATTATAAAATTATCATTACCCATGACCAATACATGATGACACATTATGAGGTTAACCACACTATGCAAAGGAAAGCTAGAGCCAAAAATGTAAGATCCCATCCTATACTCCTCAATCTTAAGGTGGAAATAACAAAAACATCCATCCTAATCTCCCTCAATCTTCTAAGACTAGATTGTAAGTATCCAAAGATTATGATATTGTAGATCAACTCAGTAACACTCAAGAAGAGATATCCATTCTATAATTAGTTAAAATATCAAATTTTTACAAAGATATTCTTTACAAGACCTTTTATTAAACTACTTTTTCCAAGGATACCCAACCATTTGAGTTTTCCTTCATGGTTAGATATTTTGTGGACAATGAGAATGTTATTACATTTGAACATGACTAATTATCTCAAAAATATATTGTGGATCAACGTTTACCCATGCACATTAAATTTATAATTATTAACATATGGATCAAAATAGTATTAGTGGACAATGGTTAAGGGTTAGACATTTTTAGTGAATTCTTTCATGTTTAACTTGGACCTTGCAAACTCATAGATTATCATTAAAGGTTCATATAATCAACCAAGAAAATATATTGGATAAACCTCTTTGAATACATCCCTTAGACATAATAGTATAACCACACAACTTCAAGTGATACCTAATGATGTGAGCTATACAATTTTACTTGGAGAGCTTCGATCTGTGATATGGGAGATTTCCCATCCATATTACATATATGTTTGAATTGTATACATGAGGGAGTTACATATACATGTATTACACATGATGTACCATTTATATATTGTAAAATTATAGAGAATCAAGATATTAGTGTTCCCTTATTTGAATAATATTCAATCGTAGACTTCTAAATTTGACTCAACACTTATTTTATAATGTCTTCTTAATCACTTTGCTTATATAAGTCTTAGCTAAGAATTAAACACTCAATGGCACATTTATCTTATGTCTTTAAATTTTTATTTTATAATTGTGTATGAATTTATGACCCCCTTTTTATACTCACATGGCTTAAAACACATTTAGTAATAGATATATTTGAACCCTTTTGATATTTTGAGGTTATTTTGAGTATAGGTCGAGATATAGGAAAAATACTATATTCTTTCCTATATCTTGACCCCTTCCCAATGGTTTTGACCTTTAATATTTCATTTTCTATTTTGACACATTTCATCTTTCTATCTATTACTTTGAGTCCCATTTAAGGTCTTTTGGGTCCACTGTGCACACCACTGAGTTTTTAATTTGAGTTCTAAGAGATTCCTATATAAACAAAGTTGTTAGAAGGCATTTATGGTAATCACTCTCACATTTAAAGAGCTATACAAATTTATATACTGCTTACATTGAATTACTAGAGATATATCTGAAGTATTATTACATTTTTTTGGTTGTGCAAAGGGTAAGCTAGGAGAAAGAACATCTAGGTTTGCATATCACCATTTCACATGCGTACGTACTTGGGAGAACTACATTTGAGTTTGAGCCTTCTTTGAGGCATTGTAAATGTAGTGTAGTGCTTGGTCTTTTAATGGGGATTGACCAAGGTCAGTCCAAATCAATCCTTTTCACCTAATTCCCCTATTTGATATTGTAAGTGTTTGTGCAAGAAACTAGGATTTGATATTTTAGGGGCATGCACATTCAAATAAGTGTTAGTTAAAGTGGAAAAATATATTATTGTAGCATTTTCAACATTTAGGAATTTTTTTGAGTTTCATTGTCAAAGGTTAGGATTGATCAAACGGGTAAAACACATCTACCATTCTTGTCTTGTTCCTATCATTCTTGACCCAATTTAGAATTTATAGAATAGTGATTAGAAGTCAATTTTTCTCAAGGTCATAACTACCCATGGGGGTCAAGGATGATTGAGATTACTAACCTAATTTTGTTTGTACTGAACCATAGTAGAAACAATCCCTAGATTTGGAAATGAAAAATCTATAGTCATCACACATAATTGTCAATCAATCAATTAGTCTACACATATCAGGAAGGGTAAAAAATAATCTAAGTCTCTCCTTATCCCTTTGCATTTACATTTGCCAAACTTTATTGTCAAAAATATCATTGTCAAATATTATTGTCCACTTTTTTCTATTAAGTCATTGGTCAAATTTATATTTTATTAGCTTTATCTAATAAAAGTGTTGGTGTTGCATTAATCCAATTTTGGGTAAAATATATTGGCAAACTCGTATACTATTTTAACATTACTAAACCCTGTGTTTCCCTTAGGGTTCTAACCCTCCTTATAGGATTTCCAAAATTTGTATTAAGGTTTTAGATACGATCTCTGATTTTCCCTTATCCTTTGTTCAAATCAAAATCTTTACCTTTTGCACTAAGGGTACCTTCATTTCACTATTAAGGTTATCCTTTGCTATGATTGTGGCTTATCCTACCTTGTTTAGATCATATCCAATCCATAACAAATGTAATTTTTAAACTCTTCAAGATTTTTTTTAAATATATTGAGTAGAAAAAAAACTTATTTTTGTTGACTAAAATATTATATGGAATTTTTAGAATTTACTATTTACTATTTTTAGTAAATTTGGCTTAGGGGATGAATGTTTTACATAATTTAAAATTAATTTATGGGTTTCATATATTTTTTAATTTTAATTAAGAACTCTCTTATATTCCAAAAATGCCTAACATATCTATTATAATTATTGATTCTTTATCATGCACATCTTAGTCTTCTACCTTACGGTTTGCATGTGGGAGTGTGTGGTTGGAATGATCCTTGTTCATTTCTTTCTTGTAATCTTAGGTTTTTAAATGATACCTCTATTAGAAACCCCAATATCCCTCATTCCTTGTATTTTATATTTTATAAAACTGTTATGCCCTATGATTATTCTAATGCATGTATTTCAAAATCTAATAGTCCTCATCCCTTAGATTATGTATTTTTTGGCAATTCTATACCTCAATGAATGGACCAATGATGATTATTTTATGAATAAAAATGCTAATTATATATATATGAGTAATATGATTATGAAGACAAGATTATGAAGAAGCGTATAGTGAGGAAAAGGAAAAAAATATTACTTACAAAATGGAAGAACATATCTCCCCTACACATTATTTACAATCCTCTCTTAACCATTATAACATAATGCTAAGGTACATACTCATACTACTCCCATGTTGAATGATTTGCAATCTAAAGATGATTTATTTGAAAATACATTTCATTTGTCTTTACAATTTTCTACTGAACTTCATCACACTAAATCTTATAAAACAAACATTGTATGAGAACAAGAAAAAATGCATAAATACAAATTTTGATAATACTACTCTTACATGCATATATGTTCTCATGACATAGATGATATAAATGTGAGAAAACTTGCATGTCTTCCTTCTTCACAAGATGATGAAAATGTTACAAAACTTGATTGTATATCTTCTTTACTTGATAATGAAAATATTACAAATAATTAATGTAATTTTTCTTTGCTAGATGATGCAAATATTGAATGCCATTATTATTTAATAGATGATACCAATGATATAAAATTTGAAAGTACTTCTTCTTCTTTATCTCTAGATGATGCAAATGTGACAAAAGTTAAATTTGATTCTTCTTCTTTAGATGATACAAATGTTATAAAACTTGAATATGCTTCTCATTTAATTTCTATAGATGATACAAATGTTACAAAAATCAAAATTCATTCTTATTTACTCTCTCTTGATCATTCAAATATTAAAAAATTTAAATGTGATTTGTATTTTCTCTCTTAAAGCAACAAATGTTATTCCTTCTCTCTTTGTAGAAACAAAATTAATTGAGAAATACATAATATTTCATTTGAAAAGTCATGCAATAATAAAATCATACATACACATCTTCGTTATATTCAACATGATATAATCTCTTCTTTAAAAACATCTTATGATATGAATGTTCCTTTGTGCAATGATGTCAACTTACAATGCAAAGATAGTTGTGATGTCTCCTATGTTTCAAGTAGATGGTAAATTACAACCCTTGAGTGTACCTTTCATAAACACAATTATTCCTACTAGTCATATTATATTTATGATGAATGTTATAGGAGACTTTCAAAAATAAGTGTCGAATCTTGATTTATAATTATTATTGTGTCATGCCAATATTAAAGATAATATCATTTAAATTTGACTATCTTTATCCAAAGGAGTTTATCATGCCTATTCTTCCTTTATTTTATGGTTATGGAGACCCTACCAACCATTTAACATAATACATATGTTTTTTTGGTCTTTAGGCTCAATATGGATGCATATTATTAAAAGCTTTCCATAGAAGTTTAACACAAGAAGCTGCAATTTGTTCTATAGTATTCGAAATGGTTCTCTAAATAATTTAAAGAATTTATAAGACACATTCTTATTATATTATCACAAGCATGAAATGCCTAAATTAACACTGGAAAACTTCCAAGGTTCAACGCAACATGACGACGAGTCTATTCAGGATGATGATATATGATTTAAGAATGCCTTGCACTCTTTGAAATATAGACCCTCAGATTTGGAAACATAACTCATATTTAGTAAGGGTATTATTTATACTCTTAAATAAAAAACATTGCATAATCCTTATATTTATTTTGATAGCTTATATATGAATGTGCACAAATACAATTGTGAACTAGTAAATAGTAATGTAAAATTAAATGCATCTTATCTAAAAGGCAAAAGTTTTGTTAAAGATGATTATAAAGGGAAATAATTTACAAAAGAGTTTCATAATCCATATCCAATACCTTCTTCTAAACCAATAGTTCTTAGCAAGGAACAAACAATAAAGATCTTACATAAAAGAAAGAATCATCTTAAAAAATAGCTCCTACAATAAAAACATCTATTTATACTAAGAGTCAACCACTTTAGTTTGATCTAATTAAAGATCAACCACAAAATATCTTACATACATTATTGGTTTTAGGATGTGAAGTCATATTCACAGTCACTATTCATGATGACATGACCTAATGGTGATGTGGATGGTTAGTGATGTGGCTGATTGGTGATGTGGTAGGGGACCATGGAGGATATCCCATGATTGATCAGGTTAATGTGAAGAGAGTGGGGCATAGAACTCCACTAAGGCACATGGGTTTATCTTTGGTAGTCACATGGGTGGTGTCATATGGTGAAAGATACAAAAGGGTTGGTGTGGGTAAAATTTCTAAGGGACACCATGATTCTCATGTGTGGAGAAAGTCAAAAGATGATTGCAAGCATCTTTTGGACTCATATGGTCACATGGAGAATGAAGATAAGAAATCTATTATTGATATTTGTTCTCACTTATGGAGTGGAAGACAATATTTGAAGCCACATGGAAGTGGATTGGATATTTTAAAAATTAGATGGACCACTTTTTTGACCATTGCACATGAAGACAAACAACTTTTGATGATCATTATTCACCCCATATATAATGTGGCAAATTTTTTGGTGCCACTATTAATCTTCCCCCCCTCTCTCTTGTTGTAAATGATATTAATAATCATGAATATCTCTTTGTAATTGATCAAATTATTAGATCCATGCAAGCCATGGGATTTCATGTTTGGAGGTTAGATCCTATAGGCTAGTTTAGCTTGGTTCACAACCTGAATGGTTCAGGTGGAATCATTGAGTGCTTAGTATGTTAGCACTAAAGGAGTTGTTATGGAGGAGTTATAGAATAGAGATTGATGTAGTGTTAATATGAAGTTTGGAAGCTACCATTTTGCCTATGGTTTTTTATTGCACATTGCAAGGTTTCCATGTAATCTATGTGTAATGTGTCCTCTTCCTTGTCTTTATTTTATATAGTTTGTTTTTCATATTATTTTATTGCACTTTAGGATATAGTTAATTGATCTAACATGTAGTATCAATACTTTATTCCTAACATGTGGTATCATATCCATGGTGAAAAACTCCATGTATGTGAGTGTTTTATGTTATTTGGCTGGTTGTGTGCAAGGTGAAGCTACTGTGACAAAAAGAGAGACCAAGTGGAGATTAAAGAAGAAAAAAAGGAGTTTTTTGGTAGGTATCTCAATGTGGATCAAGGTGGATGATCTCTTGGTGAAGATCTTAATCTATTTATATTGATGAGGAGAACCCTGTATGAGAGTTGAAGAGAAAGCTAGAAAAGTTTTTCCAGATAAGTCAACAGCCTACACAGTATTCCTGTTGGTGAAGGAGCAACTCTACAGCATAAGGAGAAATTTGGACTCCTTTGAAGGAGGTGGTAGACAAGTAATGACCTTTTTATGATTCTTGGAAATAAATAGAAGGGGTTTTTATGTGCTATCCTACTAACCATATGTTGTTAGCCGAGATGCAGAAAAAAAACCCATGCAAAGAAAGGAGGTCTAGAAAAAATTGAAGTTGTACCTATTTTTGAAGTAGCTAAGGAAGAGGAAGCTAAAGATACAAATGAACAAGTGAGACCTAGTGTTCCCATAAGGAGAAGGCTGGTGTTGACCATTGGACTTAGGGTGTTGGAGTGTTGTGTATATGGTTATGGCGATTGGCTAGGTAAACCGATGCATGGACTAACACTGTAGGAACATGAGTTGGTGTTTTGGAAACATTTTTTTAATTGAAACCCTAAATTATTACATGGATTAGGTGTATATAATTATTCTTTAGCTTAGATGCCAAGGACTGAGGGGTATCCATTCTTCCAAATTCACTCAAGACATGATCCTAGCCTCATCCCTTTTTTGTATCTCCTGGGATTTGTACCTTGGTGGATGGCTAGGTAGAAACTTTTACACCATAATCCTCACCATTATACTACAACCCACTTGATGTTTTGGAAACATTTGGTAGAGTAGGGTACATTTTGGATGCTGATTCAAAAACTTGGTAGGTGCAGTGATGACTTCCCTGGAGCTATGATTGGTCCACTTGTATCATGATGATAACTAGAGGCTATGAGGAGAAGTCTGGTATGAATTATATGTCATCTTATTTCTTATCTACTATTAAGAGTGTTACATGCACTTGTTATTGTTCAAGTATTTGGAATAACATAATTTTCTATATAGTGATCTCTTTTAGGGAGAGATAAATATAGAGTGAATGAGGCAAAGGTGTTGATGGTTTGCATTAAAATCACTATATGGGTTGGTGTTGGTATTGCACATGTAGTAAAAAAAATTAGTACCTTCATGGAGAGCCAAAGTGGATAGAAAATGTTGTTGCTATGTGTTGTGACATGTTGAATGCAGGCCTCAATATGATCACTGGTGTGATAAATCAGTTAGGACTCATGAGATGAAGGTGATAAAAGGATCAAACCAAGGATGGAGATGCACAAGGATGTGAGAGAAAGGAAGTACCCCACCTCTTTTAATTTTGAGTTGTCTTCCCAAGAGAGTCCTAGCAGAGGAGAAGACATGTTGTTGTCCTATGTATTGGATTCATTAAGAGTAGGAAGCCTTGTAATTCCATGGTGAGAACTAAACCAGATATTTCCAAATAGTGGGAGTTGTGGATGGTTCATGGTAGAATTACATTAGAGGATTGGTCTATATTGTGGATAAGTGATTTGTCACTTCAATATTGTAATTTTCTATAGTGGAGAAGATGTTGACAGAGCTAGTTAGGATAAATAAGTTTTAGTAGTGCCATAAAAACTTCTACTGGGTTTGGATCCATTTTTTTGACCCTTTCACATGAAGACAAACAACTTTTGATGATCATTATTTACCCCACATGGAATGTGGCAAATTTTTTAGTGCCACTATTCATCCTCTCTGCCCCCCCTCTCTCTCTTGTTGTAAATGCTATTAATAGCATGAAGCTCTCTTTGTAATTCATCTAATTAATAGAACTATGCTAGACTTGGGCTTACATGCTTGGAGGTTGGATTTTGTAGGTTAGTTTAACTTGGTTCACAACTTGAATGATTCAAGTGGAAGCATTGAGTGCTTAGTATGTTAGCACTGAAGGAGTTGCTATGGAGGAGTTGTTGGAGAAAAGATATTGATGTTGTGTTAATATGAAGTTTGGAAGCTACCATTTTGTCCATATTTTTTCATTGCACATTGCAAGGTTTCCACATAATCTCTGTGTAATGTGTCCTTTTGATTATATTTATTTTGTACAACTTATTTTCTACATTATTTACTTACACTATTGGACATAGTTCATTGATCTAACATGTAGTATCAAGACTTTATTCCTAAAAAATTGGATAAGAAATTGATTACTCTTCCTCTGAACTAATATCATCCACTACACATATTTGAAAAGTTAAAAGGGAAACCAATTTGCACTTATCATGGTATTAATGGGTATTATGATAATGATTGTTATGTTCTACAAAAAAAATTTACACAACTTATAGATAGAGGAGTTATTACATTTGAGAACAAGACAACAATGTCTTATTCTAGTAGTTATTCTAAGAAGACTAACACATCCCATAACATTCTTAACAAGGAATAAATGGTCTATTAGCCTTTATAGAAGCAAACCACTAGAAAAATTCCTTCTAGTTCACATTCTACCACAATCAAGTTATCCCAATAAATTCCTCTTCAAGAACCATTGATTGTTTGAGCTCTCAATAGAGGTGATAGTAAAAGAAGTATAATTATCAGTGATCCATGATTATTTGTTATAATTACATCTAATATCTATGAAACAACCAAAATCAGAAGTCAATAGAGTGACACAACAACAAGAAGTTGAACTATTTTGAATTATTCAACAAAAGATCCATCATCCATATTACATTGACTTATTTTTTTACAAATAGTTTTAGAAACTGATTTCAAGCAACAATGTCACATGGATTGTACTAACAAGTAACTATAATATCCCCAGTGGGATATTTATGCAAACATACTAAAATTTTGAAAATTTGAATGCAATAACTTTAGAAAAAACACTAAGAAGAATATGGAAACACACACCAACTGATATATATATATATATATATATATAATGATAGAAACAACAAGTACATAATATGAATCTCTCACACACATAGAGATACAAACCACATAACAACAACAAACTCTCTGAAGACCATTTGTAACCTATGAATGAGATCACCTCCAAGAATTGTAGGGTTTTCATCCTTTGATCCTGTTAGCATCCAAGGGGTTTCATCTTTGAAGCCCAAGTTGAGCACCGAAGGGGTTTCATCCTTGAATCTTAAATGAAGTTGAAGCACAAGTGTAACAATCTATAGAGTGTTTTGGTTGATATTCAAAAGATACATTATAATGAGAGCCAACCCATACTTAAATAAATTACAAAAAGGGAGAAGACAAATGAAGAATAGTGAGGAGAGAGAAGGTGGGTCAAAATTATCCATATGGAGGGTCAATTTGTCAAAAATGACAAGTCTTCGCCATGTGCAACATTGATTTCAAGCCACATGTCTTCATAATTGTGTCTCCCACTCCATGTGAAGGAATAAAATGATGGAGACCAAACCCTTATGCTCACATGTGCCAAGAATTCTCTTTAACAACCCACTTTTGACTACTCACATGATTCCAAAAATGTAGCCACCAAATTTGGTGCCAAATTTACCCCCTTTTAACCATTTCACATGCCAAACCATGAAGTCACGAGATAATTGTGCCAATCTTTACTATTCCCATCAAGGACACCCATGTGAAGGAACAAAACAAATCAAAGTTATCTCCCATATGGGGTAGGATGTCCCACTCTGCTCACATGCTCAATATTCATGAAATATTACCCTGTGGGCCTTGCCACCTCATTTACAATCCACCTCACTACTACATCACTTGCCATGTCACCATGAATAGTGTTAGTGAATAGTAATAGGTGAATAGTAACCCACACTATTATTCCCTTCATCACCCAAATTTAGCCTATGGTAATGAGATAGGCTAAGGGTCTTTGGCACATGCCATATTCACAAATTGGGACATCAGAGTCCCCCTTCCCCAAATTACTTGCTCATAAGCAATTATAGATTGGGATGCTCTAGAATGTTAGGACCCTCCTAAGTAACATGTTCTACCTAATGAGATATTTTTTTATTCTCTTATTCCTAAGATTCTTCACCCTTGTATCTAGCACAACCTATGGAATTAGAATCAACTTTCCTTCATCATTTAGTGGGGGTAAATCAGTAGAAGGCACTACATGTAACCCAACAACTTTCTTCAAACATGAAACATGGAATACATTATGTATTCTGATACGTTTAGGAAGATCCACCTCATAAGCTACCTCACATATTTTCTCGATGATCTCGTATGTCCCATAGAAATTTAGTTTAAGTTTCTCCTTCCCTTTGATATTGATAGAGGATTTCTTGTATGGCTGTAATCTCAAGTACACCATATCTCCCACCTCAAATGTCCTTTATTTCCTCTTCTTATCTTCACATATCTTCTACTGATTATGTGCTTGCTAAAAAATTTCCTTCAAAGATCTCATGATGTCTTGGATTTGATGAACTAAGATTGGCTACAGGTATTCTACTCTCCAAAATTATCAAATCAGGAAACGTTAGTGCATCATAACCATACAATGCTCTAAATGGAGACATACCAATACACATGTGGTGAGTAGTATTTTATTAGTACTCTCCCATATGAATCCACTTGATCCATGTCGTCTGTTGACTTGAGACATAATTTATCCAAGTATCCCTCCACCCATTTATTTATAATTTTTATTTGTCTATCTATCTGTGGGTAGTAACTTGTGATTAGAGTCAGCTTGGTACTTGTCAAGTGAAACAACCCCTACCATAATGCCCTGATGAACCTACTATCTCTATCACTAATTATATTTTGGGGTAACCCATGTAATATGAAAACTTCCTTGAAAAATAAATCAACAACTTGTAATTCTTTGTAATCAGTAGAGATAGCAAAGAAATGTGCATATTTAGTCAATCTATCAACTACAACATAAATGCAATATTTCCTTTATACCTTGGGTAGCCCCACAATGAAGTCCATGGAAATACTTTCCCATTTTTATTCAAGGATGGGAAATGGTTGTAGCAGTCTTGTTGAAAACTCGTAATCCCATTTATTCTATTGGCATGTTAAAAACTCCCTGATATGTGCAAGCACGTCCTCCTTGAGACCCTTCCAAGAGAATCTCTCTTTAATCTATTTATATGTCTTGAAGAAGTTGGGATGTCCTACCAAGGGTGCATCATGAAATGCCTCTAGTATTTTCTTCTTTATATTTAACTCATGGACAATGAATATTTTGTTCTTGAACAATATCAACCCATCTACCACTATGTACCTATCATCCTTCTCTAGATCGTGCAAAAATGTTATCAGTAAATGTATTCTTAGCATAGTTAGTTAAGATAGAAATTTTCCAATCTACATAAATGGTAGAAATATGGTAAATAGTGGGCATTCGAGAGAGAGCATCAGATACTAAATTATTATTACCCTTGATATATTCAATTTCAAAATCATATGCTTGTAGCTACTCACCCACTTTTTTTGTCTATCATTCAAATTTTTTTGGCTAAGAAATAATTTCAAACTATTGCGATTTGACTTGACAACAAACTTTTTACATACCAGATATTGCCTAAATTTTTACAGAGTATGCATTATAGCCAATATTTCCTTATCATATATATGCAACCCTTTCTCATGATATTTTAACTTTCTACTCTTGAAATCTATGGGATGTCCCCCCTTGTGATAAGACAACCCCAACTCCAACCCATGAAGCATCACACTCGATAAGAAAAGGGAGTGAAAATTTTGGAATAGCAAGAATCAAACATAAAGTGATTATTCTTAAATTTGTCAACAGTGGCTTGTGCTTTTCTATCAATTAAAATTCTCCCTTATTCATTCTCTCAGTAAGATGAGCTCCAAGCTAAGAGAATCCCTTAACAAACATCCTGTAATAACTGTGTAAACTAATGAAACCTTTAAGTTGTGTTAGGTTTGTAAGAGGTGGCCAATCCAGAATGGCTTGGATCTTTTGTTGATCCAATTAAACTCCCTTGGTATTGATCACATGGCCCAAGTAAAGGATTTTAGTCAATCCAAAATCACATTTGGACATCTTATCAAAAATGATTGTGCTTTCAGAATACCCAAAATTGTATCTAGATGCTTAAGATGATCTTCCCAACTTTTGCTGTAAATCAAGATATCATCAAAGAAGACTAAAACAAACTTTATCAAATGATTAATAAACACCTTATTCATATAGGATTTAAATGTGGTTGGTGCATTTCTAAGCTCAAATGGCATGACCAAAAATTCAAAATGTTCGTAGTGACATTGAAAAGCCATCTTTTAAATATCTTATTCTCTCATACAGATCTGATGATACTTTAATCTCAAATCAATCTTTGAGAAAAAGGCCATACCATGCAATTCATTAATCAACTCATTGATCTTGGGTATTGGGTATTTGTTATTGAAAGTCTTCTTGTTCAGGGTTCTGTAATCTATGCACATCCACATAGTACCATCTTTCTTCTTCACCAGCACTCCAGATGATGCAAAAGGACTGGAACTGAGCTTGATGTAACCCATATGCAATAGTTATTTTATTGCCTTCTAAATATCCTCCTTATACACTCTTGGATGATGGTATGGTGTAGTCATGACAAGCCTAGATCCTAGTTCCATCTTTATGATGTGCTAAAAAATCCCCTTTCAGGAGGTAATCCTAGAGGCATATCACTAAAAACCATACTATGTTTATCAAAAATATTCTAAATATCAACATTTAGGGAAACTTTCTTACCCTTGGAAAGATATTTTGCAATTATCAAATAACTAACTGACCATGAGATTTGGTCTTTATGGAAAATCCTTTCTATTCATCTAGCTGTGACCACTTGTGGAGCTCCATTGGTAATTCCTTTCAAAACCACCTCCTTCCCTTCAGTTTTGAACTTGAATTCCATAGTTTGATGATATGTGGAATATTATCCTAGAGAATGTAGCCACTTCACACAAAAAACCACATCAATATCTCCTAAACCAATAACATAAAAATCATCACAAACCTTATGGTCTTCGAAGGCTAAAACAAGATCATGAATCTTATTCTTGCATGGTATGTTGTACCCATCCGTTACAATGACATTGAAGCCTTTAAATAATTTTGACTCAAGTTTCATCCTCTTCACCAATCCTTCATCAATGAAGTTGTGGGTAAACCCACTATCAATCAACATAGTCACTCTTTATCTGGCAAGTTCTCCATGAACTCTAAAAGGATGGTATCTCCATGCTCCAGATATGGATCCAAGAGTGCCAACAAGATCTTCTTCCTCTAAGTGAGGGGATTTTGAATTATGAGGATCTTCAGGTGTCTCTAAATCTGACTCTAAATTTGAAACAACTTTAATATAATGCACTTGCCCCTTTCGGAGGCATCTGTGTCCTGGAGTCCATGGATCCTTATAAGAAGAATAAATTTTATTCCTTTTAAGCTCATTTTTGGAGTCATATTTTATCTTTTTATGCATGTTTAAAGGTGCATATTTTTTTGGTGGAGTAGCCATATGATTATTATGTAAATTCCCCTTAGACTTATTCCAAGTGGAGGGCTTGGAAGGAATGGAGGTTTCTAAATCAAATTCCTTCTTGATGGCTTCTTGTAAAAAGGAATGGTTGAATGCCTTCATAAGACCTTTGAGATGCTATGCTCAAATAGTCTTATGAAAATAATCACTAATCTCATATCTAAAATGTCAGTTACCATAATAGATAAATTTTGGAAATCAATAACATCTTCATCCACATACATTACCTTTTTGCTTAAGATGAGCCAACTCTCTAAATTGTGCTTTAAGATCCCTTCTGTCGAATCTTTCAATCAAACTTTTAAAAAACTCATCATATGATTTAATTTGGTCATGATTTAGAGTGATTATGCCATGATACCACCAATCATGTGCAACACCTTCAAGATGAAGGGTGGAAAACATGACAGCTTCCTCTTCTACCATGGGTTTGAGTGACAAATACATATCTAGTTTTTGCAACCATGCTCTAGCAGTACTTTGAATAGTTTCATTAAAAGTGGAGAGTGTTATGTTACCCGAGGTATGCTCTAGATCCTTTATATTTTTCTTGGATTTATCCCTTTTTTTTTAAATTCTTTGTTCCCCTTCAAAGAAATGTAGGTTTTTATGGGCATTATTTCATGAATCTCTTCCGATAGCATTTTATACTCCTCCCAACTAACAGAAGTTTCTTCTAAAAATGGAGCCCCCTCTTCTAAAATAACCTCTTCTCTTTGAATGAACTTGGGATTTAGGGGCCTATTGAGGAACCCCATCACTGGACTTTGAGCTTCCACTTCTTTGTTTTTGTTTAGATTATTTCCTCCTGAAGTGCTAGCTTTTCCATTGTTATTGTTATTTACTGGTGGATTATGCATAAATTGAAGCCTCTAAGAAAATTGTCTTTGATTTTTCTCAAGCATAACAACAAATTGTCTTTGGCTCTAAGCCATCATTTCCTCCATCCTCATTGTTTTATCTCCTCTACTATCTTCTCTTTCAACCATTGTTTCTATTGGCTAAAATTTCTTTTGCTCTCTATTCCCATACCTAATTTCCCTATCAATTGGAAACATAAAAAACACAAAACCCTTAGGCTAGAAAGATCGCCAGATCTGATACCACTATAATATCCCCAGTGGGATATTTATGCAAACATATTAAAATGCTAAAAATTTGAATGCAACAATTTTGGAAAAAACACATAAGGATATGGAAATACACACCAACTGATATATATTTTTTATTTTATGGTATAAATAAAAAATACATAATATTAATCTCTCACACACAGAGAGCTACAAACCACATAATAGTAGCAAACTCTCTAAAGACTAGTTGTAACCTCTAGATGAGATCACCTTTAAGAACCATAGGGTTTTTGTCCTTTGATCCTTTTAACATCCAAGGGGTTTTTATTAGTAATATATAACACAAAACAATATTAATTAATTAAAGATGGAAATAAAATTCAAAAAATACAACATAATAAAAACATATATTTAATGTGGTTCACCTAATATGGGCTACGTCCACATAGAAATAGCTAGTCCTTTTTATTTAGACCAACAAATGAAGGGAAAAACCTACAATACAACCACTAAAATATCCTCTTCACTCACACACTATATACCACCATGATTACAATGCCTTCATATTAAAGGAGGGTTACATATTAGGGCAAAAATACACAACATAATTTTTACCATTAGATCTGTGACCTAATAGTGAATGGTCCAGATTTACTATGAAATTACAATATTTTATAATGCATTTTAAACAAAATTTTGATTCAGGGGTGCTACCACCAAACCCTTGCTAGGTGGGCTCCAAAATAGGTTGTTGTGCCCCTGCCCCCCTTGAACCCACATGCAGACCCTAGTGGTGGGCGTTGCCCCTCATACCCCCCTATCGAGAATTGGGCATAAAAATAAGA
This sequence comes from Torreya grandis, assembly GCA_037957365.1. NCBI lineage: Eukaryota > Viridiplantae > Streptophyta > Pinopsida > Cupressales > Taxaceae > Torreya > Torreya grandis. The sequence continues at coordinate 1,498,928 of JARHVA010000764.1, read as the reverse complement.
TTAGGCTCCACCATCCAATAGTTTCATCCTCAAATCCTAAGTTGAGCACCCAAGGGGTTTCATCCTTAAATCTCGAATGAAGTTGAAGCACAAGTGTAACAAGCTATAGAGTGTTTTGGTTTATTTTCAAAAGATGCATTACAATGAGAGACAACCATACTTAAAGAAATTATGAAAAGGGAGAAGACAAATGATGAAAGTGAGGAGAGAGAAGGTGGGTAAAAATTCTCCATATAAAGGGCCAATTTGTCAAAGATGATAAGTCTTTACCATGTGCAAGATTGATTTCAATCTACATGTCTTCATAATTATGTCTCCCACTCCATGTGAAGGAATAAAATGATGAAGACCAAACCCATGTGCTCACATGTGCCAAGGATTCTCTTCAACAACCCACTTTTGACTACTCACATTCTTCCAATAATGTACCCACCAACTTTGGTGCCAACTTTACACCTTTTTGACCATTTCACATGCCAAATCATGAAGTCACAAGACAATTGCACCAAACTTTACTATTCCCATCAAGGACACCCATGTGAAGGAATAAAGCAAATCAAAGTTATCTCCCATGTGGGGTAGGATGTCCCACTCCACTCACATGCTCAAGATTCATGAAATATTCCCCTATGGGCCTTGTCACCTCATTTACAATGTACCTCACTATTGCATCATTTACCATGTCACCATGAATAGTGATAATGAATAGTGCTAGTGAATAGTAATAGGTGAATAGTAACCCACACTACTATTCCCTTAATCACCCAAATTTAACCTATGAAAATGAGCTAGTATAAGGGTCTATTGCACATGCTTTACTTGAAAAATGGGGACATCATGGTAATAAACACTAACTACAAAGAGTACTATCAAAACATTATAAATCATAAATAATTCATACTTTTATGATATTATATCAATAATACTAAATTATTAAACTCATACATGCAAAAAATCAAAGAATATAACTTACACATATAAATAATACTGACATATACAAAACATTCCCATATATATAATCATTTTCATAATACAAATTTCAATCAATTATGGGGGGATCCCCCTCATTTGAAATATCACTATTGTCTAACTCCATTGCCTATGAAGTAGAGGTCCCATCTCATTTGGCATCTCCACTGATAATGACCATGAATTATATTGTCTAATTTACCTCTCAAGTATCCTATTTCAAACCATGAAACATGTATGCTTAAACTATAAAGCACAAAATTGATCGAACAAATCCTTAAGTAGATCTAAATTACCAGTAGGTGCATATCATCTATCAAGATCTACCTGTAAGCCATCCCACTCACCATAAACCACATTATATTCCATAAATATGGTCATACATGGATCAAATAAATATGTGTATTCACTTAAAATTTGGTCAATGTGCTCAACCAAGCCACTACCCACTACATCATATGACACATTTTGTGTCAAAGTATGGATGGCCACATCTACCATCGTAGACCAAAAATAACATCACCCGAAATACATATTATGAGAATACATTAGTTAAAAACTCTAAAAAAATATTAACTAATGTATACACACACACACACACACAATCATACAAATACTCATGCTCTATTATAGAAGTTTCAAAAACCATAATAAACTAGACATTTATCATATAGTTGTGTTGTAGGCTATGGTGATGAGTATGGTGAAGGTGGTGCTCCTCAATCTCCTCGTCCTCCATCTCCTCCACCTTATACTAGTGGCACATTGAGTGGGTCATTTGCTATAATTGGAAATAATGCAGCACATTGGGTATTAACTCACCACTGTGTATAGGCTAATGTACATCCTACATCATCCCCCTATACTAATAAGACCATAGGATCTCATTCTATCATGAGACAAAGATCCAAATTCACACCAATAGGCTATATCCTCAAACCTACTCTAATAATAGATATGATACTTTATTCCCATGGATAAGCCACTAGAGGCATGTTTTGAATCAACCCAAACTATCAAGTCACGTGCTTTTTTTGAAACCTCTCATAGACACTAAGAAACTAATCTTGCATCCACATAGTAACTCGTATGCACCATAACTATCAAACATCCTCAGGCCATCCCCCTTATCCCATCTATGGTCTCCACCAAATCATATTAGGTGTAAGGCTATAAAAAATCACTCTATACTCTATGGTACTCAACCCCTCCATCATGGTAGCACCCATTGAGATATAAAGATATTAGGATGATCTAAATCCTCACATAGGATCCCAAATGGATGCACCACAATAATGTGCTCATACACCCATACGTGCAATAATGTTGTAGCTTCAAGATGACGTGTGTAATTCCAATGTAGACATGTATAAATTATGATATAAATGGGATAACATGCTACATCCCCAAGAATATCTTGTATGCTTCTACTCGATGGCATGAACTAGATAGTACATACGTTAGGAGATAGATACAACTCCACCATTTACCACTACAACTAAAACCAATAAATAACGTCTAAATTTTTATAATTACAAAACATTAGATCATACAATCTACTTTAATAAAACACTACCACCTCGATCATCACCTCTGGTCTACCTATCATAAATATATGTGCCTGTCGCATATATCTAAGACCGTACACATCCATCACTAGGGAACTCTCAAAAATAATATGAAGCTGTAAGATACACAACATATCCTCTAATGTGATGGTCATCTCACCCATCAACAACCTAAAATTACACGTATCAATATTCCACCACTCTACCATTACAACCATCAAATTCATATTATATATAATTTGGCCTAATCTACCAACATGTTATAAACTAATTTTCTAATATCTACCAATTTGCATCAGCTAATCCCAACTTTAGTAAATTACTCATGTGTCAGCCATATTGAAACTCATAGGCATGCAAATCATGCTACAAAAATAAAACACATAAAGCATAATAGCTCTCAATCTAAATAAATATAGTATACAAGTACATAATTATGAGCAAAGATAATTAAAATTACTATAAAAAATGGTCCAAAACAAGATAAAAGTGTGGACAAGAATGTCCAATATGGTAGTACCATCTAGTTTGGGATAATAACTTATAAAATGGGATGGTCCTAACCTCTAAATTGTTAGATTCTACATTTTAGCTTCTCCACGTGCTAAAACAGTCAAATCTCCAAAAAATAAAATTTCATCAAAATTGATCATAGATCTTACAAATCATACAAATTTGTGAAATTATGATATATACCAAATCACTTGTAGTCTTTGTTTGTATATAAGTTTGCAAGTGCTTGAATCATAGTGGCAATGTAAGTCATTATCTAAGCATCTTGAAAAAATTAGAGCTCAAATCTAACAATGCAATGGTGAAAAAGAAATTATAAAAAATAAATAAAATTATTATATATTTTGAGTTGATTTCTTCACAATATCAATTACTATGTCTATTGCATGCTTAATTTAATTAACATCTCAAAACTTTTACAAGCGATATCTTGAGTTCTATTCATCGAAAACACATTCCATAAATTGCATTATGACACATGACACCTTATTATGCATATTAATGTTATTTAATTTCTACTACCAACTTTATAAATGAGTTGAAACTTTTTAATTAAATGACACAAGTTTCATTACCTTGGGAATTTATACTTAACAATCGACTACGATTATTTCACATTCTATAGTTCAAATTCTACTAGGACTAATACAATTTACATCACTATTACTTTCAAATTTCATACATGATATACTATTTTTTATAATTGGTCAAATTTATCGAACCACCTATATATTTTTATTTGATTAATTCATTACTCTCATCCCTCACCTCAGAAAGGGGTCAAACATCGGGCAAAAACTATAAAAGATTTCTACAAAATCACTATGTGACCAATCATCATGTCATAGTACAACCTCATAAGTTCAAATATTGGTACAATATTGGGGGCATATACCATGTATATGTAGTCAAATTACAAATCATAAATTCCAAAATGATACACATCAAAGTCTCAAGGAATGCAATATGGTTTAAAAATTCAATCATTGGTCTAGATTACAGGGGCATATTCCATGCATATACACTCACATTATAGGAACAAAATACAAATTCATACAATTTTTAGTGCATGATACAAATTCATGCACAAATTTTGAACACAATTTAAAAATTATCACATACATACAACTATAAATTCTACAATTATCATAATAGGGGCATGGTATAAATTCATGCACATTATGTTATTTTCAAAATTCAAGGGGTAAACCACATATTCATACCACATTTTCTATACGATATATTATTTTTTATTTGTAGACATGGAAGGGGCTTAGGTGAAATCCATTCTCTTTTGAATTTGCATTCAAGAACAAAGTGAATTGAATCTAAATCCATATGCAGTGGTTGATTTAGTTAAAGTGTGCAATGCATGACTTGGATATTCTGCAACCTCCAACACTATAACCTGCGAATCCATTTTACATTCTAACCCATTTCACATCTTTGGGTTACAAAGACTAGTCAAAGTAAATTGAAGTCTTTGCATACCTCAATGTGTGTTATTTATTTTATATAGGCCCAATTCAAATTACGGCTTAATCACCCCCAATTCTCCACATTTTCAATGAAAAAACAAATTTCTTTAAAAAACACAACTACTAAAATCAGCACATTGAGGTTTTTGTGCCCCTAAATGGTTATATCCATTACAGTTACCACTTGAAAGCTTATCCATTTCCCTAGATAGGAAATGAATATATGCTACAAGCTTCTTCTTCTTCTACACAATCATTCGGTCAATTCTTGATCCACGACATTCCTACTTCTCCATGGCACACATACAATTATAGTTTTTCCTTGAATACTATATGCATTATTTTAATTATGATTATATATTTGTTTTACATGAATAATAATTACATCCAATTACATACTTTTTCATTTTTAAGAGTAATTTGGATCATTGTGGCACTTAAAAAATGTACACAATAATCATTTACACATGTTTGTAGTCTCTTTTTCCCTTTCATCCAATATTTTTAGTTTCACTAAAATTCTCTATTAGAGGGGGGCGGAGAATGCATACACCTAAATTTGGCATAACACTTATTTTATAATGTCATTTTAATAACTTTGCTTATATAAGTCTTAACTAAGAATTAAACACTTAATGGAGCATTTATCTTCTATCTTCCCCTTTTTATTTTATGATTTTCTATGACTCTATGACCCCCTTTTTCTATTCCCATAACTTAAAACACATTTAAAAATAGAGAAATCAAAACCCTTTTGATATTTTGAGTTTGGGTTGGGATATAGTTAAAATCCTATATCATGACCCCTTCCCAATGGTTTTCACCTTTGATATTCTAATTTCTCTTTCGACACATTTCATATTTATGGCCATTGATTTTGAGTCGCCTTTAAGATCGTTGGGTCCATTGTGGATGCCACTAATATTATAATTCAAATTCTAAGTGATTAATATATAATCAAAGTTGTTAAAAGGTATTTATGACAAGAACTCTCACAATTCAAGAGTTATACAAAGTTATACAATGCTTACATTAAATTACTAGAGCTATATTTGAATTATTATTACATTTGCATGTTTGTGCCAAGGGTAAGCTAGGAGAAAGAACATATATATCTACATATCACCATTTCACACATACACATAGGTGGGAGATCTACATTTTAGTTTGAGCCCTTTTCAGAGCATTGGTAATGTAGTGCAGTGCTTGGTCTTTTAAAGGGGTTCGACCAAGGTTGGTCCAACTTAATCCCTTTGTTCAATTCCTCCTATTTGATATTTTAAGTGTTTGTGCAAGAAATTAAACTTTGATATTTTAGATACATTCCCATGTGAATAAGTTTTAGTGAAAGTGGAAAAATATAGTGTTGCAACATCCACAACATTTAGGAAAGTTTTAGAGCTTCACTGTCAAAAATCAGGTTTAAACAGAAGGGTCAAAAACATCTTCCATTATTGTAACATATTCCTATCATTCTTGACATGGTTTAAAATTGTCATAATAGTGATTAGAAGTTAGTTTTTTCATAGGGTCATAACCAACCCATAGGAGTTAGGACCGACTAACATTCTTTCCCTGATTCTTCTAGTATTGATTTAGACCAAAATAAATCTCTAGATCTGGAAACAAACAATCTGTAGTCATCCCACACAATTATCGATCAATCAATCAATCTACACAAATTAAGAAAGTGTGACAAATAAGTTAAGTCTTTCCTTATCCCTTTGCATTTACATTTGTCAAACTTGTTTGTCAAAAATATCATTTTAAAAATTTACTATGTTATTGTTTCCATTAATTCATTGTTAAATTTATATTATATTAGTTCTATCTAATTAAAGTATTAGTGTCACATTAATCCAATTTTAGGTAAAACATCAACTATAGTGGCACCTCATCAAGTTATTCTAATGGACCAAGTGGAAATGTTTGATTTGGTGAATGTATTAATGCTAAGGAAAAAATGAAGGAGAATGATTACAATGTTTACAACACAAATGAGAAGTTGGCTAAGCTAAGTTTTACACCAATAGGCCTTAGGGAATATAGAGATGATACAAGGTCATTTGATAGTGGAACTCTTTATATAGCCCATGCTAAATGTTTCTTCAACAATTAAAATTGCAATAACAAGTGAATATAATGGAAAATAACCAGTGAGGGATGATTTTTGTGTCACAAATAGAAGCAATAAAAGTACAATCCCATTTAAACATCCTTGAAAATATGTAGATTTGGACTCAATTATACTCAAATGATGGGATATATTGGTAAAAGACTAAATAAAAAATAATAAAGTATGATAGAGCATATTATTCTATTTTTAATTTCATAAAGATAAATAGGATTTGTTTATACCAATGATCTCAAGTGTAGACATACAAATGATCAAGCATGTACTATAACTAGTAATATATCTTGAAAGCGAACAACATATATTTGAGTGCTCAAATTCATAAAAACATTGTAAACACTAAAAATATTTCTAATGCATTCATAAGAAAATAAAACCCTTGATGTCCACTATAATAGGTTTACAAGGGATCACTCTCGAGAAACATTTAGTGTAATGTATGTTTGGCAAGAAGATGTGTATAAAAATGTACCTCTTCACATGGTTATTTCTTGATCTCATGTTATTACTTTGATTTTACATTCACTTGTTTAACCCTAAATTTAGTTAGTGGGGTATAAGGTTAAGAAAATATAAATAGTTCAAGCATAAAGGTGATAAACTATTCTTTAGTAGGACATTTAAATAGAAAACTCAGATAAATAATATTCTAAATTTATACAATTAAAATTACTAAAAATAGTAAAGTACAACTATTGAAAGATATGGTAATAAATAATAAATAATGGTATTTAGTTTATTATGCATAGATCGATTTGATCTAGAAATAAATGTAAAGTATGTATGATCAATATTTTAGATCAATCATTAGATTATAGAAATTATATTTTTGTAGTAACAAACACTACCATTAGATCTGACACTACCATCGATGTTAGTGTCTAACTATGATGCATGTGTCTAGTACAAAAAATTGATTGGATTTGGATGCAACCAAATTTTTGCTATAGGTTTTTGGTCACCTTTTTGATGATGTATTCATATCTAGGATATAGGTTATCACTCTTCGTTGATTGATCAAACCCTAACTTTTCACCCTTGGATTGAATTTGCTAAAATGGGTTAGTGGGCTCAAGGTTTCCATCTAATCCCAAATAATCCTTTATTAAAGGATCTGCCTACATATCCAATACTCTAAAGAGGGCCTCAGATTTATTAATTCTTCCTTATGTGTGGGAAAGTGTGTGCACATGGGTGTAATATACTATATGATGATGCATGCAGTGATCCAACTTGTAACTTGACAAATATCACTCATGGGATACTCTTTTAATGCTTAAAAGATGTAATATGATTGTTCTTATGATTTTTATGAAAATGGAGATGACTATGGTAGAATATATTAGTTGTGTAGTTGATTGATTTAGCTTTAGTAGGTGTTTGCTTGGTATTTTATACATAAGAAATGAAAAGGCTTATACTTGTATTTATACCACATCTTTTAAAAATATCTCAGGGTAGGGTTCAATAAGATATTTGGGCCAACCCATAGGTTTCAAATCATTTTAAATTTGGATGAATTTTAGAAATTAGACACTAGATAAGAATTTGGACACTACCATCAATAATAGTTTCCCTATGTGGTCGATAGTGTCCAAAAGTTTAAAAAATAGGCATGGATATGAAACTGATAGTGAATAATATTTATTAGATTTTGATATTTTTGTGCAGTACGAGAGACTTGGGTCATCAAAGTGATATGGATTGGACTAAGAGATAAAAATTTAGGCATAATGAGATGATTAACATGAGCCTTTCAACAATAGGAAAGTCTGAGATTGAAGGGTGCAACCTTGATTGATATTTATCAAATTTACAAGGTTGAGATACTATAAATATTTAGTTTTAGTATTTATATTCCCCTCTTTAATCAAGTAATGCATAAATATGAAATTACTAGGTTAAATGAAATAAATGTGTACCTAGGTGTGTATAACACGCCTTACCTTTACTTGAGCCCAGTTTGACTACTTTGTTGGTGTATGACCTATAATGAAAAACATGTTATAGTGTAAATCAATGCTTATAATTTGAAATTTGAAATAATTTAAATGTTTGAAAATAAAGATACCAAGGAAGGAGTACACCTATGTGTCGATGTAACCATGTTGCCTCTTGATGCTTTGACTTGGTAATGATGGTTCTTTATGAATAATTGGAGTTGGAAAAGGTTCAAACGTAAACCTTAGAGATTTAAAGAGGGAGTTTTAATATATTATGCCCCCAATCTGGTGCAATGATGAGTTGTGACACGACCATTGAGATCATTATATCTCAATCACACAACTTAAGTGTGAATATATATAATATGGTGAGGGTGAGTGATTTAATCAAATAATCCTATAAATTTGGTGAGATTGGATGATTTAACCACTTCATAGTCATGTTTAATGATTTAATCACTTTAGCTTATGAAATGAACCAACTGTTACAATAGAAAAGGCTTGATAACAATACATCATAGTGTAATCGATGCATCCTGGTGAGTAGTATAATTGGTAATTTTTGTAATTATTGGTGAAATAACATGGAATATGAACTTATCATATGTATAAATTGGATTATATGTGCCATAAATCTAAAAAAATCTATTTCAAATCCATGCAAGATTAGTGCAATGTACAGGATTCTGACCCAAGTATATATCTAAATCATGAAACTGAACTAGAGTTTATGCAAGTGTGGATGTCATGTATTTATGACATGCTCCCCACTAAAATATGGAAATTAAGGTGTACATGTTTGGAATTCATGTGTTTATGATATTCCCTCATTGAAATCTGGAAACTATGGACAATGTGGAGGTCATGCTTCTATGACATGCCCCTACTAATATGGCCCCCTTTTTTATGCAAGAAAAATATAATCTGGAATGTACCTTAATTCAAAAAGATAAGGTAGACATATAATATATGTATGAAAAATGTATAATATAGGGATAACATGTCAAATTAGCTATATCAATTAAGCTTGTAGTATATGATTGCATCAATTCTTAAGATTCATGATATAGATCATGGCAATGCCTATATAGTAACAGTAAAAATCAGTAAACAATCAAGCACACACACAATAAAACTCAATGTAATTTCAAATAATGGTCCAAGGAGACCTCATAAAATGGGCATGTTATTATATCATACAATCAAAAGGGACTGCAAATTTAAATTCCTAATCACATATAAAGACATATTCAAATGTCCAATCAACATACAATGACACAGGGGACCAAAAGTAAGGAACATATTCAAATGCTCCATAAGCAAGTAAATAATAAGTATTGGAATACACTCAAGGAATTGAAGAATAGATGAAACCAACAAACATAAATATATCATACTAGTCCTTGCATATATGTGTTATCAAAAAATGTTATGTAGTATAGCATATCAAATACATTGAAAAATATGAGCATGGATATAGACATGTGTAAGCGTTAGTATATAAGCTCAAACATGATAATGTAGAAATGGTCAATAAAGATATGTAACATATATCAATCACGATAAAATAAGCATATACCTCTAATGTATTATATGGCATGGGTAGGTGAGAGGTCCAATATCTAGAAGTGCACATATCATGTGCCTAGGTATGCCTGTATCAGACTCAACTATATGTGAAACATATGTGTAATTAGGAATGAAATGATATGCCATCTAATAACATTAAATAAACAACATAGATGCCAAGTAGATAATATAATATGTGAATGTTGAATATTTGTCTTTTTGAATTTATTTGAATGTTTTTGTAGTTTTTGGTGTATATATATATAATTTTTGGAATATTTGAAAGGAAAAGGATATCCTATGATCCAATCCAAGGGATGCTCATAGGTAGTTCTAATCTTGAAATATGGTATATGAAATTGGTGGTATTGTCAATAAGCATGCATACGTGTTATATCTAGATATGTAGAATTTGTGGTATTTTTCATATGTATAATAGGACTTTGTGTTCATGGAGAAGCAATAGGGGTAGGAGTCTATGGGACCCATTTTTTAATGCTCTATGGTTTCTTTGGAGTAGTTGTAATTGGAACATGTTTAGTTATTCTAGGTAACTAAGTATGTTGTGTATGAGTAGATGAAGATTTTGTGGTTTCCACTATGTATCTCTCATGCAAAGGCCTCTTAAGTATGGACCAACTAGGAAAGGGGATTTCCTATTTCTTACCCTTTCATGAAGGATTAACCCTAGTAGGTTAGATAATTAGTCATCTTGGAATAAAATTATCTTATTCAAGTGGATGTTCATATGGAATTTCAATAATTATGACTACCCTATTGATATGAATGTATTTAATATACCCATGCACTATGGAAGGTGTTGCATGAATTTTATGTATCTAAGGTCATCCCAATAACATATCAAAGACTCATGTATATGTTATAACTAAAAAGGTGGTAACTACATGTGATGGGCCACTCTATAAATGTAAATCAATCTCACCAATAACATGTTATGATGTCCCATCAAATGCTCTGATGGTTTTGGTAGAAGGGTATAAATCACGTGTACATCCCACATGTGTAAGTAGTGTCATTGTACATAAGTTATAACTATCACCATTATCAATCATAACACTATGTATAGGTTGATGGTTAAGGTATGCTCAAATAAATAATGAATGAAGTTCTTAGTCATCATCCACTATTTCATTGTCATTGAATGTAATAGAATGTCTTTGAACCATAGGAAGTATTGTGTATGTTAAGTGCCAATAATCCCATCTAATGGGTGCCCATGATGATGTGGAGGAGGATGTGCATTGTATGCCATTTACACTTATATATCTTTCTTAGAATGATATTGCAAAGTATTATTAAATATTTTTTTTATTTTGGTGATCACCAGGTTGTGAACCTAAATCCTTTGGAGGATCATTGAAGGTAATATTTTGGTCATCATTGAGGTATTGGATCTTATGATTAAAGGTATAATATATATGTTCATAGAATGTCCAAGGCCTTTGTGATAATCATAATATGTATTATCATCATATCCTTTGGGTAGAGGTCAACTCATATCACCGTTTATCAAAGGAGGGATAAATATGAGTTGACACTCCATAAACTTTTGAAGTAAAGAAGCTAGAGACTAAGATAAGAATGCAAATTATCTCTTAGGTAAATTGGATAGGATGAGTGTATTAGGTTTTTGTGACATTGCATTAACCATTTTTGTTGTTTCTTTTTTAGTTTATATAGGTTTGACCTTATAGGTTGGTTCAATATGAAACTTGGTATTGGATGTAGTCGATGTGTTTGCTACACACTTAAGATTGTTCAAGGAAATAAGTTTCATTTAATGATCTTGAACAATATAGAATAAGTCTTCAAAATATTTGAACTTTTTGAAAATAATTAACTCATGTAATAGGGCAACAAAGCTTTACCTTAAGATGTATTTCAGTTATGTATTTGTCATTTTGACCAACATTATTTTATATCTCAAAACATATTCATTGGTTCCTTGTTTGATCTTTGCAATTTGAGCATATGACATATTTTTAATGATGTTGATAGAGAAATGTGTTATGAAATAATTAGCTATAGGTTTGAATTCTCTCACTTATTAGAGTGGTAAATCATAGAACCATCGTAAAGCATATCCATGAGGCTCCTTGGAAATAATTTGGTCAAAAGTTTATCATTGGAGGCATAATCAAGACATGCCACATAAATATGGGAGAAGTTATTCAAGATCACCCTTGCCATCATAAAATGTGAACTTGGGTGCAATAAAACTAGTTGGAAAAGGGTACAAAGATATTCTAGTTGCAATAAGATTATGTACACATCTTTTTTTTTTTATCAGTGCTTGAGAATTAAAGTGTCTCGGGCCCTTACACCATATATAGCAAAATACAAAAGATAGTCTGGCTTAACATTACCACATTACCACAATCAAAACAAGGCAAGAGGATTTTCAACATTACCACATTGCCTTTTACAAAAACATATAGACAAGATATCTAATATGAGTCCATTCTATGAATAGTAGCTAGAAAACACTTAGAAATACTATAGTTAACAAATAGTATCAGAGAAATTGAAGGAACAAAATAGACCTAAATTCAATCCAAAATAATAAGATCCACCATTTTACCATCAAAAAAGATACTGCCAATAGAAAAACCTGAAGAGGGACCAGGCTGTGTCGATGCCACAAGAGCTTTGGCAGAAGGACAAGACCCAAAATCAGATTGTGCTCCACCTGTTGTTGATAATTGGGGGAAAACCTTCTTATGCTGAGGACCAAAAACAACTTTTGCAGATAGAGGCTTCCAAAGCCACCAAAGAGGGGAAGTGATAGATCCATGCACCACCCCTTTTGCTAACCATTTTATAGCTTTGACCCATTTTGGAATTCTACATGAAGCTCACCACTCTTCAAGATTAGGAATGGGCTTAAGCACCTCATCCAAATCAGGGAAAAAAACACCAATCCTGTGTACCATACTTGGATGAATTTATAACACCTCTTCTACCTCTTTAATGAAATGCACTAGGATCAAGAAACTAACTTTCAGTTCTTGAAAGGCAGACAGGGGGATAAAGCCCAAAGAATCACAACAAAAAAAAGGCAGAGTTAAAGATGGGCCAAAAGATAGAGAAGCCAATCGAGGAAATAAACCCAGATAAAACTTTGGAAGTATAAAAAATTCAACCACCATTTGAACCTGATCAACATCTAAAACTAGAAGACAAAGATTACTGCAAAAAACGGATGCCAAGTAAATAATCACATTTATTATTTTTTTATATATTTAATTATTATAAGAATAATTTTTACTTATAATTATAATTGTTTTAATAATATTCATTTATAAATATTTTTTAATATTAATTATAAAATAATAAATATATTTAATACATAATTATAATCTTTTATTAAAAATAAGATAAATTTTACCCATAATTATAAATTTAATAAAATATTTTTTAATATTAATAATAATAATAAATAAATAAAATTATAATAACAATTAATATCTCATATTAAAGAAGAATAAGTGTGAATATAATGTACCGCTTAAACATTTCAATTTCTCATCCCGTACTTACATGGTTCTAGATGTATAAGAAATAAATTTAGAAAAATTGAAATAAAACAATAAAGAAGCAAGATAATCTCTTGCAGTTTTAGATGAGAGAGTGAGGTGCCTGATCCTTTGCTTTTTATCATAACTTTCTATAAATTATTATTATCATAAATGTTTTGTATTTCTAAAATTATTTATTAAAAAAAATGATGAGATGCACCTGTATTACAATGATTAAAATCTTGGGCATAATTGTGTTGATCAGCCTTTGCTTTCTTATACATTAAAAAAATAAGGTTTATTTGAATTGTAGGTGGCATGTGATTGGTTTATTTAAAAAGGGATGCCAAGCTTTGATATATTAAGTTCAAATGATAATTGTTCCCATCAAGGGATATATGAAAGATACTTTATAAACCTAATGTCTATTTAATTTAATTAAATTTACTTATCTTATAATTTTTATTGCTAAAAGTTGTAATCAAAATGCATGCAAGATGTATCATAGGTTCTATAAATTGTATTTCTACATGGGCATAATCACAATTTTTCACCACTCTTAAGTGCATCATTTAAAATTTATGTTTTTGGTATTTCACCAAGATATACTTATAAACACTTATTCATGTATATGTTGTCATCTTACAACTCAAAGAACATCCACACCAAACTTCAGGGTGTAAAAGGCTTACTTTGGGATTGCTACCAAAAAGAAGTGTAACGATTTTAGTCCTTTTATTGGTTTAAGTAAGTCCTTGATTATTTAAACACTTATCCATGTGCACATGTTCTTCACATGTTTAAAAGGGCAAAAAATTACATATCCCATGACATAAAAGTAGGGTGTTTAATCACAATTTATGATTAAGAAGGTTTTAATATTAATTTTAACAAAGTGATATGTTAAATCAAAATATATAAATTAGGCATTTATGATTTAGAACTTACTATTTATATAAACATGTTAAAAATGGAAAGAACCAAAGAGAAATAACTTGGATAGAAATTAGATAATATATAACTGTGATTGTGACCGTAGAATTGATTATATGGCTGAGTAAGGTTGCTATGAATCAGGAACAAGGCTTTATTTTATTTCTAGATGAGGCCACATTATCTTATTAGGCCACACCACATTGGTTTCAATAGGGCACACCGATATACAATAAGGTTTTTACCTCTATGTGAAATATGATAGGTGCATTATCACCTGTTAGTCCTATATATGTATTTTGTTTTGTTCGATTTATCACAAAAGCTAATGTGTACCTTATTTTTCACTTGGAACCCTAGCTCAATAGGCAATGGAAATAAATAGAGTAAAATAGGAAAATAAGTGTTAATGGTTGAATTGTGCTTGACCTAAACAACCCTTGTGTTGAGTGTTGCATATATACAAATAATTTGAAGAGGGATCAAACTCCATGTGGTTATCCCATGCTATGATGGTGTGTGTAAAGTACTAGTGTAATGCTAGATGTTGGTGCAATCTTGGTGTAATTATATGCTTCAACAATGACTTGTGAGCTTTGAGGTGTATTAAAATTTATTTCATGGCTACTAGGGTTTCATGGACTCAAAATTGAGAAGAATAAATGCTCTCCTCTCAATGTGCAGTTAGATCTTCTAGTGCCTTTTCATGATATGAGCCTCCAGTGAGCAAATGTTTGGAAAATGTATCTTTATAGTGATACTTTGATAAATTATTGAGATGTGGATTTTAAAATGTGTGGGATAACCCGTATGGTGAATTTGAATCTGATCAATTATTCATTATTTGGCAGAAGGATATGACTGGTGGATTTAGACATTATTAGTGAGTGGGATAGTCAGGATGGAATGACTTTGTTTGAGGAGAAAAGGCAACTAATATGAAAGTGTTGATCAGTCCAAGGATGATCTTAAGATGTTTCGAATGGGAAATAATAATTTTATATATTAGAGTTACTTAAGGGTAAGGGTCATCTGCATATAAGTAGAGGGATAATGACATAGATCCATGTATTTGAGTATGAGCTAAGTGTGTAAAAAAATTGGTCACAAGTGCATTGTTTTAGCAATAAATGTTAATTTTTGTGTCTACATTCTCCCCCCTTTTATTTTAGTAATGCAACAAAGGGAAAATACTATAGTAAAATGACAGACCTATACATGAACTTACTTATGAACAATATTGAATGTAGGCCACATGTTGAATTGTCTTTCATGCAAACCTACAAATAAACATAGATAAATCAGTCCTTAGGATAAAAATATGAAAGAAAGGATAAGAAAACTTATAGATAAAATAATAAGGAATGAATACACATGTTTGGGTATGTGAATCATTGTATTTTTTGGTGCAAAATTGATGATTGTGGAGGGTAGGACCCTTAGATATTTTATGCATTGAAACACTTGGAATGGACTGTGCATGCCCCAATCCTCAATTGAAAGAGAGTGTGCTTAAAAAATAAAATTATGGTTGACTCCATCATTGCATACCCAAGGTACGAGGGTATCTTGAAATCCATATATAAATTCTAATATATCATTTTGGTGTAAAGATGGTGCAAAAAAGTGAATCAACCACTATAGATAAAATACGATTCAATTTCTAGTGAAAAAATAGTATAATACGAGCTCAGTGTATACAAGATAGAGAATAACATAAGTCATCATTCCTTATGTGAAAATTGATTCAAAACTTAGTAATATAAGTGATAATATGTCTTGCACATGCCCCCAATCTCATGTCTAAGTATATTGATTTCAAGAGTAGAGTGATATCAAGTGATTTTTTAGAAAAGCTAGGTAAAAACTTAGAACACATGTCACACATGATTCACCCAATTCTAAGCAAAGTATGAGATAAATTAAGCATAAATCTTGAAAATGTTAGGATTGTGGAGCTAAAAGCTTCATTGATGCAAACAGGAGAGGAGGTTGCAGGAGAGTTGCTGAGTGTCAGAGACACCGGCGTCGGTCAGGCCCACCGGCGTCGGTCAGGCCAACCGACGTCGGCAGGATAGGGCAGGAAGGCAACCGACGTCGGTCAGAGATCGGCCGATGTCGGCGACCCCCAGGCAGACAGGGACCGACGTCGGTCGCTTGTGTGGTTCGACTGCGAGCTATTTACGGGCAGTTAGCTAACGAACCAAGTGTTTGCATGAAGAGATCTATTTTTAGACTGAGAGCTGCGGATCTAATTATTGTAATTAGATGTCTAGTTATTGTTTGGATGAGATATATATAATAGACTCATGGTTGTATTGGAAAAGTGTGCTAGGGAGTAAGAGAGCATAACTATAAGCTCCTTCTGTGTGTGAGGTAGAGCAATGGTGCGTTCCTCCTAGTGCCTCAGTACCAGGTGTGTTGGTGCTGGATTGGAGAGCCAGCTGGGTTCTTCAGGAGTGTAGGATCTTGGTCACAGTTGCATGGCCTAAACAGGAGATCTACATGGTAAGTAAGATCGTTGATCTGCAGGTGTATGTGTGTGCAAGGTCGAGGTTCACAGGTGAGCAGAATCGTTGTTTGATTTGCAGGTGTGCAAGGTCATATAGACAGCAACACAACAGGGAGCAGTATCAGGCAGGATCTACTTGGAGTACAGGTGTGTACTCGGATAGAGCAAGAGAAGAAGGCAAGGGAGTTCCTTCCATAAATATGGTATGTTGAATTGCAGGTTGTTGCAGATTCATGGGAGATCTACTTGAAGTACCTTGAGTACTTGTGGAGCACATGGAGTGCTTGTGGAGTGCGTGGAGCACTTGTGTTGTGCGTGGAGCACGGGAGGTGAACACCAACTCTGTATTTGAGTTGGGTGTTGGGACCTGTGAGAGGGAGAGCTTTGGAGAGAAGAATTACTGTTCACTTGAGGTGTGGGAAACCTCTGTAAGGTGGTGGAGAAGAAGTGGCATCTTCTTTATTGTATTCTTTTCTGTATAAAGTGTTAATACAAGTTGTGTATTGTCTCTCATATGCTGTGTTATTCTAAATTCTAGTTACTTGTTGATTCTGGTTATTTCCGCATATTAAGTTGCTTGAAGTTTGGTAATCAATTGTATGCTTCCGGTGTTTCGCATCCTGACAAGTGGTATCAGAGCATGTTTGTTGTTCTAGATTCCTGACAGAAAATTGTTTGAGTAATATTGAAATTTATCTTTAGACTGAGTGTATTTCTAAGAAACTTGGAAAATTTTGTTTTTGACTACTAAGATGATAACACGCTATTATGGACAAGACTGACCTGAACCCTTGTCCAAGTTGAGTGTTGTCTGAAAGTGATTTTTGAGTATAAACTGAGTTTGAACTATGATAAAATAAGCAAATTCTATCTTTTTTTGATCTATGTATTGGGTTTTTACATCCTAGTGTCTAAGAAAAAAACTTTTTTGAGGTGAGTTGTGAAGCTTGCACAATAAATTAGCTCAAAAGAAGAGTGTTATGCAAATGATGTTATATTAAATATTTAAATCTAGACTAATACTAATAACATTGGATATAATGGTATCATCATAGATAAACTAAGCAATATATTAATGCAAGATGCATTTAAAAACAAACATACATAGTTTCATGTGGAGATTGATGTTGGCAATGAGAAACATAGTGATTAATGATTATATATTGAGTAATTAAAACTGATAGAGCAACTCAGGGATGAATCATGATATTCATCATGGCATGAAAAAGCAAGGAAGATGCTTGATATTGAACATGTCATTGTAAACTAAGTAAAAAAGAGTCATGTCCATGACACACATACATAGAGAGTACACATAAAAGCACACAAGACACACAAGAAGAAGGCCAAGGGGCCACATGCAATGTGCATGCTAAAATTTCATTCACACACATAGAGGCATATAATATGTCTTAGAGCCTCAAATAAGGACATGTTCAAATGTCCATAATCCAAAAAAAGAATACACACAAAAAATGAATCAAACAAGCAAAACATGATAAACATGCCTAGATAGGTAATATTGATCTACATAAGAAATTGGTACATTAATATATTTAGAAACTCAGGTATCCAGTAATATAATAATGTGAATGTAAGTGAGCAATAATGATAGATTTTTCATGATGCATTGAACAAAATTATGAACAATAGGGATGGCGATAAAATAATAAAACTTGTGTAAAAGGATGCCCCTAGTGAACTTGTTGAGAGGTAAATAAGTTGTAAAAAAATTGTGACTGGTTTGAATATGAAAAAGTAGATCTTGTGTTCATCAAGACAAGTTAGGAAGAATCAGACAAGAGCGCAATGTATTACTATTTGGAAAGAGTAGTTTTGTTTGTGTATGTTTTATGGGTCTAAGATAGTATCATCACTTGTAACTACATGTGGAAGTGACACTCTGTATGTTTAAAGACTCACTCAAGTACACTTATGAATCATATTTAATATAAACTATATATAAATAAATACTACATATAATGAGTCAAAAATTAACTGATGTAAATAAACTACACATATCATGCACAAGTCTTGGTTTTTAGAATTTTTATGGAATATTTTATTTTTCTATATTTTTCATATATGAAACTGGAAAGGAACATACTACCCAATGACCCCCACAAGAGCCTCAAAATTAATAGGTATTGTATCTAGCTTAGGAAGGATGACCTTTTGCGAATAGAAAGTGTCATGCCACTATGAGTGAACTGGTCTCAACTCATAATATTAAAACTAATTTGATTTTCTACCATAAGTGCCATTATCATGATGATGATCTATAGCATGCTATGCATGTTTTTTTAGCAATGTGAACTCTATGACTGTTTGGAACCCATTATTGAGTATATGAACTCTGTGTTGGTGTCCTTTTTGGATAACTCTTAGTGTTTTGTAATATCAATCTAAGATGTATTGGTGTAGAGAGTGGCTCTCTAAAATTTGCGACAAAACATTGATTGAGTGGATTTTCAAATGTAAGTCTATTTGGAAATTTGGCCACTTGTTTCTAAACTTTCTGAGTAGGTTCAAACTTTTGAGGTTGTTTAACTGAAATTTTCAATGTAGGAACAATAATCTTTAGTTGGAGGGGGTGTTTGTATGGAATACCATGAACTATGATGAACTCATTAGCATAAATATAGTTCAAACATCTATTTATTATAGATGAGACTACACAAAGTTTCTAAATCCAAGGACATCCCAATAACATATCTAAGACTCCCACACTAGGTACTACTATAAACTCAGTGGCCACATGTGATGGACAAACCTATAGTGATAATGAAATTTCATCAATAGAAGTCTAAATATGGCCATTGAATCCCTTAATGACTATTTATGTAGGAAATATATCCTTATATGTGTATCTAAGATGATAGATTCATGCGATAGTATATATGTTCACATTTGAACCACTGCCAACCATAACACTTTGCATAGGCTAATGATCGATGTGATCTCAAATGAACAAAGAGTGTAAGTCAAAATAAACATCGACTATCTCATTCTCTACAAATTTGATGATTGGTTTGGATGGCACTGAATTAAGACATGCACTAATGATGCCATTTAGAAGATGTTGTGCCTCTTTATGAGGATGATAAGAAGATGGTGGAGGGTGTGCATAGTATGTGTAATGAAATCTTATTGTATATGTTGTTTCTAGATTTGTAAGCTTGGGAAAATAATAACTGAATATCTTCATTATTTAATTCATACTTGGTTATGCTTTTGAATTATCTGTATATGTCCCTACATTGATGATTTTCTCATCTATCATATCATGTATCTTATGTCATAAATTGATGTATTTGATTGTAGTATGCCTTGGTTCTCTATGGAAATAAAAAAATACATTATGATTAAATCCTTTTGTAAGGGGCTTACTCACATCAACTTATTTAATGGGAAGGAGTGATAGAGATTGCATTCATATAAATATTTTAATACCTTGTATGGAGCTTATGGAAAATTCATAAATTATCTCCTTGGAGGAGCTGATAATATAATGCATGGAGTAGGTTTTGAAATGGCATTCATTATTTCCTTTTGATCACTCTTATTATCAGTTGGTCTCACCTTGTATGTTGTCTTACTTGGGTTCTTGGCATGATAAGTAGAAATTGGGTTGGTTGCATACTTTAACTTATTTATAACCAATAATTTGACCTCTCTTTATTTTACTATGTGACATAAATCAATGAATGAGAGAAACTTATTAAACATAATAGATTCATGTAGTGGTGGAAGTAAGCTCTATTTGAATATATCTTGAAATTACTTGTCTGCCATATGATTTATCATCTTAGATAGCATGGTATTATACTATAATACATATTATTTGATAGGCTCGTTGGATTCTTGTTTGAGATAAGCAATATGAGAATATGAAATATTTTCACTTATATTGACTGAGAAATGTGTAAGGAACAAATCAGCCAAATGATTGAACACATGAATTGACCGATATGGTAAATCATAATACCATCTAAGTGCATATTCTTATAAAATTCTAGGAAATAACTTAGTTAACACCCTGTTATTGGACATAATCCAATAATGTTGTGTGGAATGCCCCCAAATGTTGCATGGGGTCACCTTTTCCATTGTACAATGCAAGCTTAGGTGCCACAAAAATAGTTTATAAAGGATAGAGTGAAATATGTAGAACAAAGGAAGTATGCAATAAAGTTTGTGAATTGTGTGATTAGATTTCAAATTAATTTGTTTCATTTGCAACACCTTAGTTTGTAGAGTTGTAATGTTATGCATAAGGGAGTGTACATCAAAAATATAATGTGTGCTAACCAAAGGTGGTGTCTCAAATGTCTAAGTAGGATTGGTATATTAATCTACTAAAACCCTTGGGTTTCTCCCATAGTATATGGTGGTACAAAAGTTGTATTGAATGAGGTAGAGAAAGGTAAAGGACGCATAGTAGTAGAAGTTTTAAAGGACCGACCTTCAAATTTTTCCTTAATTTACTCTCTAATAATTTTATAAACACATCTTGCATATATCAATTCTTTGAAATAAACCCTTGTAACCATATTTTAGCTATGTCATCAAATAGATTGACTGATTCTATCATTGTGTTGATATCAAGTAGAATCAAAAAATGTTCGACTTGAGTATCACCTTGTTTAGCACTTCTTCTATGATAGATATAAACACATTTATTAGATTGCTTAAAATATGAAATGGAAACTTGGAAGATCATTGTTAACAAAGAATTTACTAAATTTGAAAGCCCTAATACAATAATTGGAAACAACAAAAAAGAGATAAACCATATGAACATATATGGTTAAGGTTTATAATATTCAGTCAATAGATGGGTTCACCAGTATGTTTTATAAAAATTTGTGATTAAGAGAGTTTTAATCTTAATTTAAACAAACTATTGTGTAAAAGTAGAATGTGTTAAATAAGCTTAAATTAAGCATTTTTCATTTGAAATTCACTTTTATAGAAATATGCTAAAAAGGGAAAGTATAAATGAGGACAACTTAATTATAAATTAAATAATATAAAACTATGATTGTGACTATAGAACTGACTGTATGGTTGAGTAAGGTCATTGTGAATCAGGAATAAGGCTTCACTTTATTTTTGGATGAGGCTATACTATTGAGACAGGGTCATGTCACGTTGGTGTTTGTAGGGTACGCTGATGTCTGGTAGGGTTATTTTTAATCTGGGTGAAATTTGACAAGTGCGTTGTCACTTGTTAGTCCTATGTATGTATTTTGTGTTGTTTGATCTATCATGGAAGTCGATGTGTACCTTATTTTTCACTTGGAACCCTAACTCAATAGGCAATGGGGAATAAATATATTAAAATAGAAAAAATAGGTTAGTGGCAGAAGTTGTGTTTGACCTCAACACCCCTATGTTGAGTGCTATCTACATACCAATACTCTGAAGAGGGATCAAACTCCATGTAGTTCTCCCATGTTATGGTGGTATGTGTGAAATACTGGTGTAATGCTAGATACTGGTGAAATTCCAGTGTAATTATACACTTCAACAATGACTTGTGACCTTTGAGGTACATACACACTTAGCTTAGACCAACTAGGGTTGTGTGGACTTAGAATTGGGAAGAATAGATGTTATCCTCTCAATGAGAAGTTAGACATTCTAATTCTTTTTCATGATATGATCCTCTAGTAAGTAAATGGTTAGAAAATGTAGCATTATAGTGATTTTTTGGAAAATTACTCGGATGGGGCTTAAAAAATGTTTGGGATGACCTATTAGGTGAATTTAAATTTGAGCAACTAGTCGTTATTTGTCAAGAGGATGGGCTAGTAGATTCAAAAACTATTGATGAGTGGGATGGTCCTAAAAGAGTGGCTTTATTTGAGGAGCAAATGCAACTATTCTGTAAGTGTGGATTAGTCCTAGGATAAGCTTAGACTATTTAGAACGAGAAATAACAATGTCTCTATATCAGAGTTAATTAAGGGTAAGGGTCAATTGCATAGAAGTAGATGATTAACAACATAGAAGTTTGAATTTGAGCATGAGTTAAGTGTGTAAAAGTATTGGTCACAAGTGCACTATTTTAGCAAAAAATGATAATTTATGTGTCTACACATGGATGTTAGCTCTATATCTTCATAGCCATTTGTGGTAAATTAAAGGGTCTCTATTTCCTTTTGAATTTTAGTTTTCTTTAATTCCTATATTGACTTTGAGTAATTTTACAAAAAAAAATATGATTAAGGCATCCTCTTTGAATCTTGTAAGTTTTTTTAATTTTTTTTACTTTGATATGTATGCACACACACACATGCACATACATCAAAGTGGTGCATTATGTAGACACCTAATTTTAGTGTCGAGGTAATTATTAGTCATAAAATTACATTAATCTAGGGTAGTTGTGTGTGTCGATTATCAATTCATGTTAGGATTTTATTGTCACATATTAACCAAAATTTGGGACTATTTTTCCCTATTTCCTCTATTTTATTTTCTCTCTTCCTTGTCTATTTTTCTTAGGTTAAATGTATGTTGCTTTATACTATACAATATACAATAATGGGGCACAAGGATTTTACTATGTATGGTTATAACATGGGCCCTTTTGACTATTGTTTTCGATATGTCATGCCTTATAATCCATATTTGTCACATTTTCCATCCCATTTTTTGTTAGTGCACATGACAATTAGGCCGTAGTTTAGATTTGATAAGTTTATATATACATAGGTGCAATAGTTCATATATGACACAAAATGATAAAGAATAATTAAGCCATGCATAAATTATAACTATCTATTGTGAAAGTGTTAGATAAGTGTTCAACAATTTAGATAAGCTATGAATCTAGATTTGAAGCATTTATTTCTCAGTGCCACTTATTCACTCCAAAATAAAAAGTCATATAGGATTAGGGGTTGCATCCAAAAAATTCTTGTTAAAGTGATTTGATCGAGGTTTTCTATTATTTTGTATCCTAAGGGCATACTAATAACGGAGGGATAACACATGCCCCCATTCACTTCGTTTTTTTATTGGTGTGGATGGTTGTGAAGAAGGAGACCAATATCCTAGAGGTATGCGTAGTGAAAGAGGTTTTTGGAGCACTGAAATAGATAAACAAGACATTGAAATATATTTATATAAATTCACCATTGGATACAAATGATGACATTTTTGGAAGCATCCTTACATTTTTATAAGAATGCACTCTGAAAAAATCTATGTTCATCTTGAGTTTTGTGGGTTTTGTTTGCCTTGCCTTCTGGACATGTTTTTTTTGCCTATTTTTGATGACTCTCCCCAAATTAATAACTAATCACATATTCTTCTAAAATCCCCTATTTTTCATAAATTTTTGATTCTATAATATTATTTATATGATATCAAGTCTCATTTATTATTTTATTAGATTAAATATGATTATGTCTAAATTTACATTGTGTATGGGTACATGTGTTGCACTGTGATGTAATTTTACATAGAACCATTTATCCATAACACAATTTATGATAATTCAAGTTCCTACTGGCATTAATTCATTATTGGTCACCTAGTTGGGTCATTAATAATTCTCCTACTTGTTTATGGAGTTCCTTATCAACAATTTCCAATTGCATAATGGTTGTAGCGACCCAAACAATCATGTTGGACATAAATTTTATTATAAGGACTCAAGTGTGGTTAAGTTTTTCAGATTGTCTTCACATTCCTTCCTCACACTTAAAAGATCACTATGATGGGTTAGAAGTGCTTCGTACACCTTCAAATCTTCACGAGTGACATGAATTTAAAGTCATCAAAAGTCTATTCAAAATAATTGTGTTGCTCTATCATTATGACCTTATACTCTACGACCTCACTCATGTTTTTTAGTGCTCAACCTCTTTTTTTTCCCATAGATTCTAGATCCTAATTCCTTGTGATTTATTTATTACTCTTATAACTAGGCATCAATGAAAGTCATAGCATGCATAAACCTTCTAAGGTTACACTTTCTATCTTAGCTTTTGTTGGTGTAGTTTGTTAATTGCACACAATATAACTTAACTTGGGGTAGCATTTTTATCCTAACTTTTATATTTTCGTAGGTTGTTTACAATTAGGAAAATAATTTACATTTAGGTAAGTAATAGGAATGCACCTTTTTTTCAAGACAAATAATATTTTCTCCTTTTTCCATCAGTAAAAAGAAATGATCCCCTAATTTATTTTTCCTATTAATACTTTTTTTTTATGTATTTTTTCATGGGGGATAACCATTATGAGCATTTCCTACCACCTTCATCTTACCTAACACCTCCCCTCCACCAAACATCCAAGTATCTTGAAAGACATCCTAGCCATTCCCTTTGGCTCTCAATGATGTTTTGACCTTTACCTTCTTTTTACTCCCAAAGGCATTATTTATTTGTCCCAAAGGCCCCAAGAGGTCCCATTTTTTTCATTGAATTAATATTTTCGGCCTTTTGAATACCACTGGGTGTGATCAATATGACATAATGTCACATCCCCAACAAAAAACATATTTTTTCATGACCCATTATCGTGTCCCTCTACAAGGCACATTATTCAATGTGATGTATCTCAAAAATATAAAGCAAAAAAGAGTGTCATGTTTTAAACACTCATTATTTTTTGTGTAAATTTCATATTTTCACTTATGTGCACAACTACCTATATAGAACTTATAATTCTACCTATGGGTCCCTCTAGGCATTTTCTAACTTCATCCTTCAACATACAATATCTTGAGCTTTGTAACTCAAAACTTGGTGGAATTGTTTTGCCCCTATGATTTTTTTGAGTGCTTTATAGAAATGTAATCAGATATACTTCATATTATAATAAAAAAATCTTTTTATGTTTCCTATTTTCAATTATTTTGTATTGAAGGTCAAATCACTGTATACTACAAACTTGTGTGCAATTCTCAGACACTTTTTTTTATTGTAAATGCATTAATTATAAAGTGCCACACTTTTGGGGAGGCATAATTCTATTTTGTCACATTAATTTTCATGTCAAACCTTATATTGTAAATGCACTAATTATAAAGTGCCATACTTT
This sequence comes from Torreya grandis, assembly GCA_037957365.1. Classification (NCBI taxonomy): domain Eukaryota; kingdom Viridiplantae; phylum Streptophyta; class Pinopsida; order Cupressales; family Taxaceae; genus Torreya; species Torreya grandis. The sequence goes on along the minus strand of JARHVA010000764.1, from coordinate 1,472,707 downwards.
TGGGGAGGCATAATTCTATTTTGTCACATTAGTTTTCATGTCAAACCTTATATTGGGCATCCATTGTACTAAGCATGCTTGTCTTGCTTATTGGGACTTTGTTGGCACTCCATTTGTTTTATTTCATGCTTAACACATATTCTCACACTTATGTGACACTTTTTTGTCATTCGTCATGTTATTCTATGAGAACTTGTGAAAGCCCTTGTGGTGCCTTCACCTTTTTCTTGTGCATTGAGGCACACTGTGGTTCTCATTCTCTTCATTCAGATTTTTCAATATGTTTATGATCACTTGAGAAACTCATTTATTATTTTAAGTGTTATTTTTAAAATACCACTATGATAGTAAATTCACCTCCATCCTTTATTATTTTAAGTGTTATTTTTCAAATGCCACTAGTACTTATTAGTAATAAAAATTATGCATGATGGTGGCTTAGCATGGAACATTTGTTTACTACACAAGGCCTTTGTCAATTTCTATATGGATAGGTTCTTACTCATTCTAACCCAATTCAGTACAATGATTGGCTGAACACGTGAAATTTTACTTGCTCACTTATTAATGTATGTTTCCATGCTTCTCAACCACCATCTGGAGCACATTCTTGCACTGTTTGGAGCATTCTTAAAAAAATAAAATAAAAAAATCTCCTCTTCAAAGACCATGTTGTGTTAAAGTTTTATCATTTGATCAAGTTTGATAACAATGTTGTAGAAGCATTGTGTATTATTGTCATGCATTCATTGATTTTTTTGCTTTTGTATTGACTAGTTTAGACATTGTACTTGATTAATGCTGTGAACATTATTGTTACTATGTTATGTTGATTATATGATTAGGTCTCATTTATTTGAAATATTTATGTGATTGAATATTGAATCTTTATTTTTTATTCTGGCATATTATTGAACATGTATTATTGTTGCATGTGTGCATGAACAACTAGATATAGGTGATAGGACTAATAAACTTTTCTAAGGGCATAGTTTGGAGAAAGTACCTCATCTATTAGAATACACCTACAAAACCGATTGGTTGTCTTTGATGTGTTGGTTTATATGTTGGATTATTGTGTGTTTACATTATAACATGATTTCAATTATATATATGTTGCTAGCATGATTCCTATATTGTGTAAGTATGCATCGTACTTTACTTTTATAGTTTGTGGCATGATGGCTGCTTGACTAGGCTGCCATTTTATTTATCAATTTTAGAGTCGATATGTTGATAATGTAGATAGCCAAAAGCTATTGCATTATTTACTCTCATCAACTTTTTCTTGTTAATCTTTCGAATCTTTAGTCTTGTTTGATTTTTTATTCCTAGGTCGTTTGGTGCTAGTCACTTTTAAAACTAACCTTAAATAGTGATCCTAAACAACATAGTTATAAAGATCATGACTTGCATAACAATCTCACAAAAACAATTTTTTGGAGAAAATTTTGAGATACGTGAGCCACAAGGGCACGATCACTTTGCAAAACGATTTTTTGAAAGACTTGAGTAATTTTGGAATAAATCCTTAATATGGAAATGAAAAGGGGTTATGGTTTAGTTCATATGCAAAAGTTCTAAGGGTAAGTGATCAAACCCATCCATAAGCCAAACTTTTCTGAAGGGACAAAAAGTTTAGATTGTATTATAATACCTATGTTGATATAAACTCTTCTTCATATAGTATATAAAGAAGAGTTTATATATATATATATATATATATATATATATATATATATATATATATATATATATATATATATATATATATATATATATATATAAACTCTTCTTTGTATATTATATAAAGAAAAGTGTGTGTGTGTGTGTGTAAACTCTTCTTCATATAACTCTTTGTGATAATTAAAATCCCAAAAAATGCATTAGTGTGAACCAAATATGACACATTTACACTTTAGTTAATAGCACTCAGTCCATGTTATGCATGCACCCTATTCGAGGTGGCAATGCAATAAAATCTCACCATCATATATTGAACATCATGCTTTTTGTATTAAACGAGCTCATATCTGAGTTGAATCATACATAACTAGTTTAGATTTGTACAGTCCCATACCTATGTTGTATCACACAAGTTTACATTTGCAATGTTGTTAAAGGGGAAGAATAGATGCAGTGTTATTAACATAGTATGTATGTTATAATTTTATCATTTTATAATGCATGTTATTAATTTTTCCATATTTTATGATGAAAACAAAATGACAAATTCAAAGAGAATGAGAACAGTTTGTAAGACAATGCTCAATACAAAAAGAGGAGAAAGAGTGGATGCTGCAAATTCCCACAAACAACTTGAAACTAATACACACGTGATAACATGTCCTCCATTAATTATAAGGGTATCCATCCAAACTGAGTGGATTGTAACTGAAATGGAGCATGTTATGAGGGATGTTGAAAACAATGGGTACTCCACTCTAGCTGCGAAAAGAATTAAATAATCCTTGCAGCCACACTCAGCGATTGGTTGTTGGGTATTGCAACTACAAAAAAAGTGCCCACCAACCATTTTGACAGATGAGGAAGAACTTGAGGTTGTTCAATGCTGCAAAGATATGCCAAAACTTGGTCATGGACTTGAAATTATACAACTCAAGTCATATGTAGCCCACATGTGTGAAAATAGCCCCAATCCTTTCAAGGATGGAATCCCTGGCAAGTTTTGGTGGGTTGGCTTTAAGAACAGTTACCCAAACTTGTCCATTAGATCAAGAGAAGGCTTGGATAAAGATAGAGCATTCTAGCTAAGGCCTTCCATTGTATATGAATTTCACAATAACTTGAAAAGGTTTATGAAGCTAACCATTGTGGACCTTAAAAAATTTGGAACTATGATAAAACTAAACTGCACACTGGTGAGAACACTAGTATGCAAGTCATAGCAAAAAGAGGACGCCAAAGTGTTCATCACATAATTCCAAAGAGCATGGAATGGATCACCATTCTTGCTTGTGTTAATGCAACAGGCCAAAGTATTCATGGATTTTATCTTTTCAATGAAAAAAGATATCTAAAAAGCTACATTGCACATTGCGAACTAAGATCATGTATAGCAACACAACCTCATGCTTGGATGATGAAAGAATTGTTTCTCAATTGGATACACCATTTCAAGAGATCAATACTAGGAATTTTCTCCTTCCAATAGGCACCTATTGATTTTTTATGGCCATGGGAGTCATGAAGCAATGGCAATTGTTGAAGAGGCTAGGAGTTTTGGAATTGATCTTGTTACTTTTCCAGTGCACACTACCCACATGCTACAACCATTGGATGTGAGTATATTCTCACCACTCAAATATTGTTTCAAATCTGAAAGGTCATAGTGGATGGCTCAAAATCACAAACTTGAGATCAATAGGTTTGACTTGGCTGAGTAGGGTAGCATAGTTTTCAAAAATGCTCTTTCTACATAAAATATAAAGTCAAGGTTTAAAAGGACAGTGATATGGCCACTTAACAAATAGGCACTTGTAGAAGACATGGCACCAAGTGAAGCATATGAAGTTGTAGATGAACATGATGAGACTACAATTAAAAACATCATGTATTTGGTTGGATATGGAGAGGATGAGATAGATTCAATGATTGAACTTCAAAAATAAGGAGATGGAGCAGTTAAAAATGACAATATAGATCCAATTTTACCTAGTATCAGTCAGGGTACACATGTAACCCAAACACAAGAGTGTACTGAAGAAGGTGAAGAAATAGGTCAAGGCAAGCATGTGGCTTATGTTCAAGAACATGTTTTTAGAGGGGGGTTGTACTTGTCTTCGCAAATAAGTCAATTGGATTGGATCAAGAAAAGGGCAACAAAAATAGGTGTAAACTTGGAATTTTTCAATGCGCAACCTTTTAATGCCATCTCCTCATGCAGTTGTACCTGATGAAGAGTTGGTGCACTACTATGTTGTTACAGGTGATTTTCATGATTGTTATGATGTAATTAATCTTGCATAAATAGAATACATTGTAGCAAATAACAACAAAGAACCTAAATGTAGTCAAAGTAAAGAAAATATAGCAAGCTCAAGTTTAGGTAATTTCCTTAAACTGCCAATAGAGAGGGTTGTGCAGATGACTTTTTATAAATGTTTTGTGGCCAAGAAAAATAAAAGAATAGAAATAGAGAAAATTAAGGCTAGGAGGAATCAACAAATAAAAGAGAAGAAAACATTAAGAAAAATTAACAGGGATTTGAAGGAGTAGAAAAAAATTGAGAACGAGTTAAAAAGAAAATAAAATGAAGAACAAAGGCAAAGGGAAAAACATGAGTAGGAGCATCATAAAAGGATGAGGGAGTATGAGAAAGTAACGAAAGAGATGGAGAGACAGAGAATGTTAAAAAACATGGCAAATCCTTTTTCATAACAACATCCAATTATGATGGAAATGATGAACATCTATGCTTCTTCCTTTGCAAGCACATAAAAGTATCAACTAGACAGTCCATTTACTCCAACTAATCAATTGCAGATAACAAGGTGTTTTTAGCAAGGGCAAGCCCCTGATTTTCAAGTAATGATAGCTGGTATGATAAACACTCTAACAACATCAATGGTAGTGAAAAACATCCCAACAAAAGATTTGAAGGAACGAGCTCTAGAAAAGCTATAAGTAACTTTTCGTTTGATTTTGAAGACTGAATAAAGGCTTTTGTTATACATAACAAGCAAGTATGAGAGAGCAATCTTGTTTTGCACCTTAGTTTGTCTAGTCACGTCTAATGTTATGCTATGTAAATTGGATATTAAATAAATAATATTATTATATGTTTTTTTCTAATTAAATTATTGAGTATTGTTATACAATTGGAATAAACATGTTTATATGATTTAAATTGGCATAACCTTGCTTGTGAATTGAAACATGGATTTATCACCCTCACCAAAGTTTCAGGGGATGGAGTGTAATTAAGGACTCATCATGCCCAAAATATCATCCTCAATGACAACAGTTTTAACAAACATTCAAAACCCGAGACCTACACCTAGCTCGCCATATCTGCAAAAGTCAAAAGAAACAAACCTAGAATACTTTAAAAAACCTATTCCTTTTAATCCGCGAGGGATAAATTTAATCCCAAGAATCAACAAAATAATTCACAGACTGACAAAATTATTTATTTTTTAACAAACATTTCAATTCATATTCACAATTTTAAAACCATTTGGCTTATATAGCCTTAGTGAGGTATATAAAACCTCACATGTAAGCAACAATGGCTAAACAAAATCCAATGACTAATCATGTTAAATAACACTAGTGCAAATCAAGACAAGTCTTTTGAAAGCTCTGCTTGATTTAGGCTACGAAATCTCTACGTTTACAAACCCCAAACCTACACCCAACTCATCATTTTTGTAGAATTAAAAACAAATAAACCTAATATACTAAAGAAAACTCATTCCTTCCAGTTCATGAGAGGTAGATTTAATCCCACGAAGTAATAGAATAATTCATAGATCAACAAAATTATTTATTTTTTAACATTCCAAGCCAAATTAATATTTTTTTAACCATTTGGCTCATAGCCTTAGTGAGGTGTTAAAAACCTCACCTTGATAACTAAACAAATTCCAAAGCTTAATCGTGTTGAAAAACATTAGTGTAAATTGAGATGGGTCACCTGAAAGTTCTACTTGGTTTGGGCCATGAAATATTTGCATTTGTGACACTAGAGACCTGCACCCATTTCGTCATTTCTTCAGCAGTCAAAAGAAATAAACTCATAATACTAAAAAAAACCCATTACTTTCAATTTGTGAAAGGTAGATTTAATCCCAAGAATCAACAAAATAATTCACGGATCAACAAAATTATTTATTTTTTAACAAACATTATAAACCATATTCACATTTTTTAACCATTTGGCTAATGGTCTTAAAAACGTCACATGTAAGCTACAAAATCTTTGCATGTGCGAAGCCCAAGCTTTGCTAGAGGTGAAACCCCAATGCTATCCCCAGTGTCATGCCTATCAGGCGAGGAGTTAGTGTCTAGTCTTCCCTGCATCACAAATGTAGTACATCAACACTTTCCTTCGACAACGATGCACATGCAAAGTGATCGGTGTGAATTAACGAAGGGATGGCCAACGTGAATGCCAAGTGCAGGGTATTCAATGTAGGGTGGTGAGGTGTTAATGTTTGGTCACCTCAAACTGGGTACATGCATAACGTCTGTTGGGCGCTTCACTGAAGTTTTAATGTCCCACTTTTGATGCCTACTTGTTATTTTTATAATGTCATTATCACCAATTGGTTGGACCTTCAAAACAAATCTATAAAGACTCCTTGTACAGTAATCGAAACTCTAGCACTGTACTGACATATCACAAATTGAAAATCTAGAATTAAGAGTAGACACGCTAAGCTATCCATCAACATCAATTTTAAGTGTTGGCGTGACACGATTTAGATGCCACCTAGGTGCAAAATTAGGATACATGACTACTTGGCCTCTCCCTTATCACCGAAAGAAATTGGTAACAATCCCAATGCTTTCGAAAGATAGATTAATATGAAACATACAAAATCAATGACCATGGCCGAAATGTGCTTCATCATTGATTTAAGGGCCCATCAAAAAAATAAAATACATGATATTGTCAATTATTACATACCCATGTTTAATGAAAGATTTTAGTGACGTCCACGAGGCCAAGCAGCCTAAGGGACCTGGGAAGAAACCCTCAAGATATTTTCAACCTCTTTTTGAGATCAGATATTCTGCTTTGCATCTTGACTAGTAAACTAACTGTATTGAGGAACCAAGGCTCCTCGAATAACTCACTAAGGCTGTTCACATTTCAATTGTTATCAAATTGACCACGAATATCTGCATATATAGCATACTCAGTGATGTAATGCCATCCCGTTTCAACCACCCCTTTGTCGCAAAAAATGCATGATCTTTCGGCCCACTCTTCTTTGGGAATCGTCCACCTACCCATCTCACATCTAAGACGAAGGGACCCGGTCCTCAACTAAGCAACTAAAATCCTCACCTTTCCCCTGAGAGCAGCCCACATATATTCTTTTTCACCATGCTCCCTCGAAGGATTGAACTCTCTAATATAAAGCTCTTTTTTTCTACTAATCTGATTTGACCACACGACAGTCCTAAATTTATCTAATACAAACTTTTTTATTACTTCCTTATTGTTAGGACAATCAAGCAAGCTAATGTCCCACTTATCCATCCACTTCTTGTTTTGCTTCATCCACGTCTTTTTACTACGGTCAAGTCTCTCCCCCAACACCATTTTGGGTCAAAGATGTTCATCCATATTTTCTACCTTTTTTAAGTAACTTAAAAGTCTTATAATTGTTGATGCCTCTAGTGGGAACAAACCCGCTTCCGCTAAAAGAATCTCATAGGGGACCGTCGATTTGACTTTAAAATTGCTAGTAATAAGGTGTTTTTGAATTCTTTCAAGTTGTTTCCACTTGTGGTTTGACATGCTGCTCCCCCAAACCTCACACCCATAAAAGACGACCGACGTGACCAACAACCCGAAAAGGGTTTTTTTGGTTTTCCAATCCCGAAGTTCGGCTTTCCTACACCTGTTCTGGAGCAAGTAAGATGCTCTCCACCCACCTAGAATCCTGCTCGCCCTACAAGACTCCCAGCTGAGCCTATTGTGAAAAACAATTCCTAGGTACTTGTACTCTTCCACCATTTCCAACGTGTTCCCTTAAAAAATGAAATTAAACTGTTGCTTCTTTCTTTTCAATGAAAAAATCATGATCTTGGTTTTGCTGGTATTCACCTGCATCCCCACCTCTTGGCAAAAGAGTTCAAGAGCCTTCAAATGAGTGATGAAACCATTGGCAGATTTTGCCATTAGAATAAGATCATCCGCGTACAAAAGGAGCTTCACCACGTAACAGGACAACTGTGTGCCTTCTCCGTCGATTTTGTTTAACCACTCTTCAAGTTTATCAATATATAAACCAAATAAAGTGGGGGATAAAAGACACCCTTGCTTGACCCCAATGTCACTACCAAAGCATTCAGACAAACCCTCTCTAGTTTTGATTTTAGCCCTGACTTGTTCATAAAGCTTATGCACAGTCACCCGATACTCATCTAGAATCCCAAGATCCTCCATCCTACTCCAAAGTTTGTCCCTAGGCACCGTATCAAAATCTTTTTAAAAATCAACAAAGTAACATAAAGCTTCCCCACACCTTCTCGATGAAGTGTCTAAGAGTCATGCAGTGATCGATAGTCGAGTGTTTCAGCCTGAAACCAACTTGCCCTTTAGCTCTTTTTCCCTCTTTTTTGGCCCAATCACTGATTCTACGCTCTAACATGCTCCCGAACAATTTTCCCATAAGGGGGTTGATCACAATAGTGTGGTAATTAGAGGGGTTATTGATGTCACCACTCTTTAAAAGAGGGATAACGACACTAGTCCATCCTTCAGGAAAGCCAACTTGCATGACATTGTAAAAGATACACTTGATGTGAGGTGCAAGGAGATCAATGCCCCACTTTAGAAACTTAGCTTGCAGCCCATTAATGTCTTTAACTTTACCACTCACTAATTTCTTTATTCCTTGCTTGATATCTTCTACCGAGAAGAGCTCGACATAAGTGATAATAACGGGTGGGTTATAATTCATCCGTGACCACTCATACAAGATCTTGGCATATTTTAGCCATTGGTCCCCTGAGATATTGTTTTCAACCTGTTTTAGCTTTTATTGCAGCTCTCTCCAAAAGCCTTTCGAGTTGTGCTTACTCAACAAAAGTAATTCTTTTCTTCTTGATATCATATAGCTCTCTTTTTTGACTCTTACTAGCTACTCATACTTTTTCTTACTATCCTTGTTAGACGTATTCTCTTTAAGGGATCGTTTAGCCACCTTGCACTCTTCATCATACCAAGAATTAGTCGGGAAAGTATTTGCAATCCCCCTTTTATGCTGAGATTTTTTGCAAACCTTTAAGGCTTTGTGGATTATCAGAATCAACATACTATTGTCAATAAACCCCCTAGTTTCACTGTTTTCTTTCCCCACTGTGTTGATTTTCACCATTTGAAGGTGTTGTTCAAGGGCAGCAATAAAGAGCTCTTGATTTTCTTGGCTCACAATGATTTTACCTTGCACGCATGCCTCCTTTTGCAAGTTTTGGTCTTGCCCTCTTTGTTGGTCGTTTTCGAGAAGGCAAATTTAACAAATACAGGCATATGATCAAACTTTAGTTCCAAGGGGCAGCGCCCAATTTTGAACTCCAACAACCTAAATAGAGAACTTTGGGAGCAGACAACATAGTCTACCACACTCTGCCCATTGTAAGTTTTACAAGTGATATCACCAGATCTCGACCAAGCCTGCATACCATTACAAATAACCAAGTTATACAGGCTGCCAAGACCAAGAAGCTCAGCCCCAAAATGAGTCACACTCTCATTACCATCACTAGAAGTTCTAACCCAACTCAAATCCCCATTCTCCTCAAGCCACATGGGGTTGCTATCCTCTCTCTCTTTGCTACCCAATTGCAGGCATTGATTGTTTGTCGTCCTAGCATTGAAGTCCCCAACTAACATTATGTCCCCTAAGGTGGTGAAGATAGAAATGTCTTTCATTAATGTTACAAAAGGATCCTCGTTGTCGAGATTTCTCTTCTTATAGAAATTCAAATTCTTTGGGGCAAAGTAACACGCAACCACCCTTATTGTGGTTTTTCTATCTTTTATTTTCAGCCATATGAACTATTTATTTGGGTCTTCTTTTACCATTTCTATGATACTATTCAAGGTTTCCCAAACTAGCACCGTAACCCCTCCATGTTATTTGTCAGTTTCAATCCCTTTGTTCCAAACTGAAAATTTGTTGTACCCTTCAAAATCAGGGACCTTGCAACCATCATGCTCATGTGTTTCCGTAAGAATAACGATGTCCTTCCCTTCCGCAATGGGCCCCAACCCCGGAGCTCTCCTCCAAGGGAAGCCTCTACAATTCCAACTTACCAATTGTATAAGCTCATTTGGGGCCCGAATCCCTATTTTTTGTGTGGGAACCTCTCGCTGATTTGAGCTTTCCCACTTTTCAACCAAGCCCATTTTCTTGCCTCTCTTGTTGTTTTCACTTTCTCCCACTCCTTCGCTCTCCCTGTTGGGCTAGTGTCAAATCTTCCTCTAAGAATATGAGTTCCCCTAAGCATCCCTCTATTTTTAAGGATCACGTGTTTGTCTTCCATGTTCCTCAAGACAATTCTAACATGTGTATCTCTTCCTTCTTCTATTTTCCTTCCGATCCTACTCGCATGTTGAATAACCCCTACCCATTTCAGTTGGTCCTTAAAGAAGTCTCTTGCGAGGATGTTCATTCTCTCCTCTCTGAAGTCTTTCAAAGCTTTAATGATGAGGTTAACAACGTTATCATGTGTGTCCTTTTCCTCTTTCATCTGCCTCTTAATTTGTTTTTCTATGATTTCTTCACTTGTCAATCCATTTACAACGTGTGCCCAAGATTTGGTCTTTTCTAACTGTTCTTTCAACTAGCTTTCTCGGATCTCAATGCTTGCCAACATTGATTGAATTTCTTCCAGCTGAGTTGACTCCTCTAAAAACCTTGTCTCAACACTCTTTTTGTCTACTGTTTTTAATTGTTTTAACACCTGTTTTAAATTGAATAGTGTCTGCTATCCTCTTTAAACGTTGTCTTGAAGGTTTAAAACTTGATCTTTGAGCCACTTGTTTTCCCTCTCTAAGTTCTGACCAGCTTCTAACACCTCCCTTAGCTTAATCCCTTTCTGCAGCTCATTAGATTCGATATTTTCCATTCTTCTTTTCATGTTCATGAGCTCGGTTACTTATAGCTCTGATGACCACAACAAAGGTGTGGGCGTGGCGCTATATTGGTCTTTGTTGTTTGGAATCCAGCCAGTCCCCCCAACTTGCTCCCCTCTGTTTGCTTGTTTGTTTGCTGAAATAGCTCCAAGTTTGCTTTGCTTTGCAACAAATTCCCCTTGAGTTTCTAAGAACCCCTTCACATTACCTTTATCTTTGTTTGTTCACCTACTAGACTTTGCATTCTATCTGTGACTAGAACACAGTTTCTTAAAGTTTTCGACATGATCATGATGAGATTCTTGTGCATCACCCTCCGAATCTGCGTGCGTCTTTCGATTGCCCTATACTACTTTAGGTTACAAAAACCAACTTTTCATTGGTTATCTCTAGCCCTTCTTGGCAGTACCCTGGCAAGAGCGCACCTTGTGCCCCCCGCCTTTCTCCCCCACCCGCCCCCCTGCCTCCCAATGCTTTCAACCTATAGGTTAAGGCCTAGTCTTTCACGTGTACATGAGAGTTGGAGATGTTGGTCAAGGGGGATGTCCTTCCCCTGAGAGCAAGCCCTGACCGAAAGCCTAAATCCCTGTGTCTCGAGCCTACCTGTTGCCCCAAGAACAACTGAATCTAGCTGCCCAAGACCTAGGGTTTTCATATGTTTGTGCACTTTTGGAACAAGAGTGTTAATTGTTTCAAACCCTTGTACCCCTTGTCAGGGAAGTGTCGATTTCTAGCCTTTTACTTAAACAAGGGTTTTGGATCCCCAACCTGTTTTACCATTTTTGAAGACCTAGATTGATTGCTTTGTCGGTTTTAAATTTTGGCTAGGGTTTGAGGTTTTGACTTGCTTTGTTTTGACTTGTTTTGCCACTTGCAGATTAGAAAAAATGCACACGACAACCAAAAAAATGAGAAATTTAAAAGTCATTGAGGGACCCAGTTCAACCCTGGGAAAAGTCCCGCAAGCAGAGGTTGCATCAGTGCTAGCCAACCAAATCTCTGCCACCCTCGAAACTATCCAAAAAAAAAAAAAGTTTTGAAGAACACTTCTTCCTTGAAAGGGCCCGGATCCACTGTTCGTTACACTATTGGGTCCACGCCAACCGTTCCCTGACACAGCAAAAACAGGAATGCCCTTCGGAGAGCTTTGTTCCCACATAGAACAAACCCATTCGAAAACCCTACCCCTGTCGTAGAAACACTCTCTCACCATCCCCAACCACTTAGAAACCCTTACAAATGCAACCCTGTTCACCGTTGCCAACCACTGTTATTTCATCATCGCCAACCACTATTAAACTCGACGAATATTGAACATCAATCAAAGATCATATCATCTTTCACATTGTTTGAAAGTGACCATCGTCTAAATATTACAATAACTTAAATTGCAAGTTCACGGTTTGAAATTTTGGAAAAAAAAAACGGTATAATTCGTGATTTTATGGAGGGATAAATCAACTTTAAAAAATATATATATATCATGTATAAATCGCGATCTTATGGACCGATAAATCGCTTTTTTTTTCAAATCGTGTATGAATCGCGATTTTATGGGGCGATAAATCACGTTTTTCCAAAAACTTCGATTTTTAACCTTTTTTTGGCCTTTTTTCGGGAGAGGCTGCAATAGGGAAGGGGTTTGACGGTTGAAACCCCGATTTGCAGGGTTAATAAATCGGTTTGGACGACGATTCGCGATTTCTCGCAATATCGGTAATCGTTTAACAATGCATTTCCCGAAATCTCTAGATACTTAAACAGCTAATATTTGGAGGGCACTATGATAGCTTTAAGATCTGTATGGCTGACTCTTGAAATCTACTGCTATAGCATCACTTCTTAATAAGCTTCTATTGGAGAAGATCCGCGGTTTACCAGCAATCATACTGCCACTGTATGTAGTCTGTAGGTCGATTCCCACTGGCTCTCCTCCTCCCTCAATATGAGCAACCACCTTTCTGCTCTTTCGATTTCTCTTCGATTTCTATAATACTCCCGCGTAGTGGTTATTCGATGGCTTCTTGTGATGTTTATAACAAAAACAAAACTCACCAGATCAGACTGGGAGGTTGAAGGCCAACAGCGCTCAAAATCGAATTTAGACGAGACTCTCCTCCATCAAGAAAACCAGAATTGCGTTCAACGTTCATGCATAACTCCAATACTTGTTTACCATGTGACCAATCAATAGTTGTTAGATTTGGTCAAGTCTTGAAATTGATTTGCTCTAATGACATTGGCATGATGTCGGAGTTGTTCATGCTCTACCTTTACCATATTAAAATGCGTGAGACCTAAAACCATTAAATGCGGCATCCCCACTTGTAACCAAGAGGAGTGATCTTGGAGGTGGAGATGTCTATGCAAGTGAATGGGTGACATATATATAAATATATATATATATATATTTTTGATTGAATTTTAAAGATAGTAATTGAGCTTCAATTTCTAAAAATGGATGTGGGAAGAGGGATAATCATTCTTTCTTGGATTCCACATAATGGTCAACCCACTTGTGCTTCTATAGGGAGGCTTGATAATTTGATGTTATACTCTTAAGATATTATCTCTACTTTTTATAAATTATTTTGTTCGACTTAGTTTTTTGTAATAAAAGATCTACTCATCTTGCTTTGACAAGTTTTCGTAAGATGACACGCTTATTAGTTCTCCCAAAATCCTTTAGTATCTCGTGAGAGAACAATCATCAACAACTATTAAAGGTAAGGCTCCTACTATCATCCTTGAGCAGATCTAAGAAAGTTTCTTCGTATGGGTCATAGCATTCTTGTGAGATTTACTTTAGCTCGCTACCTTTCAATAGAGGGGAAGAGTTGTCCTCTTGTGTAGTTTTTTATTTCTTCTTCTTTTCAACTTGTAAGGGAGCAAGGGGATCCTTTTTGTTGTTGGTGTCAAGAGACTTAGTAGAGGATGATTTCAATTCATATGATTTTTGGGAGTTAGCAACCTTTTGAGTCTTGATGATGATGTGTGAGATTTGCTTGTTCTACTTGAGGTTAGGACCAACTTTGTCCTCACCTTATTTGATGTGGTAGGGTTTTCATAATAGGTGTTTCTCCTTTGATTTTGTCATCAGTTTGATTAGCCTCAACATGTAGTTGGAAGGTGTCATGTCCCCTTTTCAGGGGACATCTTTAGACTTGATGATTAGCCTATTATGCGACCTTCATAGGCTGATAGAATGGATAGAGGGTCAAGATGGAGCTTGGCTTGGCTTCGATTAGCAGAATTCCTACAGTTGGCTTTCATTCGGGCTCTTTCAGACACGTTTTCCCTGAGCTCCTATTATTTAGGGATATTTGACATGCAGCGGAGCACCCTTGTTTTGGTATGGTCATGTGCAGAATCACTCCCTGGTTCACTAGCTTCAGACGGTTCGAGGATCCGATAAGTATTGAGGGAGATATTAATATTTGATTGATTTAATCAAATATTAATTATTTGGCCTATTTTTAATTAAGAAACCCTAATTCTAATTTAAGAAACCCTAATTAGAGCAAGCACATCTTTTTGAGGGTATAAGGGTTTCTCATGGGGAGAAAATTATGATTATGAATGATTATTGATTTTGATATTGAAGAATTCTTATGTGAAGACTGAGCCAAGGGTTCCAGGATTCCATTTGCATTGGAGAACGTCCACTCTTCAGTGTGTGCGATTCAAAGGCTGTGAAATATCAGCAGATATATTGTCGATTTGAGAGATAACTTCATACAAAAGTTATCACAGAGGTTTACAAGTTTGAGAGATAACTTCACACAGAAGTTATCACAGGTATTTCAGGTATTTATTTTATTAGGTTTTGATTCAGATATTGCACAGATAGAGATTTCTCGTATTAGAGCCATATATCTTGAGAGTGGGTGTTCAGTATACAGATTGTGCTATATCGTATTGGCGGCCGTACGAAGTCCGTACATATCCGTGCAAATCCGTTCGCATCAGCAGAAAGTGCAGAGACCGACATCGGCAAGCAGAGAGCCACAGCGATCGACATCGACCGACTCCATACTGACGTCGGCAGGTTATCAACACTAGGAAACCGACGGCGGCAGTATAACTAACGCCAACAACTGTGTGTTTGACACAGCAGGCCGAGAAGTACCAGATTCATGTTTTATTCCCAGTTTGTGAAATACTCAAGTTTTTAAGACCGTATTTGAATATTTTTTAATATGCATGACAGAGGATATCTATTGTAATAGTCTGAGCGAATAAATAAGAGATTATATTGTGATTTATTTATTTATTTGGAAATTATTTTGGCAAAAATCGTATCTTTGTTCAGAGCTTTTTGTCTTGCTATATTCCCTATTTGGTTGAGGATATTACAGTGGTATCAGAGCTTTTTGTCTTGTTATATTCCCTATTTGGTTGGGGATATTACAGTGGTATCAGAGCTTTTGTTTAAAAAAAAGGAGACCCTAAGAAAAGGATATTACAGTGGTATCAGACCCAAATTCCTGCCATCCTGTTGGGCAAACCAGAGCCAAATTCCTGCCATCATGTTGGGTAGGCCAGAGCTAAATTTTGCCATCCTGTTGGGTAGTTTGGGTAGCTTGGTCATTGAATCAGCTAAGTAACCATGATTACTTCAAGTAATCAGGGCACCAAAGAATTCTTCCGGGTTATGGCTACAGGCCAGCAACAGATGATTCAGGCACTACAGGCACTCACTACTATGGTAGAGAGGATGAACACACATGTTCGACAGAATGGGGAGCAAGGGGATAACAGGAGTGCTACTGTTAATCAGAGACTATGGCGGACCCATTCCAGGACAGCTGATAGGCCTACACGGCCTACGTTTGTTAAGAATGATTCAAAGGCTCTTAACGATCTAC
Source organism: Torreya grandis (assembly GCA_037957365.1). Lineage (NCBI taxonomy): Eukaryota > Viridiplantae > Streptophyta > Pinopsida > Cupressales > Taxaceae > Torreya > Torreya grandis. The sequence continues at coordinate 1,456,999 of JARHVA010000764.1, read as the reverse complement.
GCAGGAAAAAGCTTTGCTTATACTGTGAAGGTCCATATGATGTCAATCACGATTGTCCTTTGAGGCCTAAGGGCAAGGCAAATCGTGTGATATGGGCATATTATGAGGATTCGAAATTAAAAGATTCCGAACAGCGGGATAGTTCTGAGGAGTCAGAGGCAGAGGCTTTAGAGCCTAAGGTAGAGGCAATGAAGGTGGCTCACCAGGATTCTGAGAGACATGTGGTCGAGCTTAGTCATGAGGATTTGGACTCTCAGTTAGTTGCAGAGGACGAGGGAGCTGGAGATTGTGATGATGAGATAGTTTCAGCAGCAGCTTCTTCAGAGTTAGATGAGGATGAGTCTGATGCTAGCATTTAGAGTGTCGAGGTATACTCAGAGGTTAGTACATTGAGTGTTGTTGGTGAATACGTTCCTACAGTTGTAGCTGAGGAACAAGTTGTTGGCGCTGACACACATGTTCAGGAGTTGGGAGTACCTGGTCCTGATGAGTTTGGCATACTAGTGGAGTTGAGTTTCCAGATTGATTCTTCTCACACCGATGACAGTGTGGTACAGTTGGTTGTGCCACTTTTACAGAGGGATCAGTTATGGGATGGATTGGCACCATCTTTTGTAGATGGAATTCGCAGTTGCAAGTTACACAGCCTGCAGTATCGACACATCTAGGGCAGTTGTGATTTTAGAGATTGGGTGAGTTGCATTTCCCAGTTTGATTGTGGATTCCTCTTGGTTATATTTCAAAGGATATTACAGGAGCTTGTGTTGATTGTCATCAGTATAGATCATGACTACATTTAGGATCCAGATGGATTGATGGGTTGTTCCGAGATTGCTTGGGGACAAGCAATTTCAGGGGGGGCGGATTGTCATGTCCCCTTTTCAGGTGACATCTTTAGACTTGATGATTAGCCTATTATGCGACTTTCGTAGGCTGATAGGATGGATAGAGGGTCATGATGGAGCTTGGCTTGGCTTCGATTAGCAGAATTCCTACAGTTGGCTTTCATTCGAGCTTTTTCAGACACGTTTTCTCTGAGCTCCTATTATTTAGGGATATTTGACATGCAGTGGAGCACCCTTGTTTTGGTATTGTCATGTGCAGGATCACTCCCTGGTTCACCAACTTCAGACGGTTCGAGGATCCGATATGTATTGAAGGAGATATTAATATTTGATTGATTTAATCAAATATTAATTATTTGGCCTATTTTTAATTAAGAAACCCTAATTAGAGCAAGCACATCTTTTTGAGAGTATAAGGGTTTCTCATGGAGAGAAAATTATGATTATGAATGATTATTGATTTTGATATTGAAGAATTCTTCTGTGAAGACTGAGCCAAGGGTTCCAGGATTCCATTTGCATTGAAGAATGTCCACTCTTCAGTGTGTGCGATTCAGAGGCTATGAAATATCAGTTGATCTATTGCCGATTTGAAAGATAGCTTCATATAGAAGTTATCACAGAGGTTTACAGGTTTGAGAGATAACTTCACACAGAAATTATCACAGGTATTTCAGGGATTTATTTTATTAGGTTTTGATTTAGATATTGCACAGATAGAGATTTCCCGTATTAGAGCCATATATCTTGAGAGCAGGTGTTCAGTATACAGATTGTGCTATATCGTATTGGCGGCCGTATGAAGTCTGTACAGATCCGTGCAAATCCGTTCGCATCAGCAGAAAGTGCAGAGACCGACATCGGCAAGCAGAGAGCCACAATGACTGACATCGGCCGACTCCATACCGACGTCAGCAAGTTATCAACACCAAGAAACCGACGGCTGCAGTATAACCGACGTCGGCCACTGTGTTTTTGACATAGCAGGCTGAGAAGTACCAGATTCAGGTTTTATTCCCAGTTTGCAGAATACTCAGGTTTTTAAGACCGTATTTGAATATTCTTTAATATGCATGACAGAGGATATCTATTGTAATAGTCTGAGCGAATAAATAAGAGATTATATTGTGATTTATTTATTTATTTAGAAATTATTTTGGCAAAAATCATATCTTTGTTCAGAGCTTATTGTCTTGCTATATTCCCTATTTGGTTGGGGATATTACAGTGGTATCAGAGCTTTTGTTAAAAAAAAGGAGACGCTAAGAAAGGGATATTACAGTGGTATCAGAGCCAAATTCCTGCCATCCTATTGGGCAAACCAAAGCCAAATTCCTGCCACCCTGTTCGGTAGGTCAGAGCTAAATTCTGTCATCATGTTGGGTAGTTTGGGTAGCTTGGTCATTGAATCAGCTAAGTAACCATGATTACTTCAAGTAATCAGGGCACCAAAGAATTCTTTCGAATTATGGCTACAGGCCAGCAACAGATGATTCAGGGACTACATGCACTCACTACTATGGTAGAGAGGATGAACACACCCGTTCAACAGAATGGGGAGTAAGGGGATAACAGGAGTGCTACTATTAATCAGAGACTACGACGGACCCATTCCAGGACCGCTGATAGGCCTACACGGCCTACGTTTGTTAAGAATGATTCAAAGGCTCTTAACGATCTACGCAAGAAAAAGCTTTGCTTATACTGCGAAGGTCCATATGATGCCAATCACGATTGTCCTTTGAGGCCTAAGGGCAAGGCAAATCGTGTGATATGGGCATATTATGAGGATTCGGAATTAGAAGATTCCGAACAGTGGGATAGTTCTGAGGAGTCAGAGGCAGAGGCTTCAAAGCCTAAGGTAGAGGCAATGAAGGTCGCTGACCAGGATTCTGAGAGACATGTGGTCGAGGTTAGTCACGAGGATTTGGACTCTCAGTTAGTTGTAGAGGACGAGGGAGCTGGAGATTGTGATGATGAGATAGTTTCAGCAGCAGCTTCTTCAGAGTTAGATGAGGATGAGTCCGATGCTAGCATTCAAAGTGTCGAGGTATACTCAGAGGTTAGTACATTGAGTGTTGGTGAGTACGTTCCTACAATTGTAGTTGAGGAACAAGTTGTTGGCGCTGACACACATGTTCAGGAGTTGGGAGTACCTGGTCCTGATGAGTTTGGCATACCAGTGGAGTTGAGTTTCTAGATTGATTCTTCTCACACCGATGACAGTGTGGTACAGTTGGTTGTGCCACTTTTACAGAGGGATCAGTTATGGGATGGATTGGCACCATCTTTTGTAGATGGAATTGGCAGTTGCAAGTTACACAGCCTGCAGTATCGACACATCCAGGGCAGTTGTGATTTTAGAGATTGGGTGAGTTGCATTCGCCAGTTTGATTGTGGATTCCTCTTGGTTATATTTCAGAGGATATTGCAGGAGCTTGCGTTGATTGTCATCAGTATAGATCATGACTACATTTGGGATCCAGGTGGATTGATGGGTTTGTTGTTCCGAGATTGCTTGGGGACAAGCAATTTCAGGAGGGGCGGATTGTCATGTCCCATTTTCAGGTGACATCTTTAGACTTGATGATTAGCCTATTATGCGACCTTCGTAGGCTGATAGGATGGATAAAGAGTCATAATGGAGCTTGGCTTGGTTTCAATTAGCAGAATTCCTACAGTTGGCTTTCATTCAGGCTCTTTCAGATACGTTTTCCCTGAGCTCCTATTATTTAGGGATATTTGACATGCAGCGGAGCACCCTTGTTTTGGTATGGTCATGTGCAAAATCACTCCCTGATTCACCAGCTTCAGACGGTTCGAGGATCCGATATGTATTGAAGGAGATATTAATATTTGATTGATTTAATCAAATATTAATTATTTGGCCTATTTTTAATTAAGAAACCCTAATTCTAATTTAAGAAACCCTAATTAGGGCAAGCACATCTTTTTGAGGGTATAAGGGTTTCTCATGGGGAGAAAATTATGATTATGAATGATTATTGATTTTGATATTGAAGAATTCTTCTGTGAAGACTGAGCCAAGGGTTTCAGGATTCCATTTGCATTGGAGAACGTCCACTCTTCAGTGTGTGCGATTCAGAGGCTGTGAAATATTAGCTGATCTATTGCTGATTTGAGAGATAGCTTCATACAGAAGTTATCACAGAAGTTTACAGGTTTGAGAGAACTTCACACAAAAATTATCACAGGGATTTCAGAGATTTATTTTATTAGGTTTTGATTCAGATATTGTACAGATAGAGATTTCCCGTATTAGAGCCATATATCTTGAGAGCAGGGGTTCAGTATACAAATTGTGCTATATCATATTGGCGGCCGTAAGAAGTCCGTACAGATCCGCGCAAATCCGTTCGCATCAGCAGAAAGTGTAGACCCCGACATCGACAAGCAGAGAGCCACAGCGACCGACATCGGCCGACCCCATACCAACATCGACAGGTTATCAACACCAGAAAACTGACGGCGACAGTATAACCGACGTCGACGACTGTGTTTTTGACACAGCAGGCCGAGAAGTACCAGATTCAGGTTTTATTCCCAGTTTGCGAAATACTCAGGGTTTTAAGACCGTATTTGAATATTCTTTAATATGCATGACAGAGGATATCTATTGTAATAGTCTGAGCGAATAAATAAGAGATTATATTGTGATTTATTTATTTATTTGGAAATTATTTTGGCAAAAATCGTATCTTTGTTCAGAGCTTTTTGTCTTGCTATATTCCCTATTTGGTTGGGGATATTATAGTGGTATCAGAGCTTTTTGTCTTGCTATATTCCCTATTTGGTTGGGGATATTACAGTGGTATCAGAGCTTTTGTTAAAAAAAAGGAGACCCTAAGAAAGGGATATTACAAAAGGGATTAAAAATGATTACGGGCATACCTTTATCATTCAACAATTGTTACTTCCTCAAGCTCGTTAGACTTCGTCCATTGCCAAGCTTGGAACTGAAATTGGACTTAACTTCCATTGCTTTTGTCCTTATTAATAGTTTCGCTAGTCTTCATGGATGTCTCCCACAAAAGGAGATCGAGTACCTTGAGGCAAGGGTTCTAGATTGGTAAAAGTGAAAGCATGAGCCAAAATGGATTAAGTTGTAACTATAACACCACCATTCATGCATCTATGTTTATGTAAATGCTCCAAGTGGTTTGTATGACTACTAGAATATCTAGACTTCATGTATATGTATTCCTCAAGACATGATTGACTAAGATAAAAATGTACAAGTGTTTGGCACTAGGGTAGAGGTTGTAAAGGATTTGAAGGCGAGTATGGAAGCCCAAAAAAGCTTTATTCCTTCTTTGTTTTTTATAAACGGGAGATAAAGATTGGTTTGTGTCAAACCAAAACCATCTTCTTTCATACATCAATGATCAGCCTGTTATTATAACAATACATAGAGACGAGCATGGCCATGAATGAACCCATCCCAAATAAGAGAAAATGAAACCAATAACAAAACTTGGAAGTTGGGTCAGTTTTCATAGCAACTATTGAGTTGATTCATGATTTGGAAACTTCTACATCGGTTTTTGATCTTTTGATTAAAAGTCGTGGAGGGTAGCTTAAAAATCATATGGAGTTTGATCATTAATTCTAATAAATAGGAAGTGGTGTAATAGTAGAGGATATAGACAATTGAATGCAATGTAAAATAGGTCATTTCTTATATGGATGGCCTTATGACCCTATTAACTTGCAAACTTGATGATAGTGGATTGGAGGCACAACCCAAGTTGTTGAAGTTTTCCCACATTGGGTTTCTCCAACGCAAATCATGTGTTGTTTTACTTGTATGTGTATTATATTCATGTTTTCCATGTTCATGCTTAGTTCTTCATTTCCTTCATAAATTCTTGCAATATGAACAACTCTATGAATGTATGTGCGTCTAGGCATAGCACTAAAATCTGTACACAGCAATAAATCAATTATATATTAAAAAATATTTTTGTTATTGCATTATACATCAATACAACCAGGCTAAATACACATAGTGGGTTTCACATGTCCTTTGAGCTTGGATGTGAATAAATTTGAGTAGAACATCTCTTTGAAACTAGATGTCTCACAAGAGGAAGCCATGGCCTCCTCGGGAGGATTTCCAAATGAAGACTAAAAGATGAAGGGGCAAAGATCACACACTATTGAGGGAAGAAAGCAGATTTGGTTGCATGAAAATGGTCAGGAACATCCAAAGAGTCCTTGGTTTTTGGAATTAGTGTTCATTCATAGGACAGTTTGTGGCATCAATCTTCATATTCTCAACTATGATGTTACACGATCTACAATAGCCAAATTCATCACCTTATTGTTGTACATAAATAATCAATAAAGTTAGTTTTTTATGGATTTTTTATTTAAATTTATTCAAATATTTAAATTTCGGAAAAGCAATGATGATGTGAAATGAATAATAATCATTTTTCAAATGTCTATCCAAAGAGTATCTCTTGATTTGGTATTATGTCTCTATATTTCAAAAATAGTGGAGGGAACAATTTCAAATGCATGAAAATTTTGATGATGAAAAAACTGATCTTAATCTCCAACTAGAGAATAAAAAAGGCATAAAGCATTAGATAATAAAATCATAATAAGCGCCACCAGAAAAATATGGCCAACCAGAGTAAAAGTTGGAGGTGCGCCTAGTTCATTTAACGTAGAAAATAAATTATTGGTAATAGAACATCAAAATGTAAGCAACCCTTCCCATAGGGCAACCCTTTCAATGGATACACAAAAATAAGACTATTGGGCCTTCACCGCTTGCAGGGCAGGGGTGATTTTTTCTATGATGTGGATTGTTCCTCGGATCATTGGGAGCGCTTGCACCAGCACATTTACACCTGCTACAAATTGAAAACTGGAATGGTAGTCTAGTGCATCTCTAGTTGCCAAGGTAAGTAATATTTACGAGAATAAGAAACATGTCTCATATTTCAGGCTTGGACCCCAGTAGCTAAAAATCAACAACGTGCATTTGATCCTTGGTCCTCACCAGATCAAAATCAAATTCAAAATCTTATCAATGAAGGGAAAATAGCACCCAAATGGCTTCAAGCATCATGTAGAAGCTCAATATTTTGCAAAAAGCAACATATGAGACTGAATTGGAATCAATCTTAAACGATCCCTAACCATGTAAATGTGACGAGTGTTACCTGATATACGGCAAAGAGCAAATGACTAAAGGTGGACAGTGTTTCCATATTTAGAACCAGAGAAGCTTAAACACAAAAGATAGTACATGCTTCCATATATTGAAGCTTAGATTTGATTGAAACAGACAGATATAAAAATATGTTTTTATATATTGAACAATCAATGATACTTAAGACATGAAAATCCAAAAGTTCTCTTTTCTTTTATTTTCGAAATCCACATCGTATACTCAATTAGGTACTTTCTGTTGTATGCCCACCAACTCTTCACACCTCGTGTTGCATACAAAGATACAGAAAGTAACTCCACCATGCAAACCAATGCTAGGGTGTGCCCACCGGATTCTCAACCTAGGTATCTCATGAAATGGTTAAAATATTGATTTGGTGGATTAAACTCTATCCTCAAAGAATCTGCTTGACCTATCAGAACAAAATGCCCACCAACTCTTCACACCTCGTGTTGCATACAAAGATACAGAAAATAACTCCACCATGCAAACCAATGCTCGGGTGTGCCCACCAGATTCTCAACCTAGTTATCTCATGAAATCGTTAAAATATTGATTTGGTGGATTAAACTCTATCCTCAAAGAATCTGCTTGACCTATCAGAACAAATAATTCAATATGTTGATTGCTGAAATTCGTCATGGATCCTTTCTCTGATGATTTCTAACAAAGCATTCTAGATCCCAAGGTATCATTCATTCCTACATAAGATACAGGCACTACTGGAGATCCATTGAAACTGAACAAATGAAATCTCCAGATTAGCAAATGCTTAAATAAAACTGAAAAAAATAGTTCCCATAGACAATAATAGAGATTTTGAGTGATTAGAGCACTTTTAACAGCCATTTACAACAATTGCAAACATAGATGCATCTACAACACACCCTTTAATGAACTAACATTAGCTATCTAACAGTTTTTAATTTTGACAAAATAAAATAAAGGTAGTGTACTTGTGAAGGCTGTCAATGTGCACCTTCAGCAAAAATAAATATATCCTCAATTTTGCAAAATAAGAATTAGTGTGACTAGAACATTAGAAGAAAAGCAGTTTCTCAAATCCTAATAGAATCAAAGAACATTCCCATGTAACAGACATTCCTGCAAACTGTCATGCCATCCTTCTTCGTACCCTGGATTTCAAATTATTGCAACTATTGGCCAGTATCTTCTTAATCTCTGGCCTTTCAATTAAGCCGCATATAGAAAAAAATATCAATTTGTAAAAGGGCAAAAACCTAATTTTGGGGCAAATAAACACACCCCTCCAAACCCTGATGCAGCATGCAGCATATATGGTAAAACTTTGCATTAGAAGCAACTTCAAGAATTGCACCAAACAAAATGCATGAGGATCAAAGCAAGCCAATCCCTTTATTTGAGATGAACTTCATTAGTGAGTCACAATCAAGATATCTCAACATGACCTTCAGATTAAATCCATTGGCATGGATATACGGCAATAATTATTGAGAGTGGTTACTACCTTGAGTGCCATGCCTTAAACACCTTCTTTGTTAAATAGGATGCTGCATTTACTCCACCTGCTGCCAGGCAGCCCGACAGTGCCTGCCTTAGGCTAGAGACCCGGACTATGCTCTTAATTGCTCTTTGCATTGAATTTGCAGCCTCCACTCTTGTTTTGAAGATCACTTCAGATACCTCCCTACCTATAATAAGCAGCAGCTAAATTAAACTCCAAGCATTTATCAAATTATTAAATTGAAAAAATGTAGTTTGTGCACATACCACATTTGTTAACCTTTATCCTCTCTTCTAATTCTGCACCCATTCTACTCCTTATAGCAGTAGGAAGAGCTGAAACAAGGGAACGAGTTGCTGAAACACTAGAATCCTGGACATCTCATAGCACAACATAATATGAGGGGGAAAATCCACAATAACCGTATATTAAATGAAAAAAAAAATTCCACCAATCTCTAGCCACAAATGAGATAGATGCCTTTGTTAGCACTCATTGAGAATTAAAACCTGAACAAGTTTTGCACGAGGATCGCCAAAGGATGATGGTAATTTCAACAACCCCAAATCTGCAGTGTGGCAAATTTGATCTTTATAGAGTGCATGGAAACTACTAATATTTCCATGTACAATCCTCTTCACCTGCACAAATTAAAGGGTTTATTTTGATGTTGCAGCTGAGTCATAGAAAGGAACTGGTTATAAACTTTTACTAATTCTTATACAGTTTATTATTGAAGCAAAACAATCGCTTGAGCATATACAATAAAAACAAAGCTCAAGAAAACATTCACATCTAACCAGCAATATGCATGAGTAAAAGAACACAACTGGCCACACATGCAAAATTATCCTCCATAAACTGACATGATTCACAGAAATCAGCCTCAACTTGACCTCGTTATTAAATGAGAGAGAGGATGTATGGATGGAAATATGAAGTGCACATTGATTCATGTGTGTCTTTTGTTTTATCAATGTCCAAGTAGTTAGGGAAGTTACAAGTGGTTACCCCCATATCAACATATTATATATTCAACAGTCCACCTTAATAAATAAACTAGAGGCAACCCCAAGTTTGTCTCGAAATTTTACCAAAAAAGTAGGACCAAGAGGTTTAGTGATTATGTCAGCAGTCTGCTCTTGAGTGGCAGTCATGAAAGAAAATATCTTTATTATCAACCAACTGTTAAATGTGGTGATGCTGAACCTCGATGTGTTTTGTTCTGGCATGGTACCCTGGGTTCTTCACCAGCTTCAAAACAACCTGATTGTCACAGTAGAGTAGAGTGGGTATAGTCTGGGTTATCTGTAAATCAAGCAAATTCTGCGCAACCACACTGCCTCACAACCTGCACTGTTAGCTGCCTTGTATTCTACTTCACTGGAAGACAAAGCAACAGTATGTTGAAATTTGCTTCACCATGAAACAACTCCGGAATTCAAGGCAGAAGTGTAACCAGTAGTTTATCTCCGAGTATCAATTGAACCGGCATAATCAAAGTCTGTAAATCCAGAGAGCCTGAAATCTGCTGACATCTGTTACAATATGCCAAAGTCAGGTGTTCCTTTGACAGATCATAAAATGCATTTTGCTGCTTGCCAATGAACTATTTTAGGCTATGAAAATAACTGAGAAAGGTAGCTAACAGAAAAACATATATCGGGTTGAGTGATGTCCGATAGATCAAACTGCCCACCAACTATCTATAGAGTGATGATTGACAATTGCAACCCGACCTCCATGGGTGTAGTGGATGGATTGTTCTCTATCATCTTGAATTTTTCTAAGAGTGCTTTGGCATATATTATCTGTCATAAAGATAGTATGATCAAATTGCCAAAAACTCTACGCCTAAACAATAATGTAGGAGGCTTAAATCAGCCGTGTTAAAAACATAACATAAATCAGATTTCACTCACTAACAGTGATGGCAAGATCATCAACATATAACATGAGTAACAATATGTCATAACCATCGCTTTTGACATAGAGATTTGGATCCTAAACACAACTTCTAAATCCAATATCTTGGATAAACTGATCAATGTTGATATACCAAGCTTGTGGAGCCTGCTTAAGTCTATAGAAAGACTGAATGCGCCTGCAACCCTTATGATCTCTACCTGGTACCCGGTATCCTTTCGGTTGTACCATGTAAACTTCCTCGTCCAAATCCCCGTTCAAGAAGGTGCGTTTCACATCCATCTGATACACCTTACAACTAAATTGAGCAGCTATAGAGATAACCAAACAAAAAGTGACTATCTTAGCAACAGGAGCAAAAGTTTCCTCATAGTCTATCCCTTCTTGTTGCAAGTAATCCTTAGCAACAAGACAGGATTTGTACTTGTCCAAAGTACTATATGCTATACATTTCACCTTATACCCCGATTTGCATCCAATGGGATCTTTAATTGGATTTGCCAATTCCCAAGAATGATACTTCATCAGGGCATCATATTCAACCTGCATGGCTTCTTTCCACTCAGGTTTGCATTGGGCTTCTAAAATGAACATGCTCATCAGAACCAACAATTTGTTTTCGCGCTCCTCGAGACTATTCATCTGACTTGGGAAGCTCATCCTCCCCCACATCTTGCATTATGGTATAATACCACAAAAATTATTGCTACTGAGATACTATCAGTGTCTGAATCACAGTTTGAGTTGTTGCCAACTCGTATCTCCTCCGTTGATATACTCCTTATGGTTGAGCCCTGCCTTGAGTGGTCTCCAACACCAAAGACTATTGTGGATAAAGGGAAGGAACATTATCCCTTGTACCCCCATGGAACTTGATTCCTCATCCTCCAATGGAATCGCAACATTGATTCTAGTCATATCAGTAACTACCTGCTAGTAAGTACTACAAGAAAACAAAGATTTTTTTTTTTTTTTTTTACATCAACATCTCAACTAATGATTACATTATTATTGAACACGTCAAGATGTCTATAAGCCTTAGACTGCTCACTATAGGCAACAAAGAAATATTTTTACTTTTGGAATCTAACTTACTCCTCTTGCCATTATGAACTAAAAATGCGGGGATGATTTACCTTTGGTGTCTGTCTTGACAATGATTCTTCAAGAGTAACATCATACAAGGCTTTGCATAGACTTCTATTTAGAAGATATACCTTTTGCCCAGTATCTATATGACACCTCGGTTGTGCATCATGCACTGAGCCATCTCCAAAATAGTCATGTTCCTCCTTTCAAGAACCCCATTCTATTGTGGGGTGTACAAAGCTGACAATTGCCTCCAAATCTCTTCCGTCTCACAGTAACCCTTGAATGGCTTGAAGGTAAACTCTCCTCCATTATCTGACCTAAGAGTTTTTATACATCTACTAATTTGTTTTTCTACCAATGTTTTGAATTTGACAAAGGCACTAAAGCATTCAAATTTCTTCTTCAAAAAGTAGACCCGTAGACCCACATTTTCTGTGAGAAATCAACTAAAAGAAGAAAATACCTTGCTACTAGAACAACTAGTGATTTCTAATGTAACAATATTGTATATAGTTGTTAATCCTAGGTGTCTAGTTTTTGTCTTTTTCCAAAAAGTTGTTTCTCTATTCCCGTAGTAATAGGAAGAGTCACATTGGGAATGTGAAGTGAGCAACGATTTTGGTTTTTTAAATGTAATGTTTGCTTCTTTGTTGAATTGAATCCTGAAATAGAAATTTCATTGTCATTCCTAATATAATCTGCCCTGTCATTGTTATCAAAACCTGGAAAAATCAATTTTATTTTTCTTCATATTTATAGTCGTACGGCCCTACAATAAATAATCTCTTTCAATAGCTTTGTATCACTGTTTATGTTCAGCGAACCAGCAATCAAGGAGATGTTTGGGTAAACGTTTTAGCAGAGTTTGTTTTTTAATCTCATTTAGAGACTTCTCAGACTTGTGACCTACGTTGGACTTGCGTTAAACATTTATGGACATTCACTTCGGCATTTGGAGCATTTAGTCTTTTTTGACAGTGGTAGTTGTTCCCTGACCTGCAGACTTGCGACCGCTCGCTGTAGAGGTTTCTTTTCACTTGGCAGACCCTGTACATAGACCTGCGTAGCACAAGGGAGGGTGAACACGGCATTCTATGGCTCATGGTGTTTGGCGGTTTGAGCTGCATAGCATCTAAGTGGAAGGTTTTCTTAGGCGTTTGGATGTGCAACTGCTCCAAAATTTGTGGGGCATCAGTATTAAAGCTGGTGAAAGGCACATTTATTTGTTGTCTGAGCTGCATGGCATTTTGACCAGAACTTGAGTCTGGCATCTTGGACCACTCGACCATCCATCTTGTTTGCCGTTTTAATCTCACTCCTTACCTACGTTAGGCACTTCTTTGCCGGCATGTAGAAGTCTTCTTTTGTGAGGAGTTTTGTATTGAAAATTATAAGCATACCATATACTTAGCACTTCTATAAAGTGCAAAATCTTCATTTTGGAGGACGTCTTTGACTGTCAAGGAAGCCGTACATTCTCATATTCCAATATTGGAATATTATTCTTTTCACAAAACAGAATTGGAGAGAAGGTATATATTTTTTATGTTTTTTCATTTAAAAAACATATTTCACTTTTCAAATTTAAATGTTAAATTTTAAAGCATTTAAATTTGGAACAATTTTTATTGAAACTATCTTGAGCAAGCCACTCTAAGCGAATTTGGGAAAAAACAACTAAATTACATAATTCAAAGACAAATAAGGAGAGCTACTCTTTTATCCATTTGTTACTATCAAAAGGCAAAAATCCGAAAATTAAAAAAAATAGTATACTGATGTATGAGATTTTCTTTTAAAGTCGGTGCTAATGATAAGGCAAATCCTTTTCACGTATCATTTTGGTAAATAGAAAATGGGACAATTTCAGAGTGATAAGGAATCAATTGGGGTTAAACTCAAAACTCAAAACCTCTAAAACTCAAAACTCCAAAAACTCAAACAAAAACCATGCATTCCATCAAATCTATTGTTAGCACAACATTGACCAGCAAAGATAATTGATTAGAGAACACCCTCATCTTTAATGATCTATGGTTCGATATTTGCAATGGGGGGAAACAACCAGTTGAGCCAATAGGTAATGCAAACGATATTCAGACGTGGAGGCAAAAAAATCAAAAAGCATTGTCCTTGATAAGGGCTCAGTGGATGGAGATATGTTTCATCATATTCAGGGGTGCAGTACTCCATGGGAAGCATTTCACAAACTGAAGGAGCTATATGATTCCCACTCATAATTCGAATTAATTCAGTTACAGTTAAAGTTGCTCAACCTAGAGTTGAAAGATGGTGATGTGATGAGATTGGCTTCAGAGATACGTGCCATCAAACATGATGTAGAAGCAATGGGTGTCAAAATCAACATCTATATGACTGCATTCATAAAAGCTCTTCATCCCAACTATTCAACCTACGTGGAGTCTCTACAAGCAAGCAAACAATCAATTGAGGACTCACATTTGATCAATTGGTTGAAAAGATGGCAAAAAGAGAAAATGCCTTTGGAAGAAAAACCGAGTCCACAACAAGTGAAAGTGTGTGTCATGTCAAATCAAATTCTTCCAAAACATCAAACAAGGCCATGTCTTTCAAAAGTGAAGGCAATAATAATTACAAAAACAAGTACAAGGGAAAAAGTGGCAAAGATGAAAATCATGGTGGTCAAAATAAAAAACAAGATGATAAACAAAACCTCTACTGTGAATGGTGTGACCGAAGAAGAAGCCATTAGACTCACGAATGCAAAACTCCATGAGAGAATTGAAGCATATCGCAAGAAGAAAGAGGAAAAATCAAAGAAACAATTAAAAGAGTCAAACGCAGCTCAATTCACCAGTGAATATGTGTTTTCCAATACAGATGATGAAGCAAATAGTGTTTCAATCAATTCTTCATGGTTTTATGCTTAGGTTCTTGATACTGGTGCCACATATGAATTTCTGAAAAGACTTATTTGAGTACAATGAAGAAAATTGTAGCTCAATATACCTCACAAATAGATCAAGTTTGCAACCCCAAGGAATAGGTACAATGACTCAAGTGTCCAAGGCTTCCAGATTTCAAACTTGAAAATGTTCTCTACCTTTTCTTCAGTTGAAACAAAATTTGTGTCCCTAGTGCTCATAAGACAACAAGGCCATTCCATTTTATTGGATAATGGTGATGTCACAATCAAGAGAAAAAGTGACAATGCAGTCGTATTGACTAAATATGAGGAAGGGAAACTACTCAAATTCAGGAGTGAGCCATCAAATTCAAGAAATTATGCTCATCTCATGGAAGATGAAATGCCTCCAAACATGTTGTGGCATGCTAGATTCAAGCACACTCACTATAACAACATTCATGTATTGCAAAAGAATGGTGTCTTTGGCATGCCTACATTGCTTGCAAAATCAGATGAGAAGTGTAAAGTTTGCATCTTGGCTAAGCACACAAGAGAACCATTCCCGAAGTCAGTGAAAAGCTGACAAAAAATTGCAGCTAGTTTATTCAGACTTGTGTTTTCTTCCAATCCTCTCCACTAGTGTCATAAGTACTTCATGTTGTTCATTGATCACTACAGTTAGATGACATGGATATACTTTCTAAAAAAAATCAGAGGCCTTCAATACTTTCCAAAAGTTTCGAAACATGATAAAAAATGAAGCTCAAACCCGCATCGAGACACTCAGGGCAGACAATGGTGGTGAATACACTTCAAAAATGTTTGAATCCTATCTTGAGCAAAATGCGATCAAACATCATCTCGCAGTTCCTCACACTCCACAACAAAATAGAGTTGTAGAAAGAATTAACAGAACTGTGATGGATATGGTTCATGCTATGATGTACTTCAAAGGGGTAAATTTGCACTTTGGGGCCTTAGCAGCTAAAACAACAGTATACCTCCACAACATATCACCATCAACTCCTCTTGAATCCATGACTCCATATGAGATATGGTGTGATCATCTTCCTTCAGTGCGACAACTTGAAATTTTCAAATCCACTTGTTATGCATTGATTCCAAAGGAGAAAAGAAATAAGTTGGAACACAGGAGTCAAAAATGCATCCACTTGGGGTATTTTGAATCCTCCAAGGCATACAAGTTATACGATGAGAAAGAGAAGAAGTTTATTGTCGCTAGAGAAGTTGTCTTTTGTGAGATTGCAAAGGACAAAAAGCACATTGATCAATAGCTGAGTCAACTGAAAAGTATACAAAGTTTGATGTCTATAGAGAGAGTGATTTGGATGTTCCAAACAATGAGTGGGTGATATAGTTGGGAATCTATTGATTTTCTATTGTCTCCCATACATGAGATTGAAACTCCTACTGAAGGAGAGTGAAACTTCATCAGACAATGAATAGGGGCTACTAGAATAGAGGGCAGAAAGTGATGGAACTTCAGAGGATGAACTTGAAGCACTTAAAACACAGAAACAGATGCCTAAGTGGGCCACTCAAACATTGAAAGATGTGAAACCTGATGAAGTTAAGAAAATAGGTACTAGAAGTGCACATGCAGCGGCATCACAATCAAACAAGTCCCTTGAAGAAATTCAAGATAGGATTGAAAAGCTCACCTTGAATGATTCTCCAGAAGAATAAGTCAATGTCGCGTTTGATTCAAACCAACATCTTTCAAACAGGCTGAGAAGATTGAATCTTTAAGAAAAGCAATGAAAGATGGGTACAATGCATTAGTAAAAAATGGGACTTAGAAATTGGTTGATCCTCCATATGGCTGCAAACCCATTTGTTAAGGAAAATACATAACTTATGCAAGAAATTAATTGCGGAAATAACAAGCCACACTAAAATCAAGGGAAAATAACACCATAACACAGAGATTATGTGGAAACCCCTACAAATTCAAGCAAGGAAAAAAAACACGAGCAATAGCAACTACACACTTCTATTATCTCCAACCAATCTCTGTCTTACAAAGCTTTCTTCAGTTTGGCCTTCTTACTCATGGTTTACTCACAAAGCTCAAAGTCTCCAATTCCTAAGAATGGCTACAAACAAAGCTTTCCTTAATGCATCTTGGCATAGTATCCCAAAGCCAAGCACTAGCGTCCTGAAGAGGGCAAAGCCTCTCTTGATTACAAAGACAAGGATCAACATCCTTTAATAGAGATAAATGAGAGAAAGAATCCAAGGAAGGTCACAATTGCGCCATACTCCTAGTGGGTGTAATAGTGATCAATAGTCACTTTTGTCTGCCACGAGCAATAGCAACTACACACTTCTATTATCTCCAACCAATCTCTGTCTTACAAAGCTTTCTTCAGTTTGGCCTTCTTACTCATGGTTTACTCACAAAGCTCAAAGTCTCCAATTCCTAAGAATGGCTACAAACAAAGCTTTCCTTAATGCATCTTGGCATAGCATCCCAAAGCCAAGCACCAGCGTCCTGAAGAGGGCAAAGCCTCTCTTGATTACAAAGACAAGGATCAACATCCTTTAATAGAGATACATGAGAGAAAGAATCCAAGGAAGGTCACAATTGCGCCATACTCCTAGTGGGTGTACTAGTGATCAACAGTCACTTTTGTCTGCCACATATGCAAGGTCCAAAAGTAGTGGAATTACTTTAGACAAAGTTACCACCACCTCCATGCGATTATTTGTTCTTGTCTTCCACTTAACCACTAATGTCAAAAAATGCTAAATCATCTTTATAACTTTAATCAAGCACTTGCTTCATGTAGCCTCCACATCGAAATGCGCCCCGCACTCACTCATGTCAATCACCAAAGGCACCCATGTGCCTTACTAGAGTAATGCGCCCCACATGCCACCTCAACATGAATAGTGACTGCCACCTCACCACAGTGAATAGCGTCTACCAACTCATCACATGAATAGTGACTGCCACCCCATCACATGAATAGTGACTTCATTTCCTAACATTCTCCCACTTGAAGTCAATATTCAGGATTTCAAACACCTAAGTATTCTATCATCCAACTGCCTCCATTGCTTGATGTTGTCTTTATTGCATTTTCATCAAGTGATTCAAGTCTAAAGAAGTTTGGCAGCAAACAAACGTCCTTGTCTTGAACATGGTTACTATCATGCCCCGCCATGTGATACAAGGATTTAGTGGGATATCATCCTTATCCTCCCCTTGTTTGCCTTTGTGTATAAGTACATGTTGAAAAGTATTCCCAATAGACTTTAACTACAGCATAGTAGAGGGCTAGCGCGATTGACATCTCGATCGCAACAGTGTGCTCATCCACGTGTGTTTTTCATAGTGTTTTTTTGTGGATTAAGAGATAACGGTGATTGGAAGTGTTGTCAAAGATTGATTGGCATCCTTGTTGTAAGAGTTTTATTTTCTCCTATATTTTCTTGATCGACCAAGGATCAATGAATGGAAACTGAAAGGTGTGTAACAAGCACCTTTGGTGGGTGATCTTCAATGGAATTCTTGGAAGGGCTTATATTTTCATATATTTAATTGTTATTTTTATCAACACATACGTTGAGCACTATACCCTCTTATTATACTCTCCTTACCAGTGAGCCTCGAAAACTCTAATTGGAAGATCTGGCTTGTTAAGCAAGTATCACTCCTAGATTCAATATCCATTAAATTTTTATATGGGTACGATGCAATAATGATATTGGGCTTTGTGCCAACATTGGTTTCCCTAGCTATGTCTTGGTCAAGAACGCTTGTACCCTGTTATGAAATTGCATAAAGGAACATTGTCTTGGCATAGACAAACAATGTAACTATTGTAATGTTGCCCCTATTAGACCTAAGCTGAATCTCATGTTCCTCAAAGGTGATAACGTGGATATGGTTTAATTAATTTCTTTTTTTAAATATCAACCAGTTCTATACGCGTAGTTACACCACATTAAAAATAAAACCAGGGTTAAAGAATAATCATGGAGAAAAAAAAAACCCCTAGGTTTCCGCCATAATTTAATTAGGGAAGGTAAATGAAATTTAATGACATTGGGGAGTGATTGAATTAGGTGGCATTGGGGAAGGCAAAAGAGGAGGTTAGCATAGTCTTGGGAAGGCGAGAGGAATAATGAACATGGCACGCCCAGCTAGGTGCATTATTTTTAGGAGGAATGTTGGATGTCTTAAATAAAACATACAGCAGGAGGATTAACAGAAGAAAGGGCAGATTTACTTTGATTTTTATTTAATGTTGCCTTGGAGAACCAAATGGAGGAGATCATGTAGGCCAGCTAGGCGCCATGAATGGAGAAAAGAATTTTGGAGATAAAATAATGAGAATGAATAGTGGGAAGAGGCGAAGGGATGATGGCGCATCAGGTGGAAGAAAAGCAAGAGAATGATCATGGTGCCATGGAGGCACCAAAAAGGACAAAGACACTTGAGGGGTGAGATTGTGGCAGTCCCAATTAGTATTCAGCCTGCCAGGATAGTTGGGCACCATTTTCAAGAAGAGGTATAATTACATGTTGGAACATGGAATTTTAGTCGCAAACAAAGCGTGCTTAGTGTAAGTGTAGGGGAAAGAGACTTGCTTGGGGAAAATAATAAACCTGGCAATTAAATGATCTAGGGAGAACAAACGCATCTTGGAAGGTGAAAGAAACCTTGGTTTGGGAGAATGCCCAGATGGTGCTGGGCAAACCACAAATAAAACGTGGCACCCATTTGGCAAGCAGCTGGTCCAAGGCAAAATACGCCATAAATGGAGGAAGCAGGCAGAAGATAATGTTGATTCTCCTTGCCATATCAATTGGCACAAGGCACCACAGGAGTAGTCAGCAGTGAGAGATGCCATGATCAGAGAATGGGAGGACCTTCCAAGGACAGATCAGGTATGCTATCTCTGAACTCTCAAACTTGTGAGAACAGCCTTATTGATCCTTCAAAATAATCAATCTGTGCATTGTGTTATTTATATCATGATCACTGCATTATTTTGGGTTGAGATAATCTGTTTTTTTTAATATCTCAGATGGATGCCTAAGCTTTAATCAAGTGATTTTCTGCCATCACAAACTGTTACTTCGTGTTTATTTCTGGGAACCTTATAATGCACCCTACTCATTTAATGGTTAAAATCATGCTTTGTCGTTGTTCTTACATTCTTACTATTTTAGAGTATGCTCTTGGAGTTGTTTCTTTCTTATTCCGCTTCTCTCTGAGAGCTATGAATATAGAAATGGATAGTCATCCATTTGTGAGCTGAGGTGAAAGATTGACCAGCTGATTAGCATTTTATGAAATTATATTGAATATGTTAGTGAATCTCTGCTAAAGTTTACTATTATGTTGACTGGGTGGGTAAAGGCAGAAGGAGACTTCCTAATAGAGATTATTCAAAACCTTTCACCATGCCACCGTCATTTCCTGGTATTCTTGTGGTTTATATGTATATGCTGTCAATGAATGATTGTCTTATATGTTACAGTCCCTTGTAGCGCCCAAGTAGTGCATAAATATTTATTTTGTGGAAACAGAGGTTTAAATGCAACATTTATGGGTTGATTGAATAGGACGACCCGCTCTCGAATGTGTAGCCACCTTCTCCAATCGGATTTGTTTTGATCTGAGGCGGCTGCGTGAATGTTTCCAAGTCAGCGCATCATCTTTTGAGGTGGAAGAAATGATGAGTGCGCATAATAATCCTGAGGGGCTGCATGGGTACATTCCCGGCGCCATTGCATTAGCCATCCAATTGCTTAGAATAGAGCGAGTGACATAAAAATTTAGCCTGGGCTTTGCTTATTACCTGGTCTTTATTCCATTTGTTGTAATATAAAAAATATATATAAATTGTCTTTTGCAGAATAACAAACGACCAGTAAAAGCTGGGGTGAATGATTTTACCATCCCTTTATTACCCAATTTTGAGAAGTGCTCCTGTATTAAATTTTGAGTTTGCCGCCTCCGCATAACAAGAAGAAATTTAATACGATAGAAGACAATTTTTTATCATGCATCTTAATCCACTAGCTTGGTGCCATTTACATTCCTTGGGCCACATGGCAGTGTGGAATGTTCTTGTGGCTGGAAGCAAAAAAAAGTGTTCTTGATGATATGGTTGTAATCTACCCTTCAGCGGCCTATAGGACAAATGACCTTTGGTGAAATGATGAATGAGTCTTGATTATGTGGGGTGACTACAGAATTTAATGGGACCATTATGGAGCATTAGAGAATAACCTCGTCACAATAAAAGCCAATCATGGGACAGGTGAGATGTGGAGAGTGGAGTAAATTCCCATTAATGCATTAAGTTAGAATGTTTAAAATTATATTACATGATATCTATTAATGTTTGTGATTTTGTTGATTACCTAAAATTAAAGGTAAAATTATTCATATTTTTTATTATTAAATTACCTCTGTGATATTTGAGGAGGACAAATTAATTATGTTAATTAATGCTCCTGAATTAATGTATGCTTATTGCAATTTTTTTATGCTAAGAGAGAGCATGCCAGCATAAGCTGATATGGTTTGCGTGGTGGTTTTAGTGCAGGTCAGGGGATGATAGTAGATATTATTATACTCAAGAAATTATTTTCCTTATTATAAGAACTCCCTTGTGTAAAAATGTTATAAAAGATGTATGCGCATGTTATAAGACTCTTGTGATAACTTCTTTTCATTGGATAGTTTATGAGGTATTTTAGAATAACATGTGAAATGAGCTCCTCTTTCTTTCTCAAGGAAATGAAAATCTTCCTACTTTTCTGGCCTCCCTTGAACTTACTCTTATAATAAAGTTTCACTTAGAATGAAATTTATATTCTTATATTGTTATGACATTCATTTCTGTTGAATCTTAAGTAGTTGTGTTAGTCATAAAATTGCATATGAAATATTGATTTATTAAATTATGTCGTGAAAGCATTATGAGTGCTAGAAGCCTTTATTTGCTTAAGCAAAACCTAAGACATTACAGGATTTTGTTATATATTTTACTTCCCTACTTCTCTTCTTGGGACTCTTGTGCACTGAGTTGCAAACAACATAACCTTAATTTTGTAGCTTTTGCCATCTCTCACTAAAGTTTATAAAAGAGAGATGTTGTAATCTTATATTATTATTAATGACTATTCCTTATTTGCCTAATATTCATCAAGCAACTGCAATTGCTATTTGAGTATAGTATAGCCATAAGAAGAAACATTGCTGTTTTAGCCATTTACTTATAGACTTGAAGGGAGGGATCAATTTTTCTAAGTAACATAAAGCTTATAAGGTTCCTATTCCACGGAAAATTTTGTGAATAGAGTAATATTTTAGAAGTCTTACGGTTTGATAGTAATAACCTCTTATATGGCGATCTTGAGGAGGCTCTAGGTAACTGGATATTAACCTAGTATAGAACTTAACAATATGAAGATTGTAAATGAAACTTACCTTTTGTTAATTGATTCAGATCAAAAAGATTGAAAGTGAGCTATTTCTTTTGCATCTATAATTTATGAGGAAGTGTTCGGGTTATACCTCCTTCTGCTTGTAAGTTTTATTTAGATTATTAAGCTGGCCAAAGATCCCATTAGGGTCAATTAGTAATGAATAAATGAAGCAGGCTTATATCCAATTTTACTATTATACCTAATGATACCTTTGGTGTGATTGTTCTACCATAGAGGAAGGAAACTGTTTAATGATAAAGAGTTTAATATTTTCATACCAAATGAGAAAACCATCTTTGTGATTAATCAAGTCATGTCGACCTTGATTGAATATTGAAGTTAACAATTATGGTTGGAGTATGAGCTAAAGGTGGAGATACCGATTCTTATCTCTTATTAATACTCTTTTTGTGGAAGACTTCTTAAGTAATGTGAGTAAACTATGATGGAAATCCTTGGAAAAGGATTATAATATTAAGTCGAAGCCTAAATGATTAACACTTGATGAATTCAATAAAAGAATTGGAATTAGTTGACTCCTAAATCTTGTTAATTGCAAAAAGATCGGTAGCTTCCTAACTAAAGATGAATACTTTAACCTTAATCTTTTACATACTAATAAAGTAAGAAATCTTGTTTGAACATATTTCCCTTGGATTGAGAATAACTTCTCTACAAGCATGACTAGAAACGTATGTTGAGTTACCTTGATCGTGGTATTGAGGAATGTCTCCTTCAGGTGTTCACCCTTCTATGTGATTCATGGATAATGGAATGTTAAACATTAGCTAACCACGGGTGGAGAAAACCTAACATAACTTCCTAAGATCCTTCTCATATCTTCAGATCTTGAAAGAACCCATCCTCTTGATTGTTGTGCTATCGACTAGTCATAACATATGTAAGAAAATTATAAAATTTGCTAAAGAGAATCATTCCTTGTTATCATCACATTCTTGAAAGACATGTAGTAAGCAAAAAAAAGAAGTTGGTTGTGTTTTTTTTTGGTGTGTGGTGTGGGGTGGGTTACAGTTACTCCCCTTGTCATTATAGTAGCTTCCACTTGCACAAAGCTCCCTTGCAATAGAAAACACTCAAACACAAAGTTTTTCAAAAGTACGATAGCTCTGATACCAAATGTTAGGGAAAATACATAACTTATGCAAGAAATTAATTGCAGAAATAACAAGCCACACTACAATCAAGAGAAAATAACACCATAACACAGAGATTATGTGGAAACCCCTGCAAATTGTAGCAAGGGAATAAACCACGGGCAATAGTAGCTACACACTTCGATTACATCCAACCAATCTCTATCTTACAAAGTGCCAAACATCAACATCTTGAAGAGGGCAAAGGCTCTCTTGATTACAAAGACAAGGATCCACATCCTTTAATAGAAATACATGAGAGAAAGAATCCAAGGAAGGTCACGATTGCGTCATACTCCTGGTGGGTGTAACGGTGATCAATAGCCACTTTTGTTAGCCACATATGCAAGGTCCAAAAGTAGTGGAATTATTTTAGACAAAGTTACCACCACCTCCATGTGATTATTTGTCCTTGTCTTCCACTTAACCACTAAAGTCAAATGATGCTAAATCATCTTTATGACTTTAATCAAGCACTTATTTCATGGAGCCTCCACATAGAAATGCACCCCACATGCCACCTCAGCATGAATAATGACTATCACCTCACCACAGTGAATAGTGTCTACCACCTCATCACATGAATAGTCACTGCCACCTCATCACATGAATAGTGACTCCACTTCCTAACACTATTCGTTGCAAGTGGGTCTACCGCAACCAATACAAAGCTAATGGCTCACTTGACAAGCACAAAGAAAAGCTTGTTGCAAAAGGATATGCTCAAAAAGAAGGAATTGACTACAATGAAACCTTTGCACCTATAGCAAAATAGACTACCATTCCAACCATGTTGGCTCTAACAATGCACAACAAATGGATAGTTCAACAAATGGACGTCAAAACTGCATTCCTAAATGGTGACCTCAAGGAAACTGTGTACATGACACAACCTGAAGGTTTTGCAGTAAACGAACAAGAGCACAAGGTGTGCAAATTAGAAAAATCGTTGTATGGTTTGAAACAAACCCCCCAAGCATGGTACGACAAACTAACTGAGCACCTAATGAACATGAAATTCAATCATTTTGAGTTTGAAGATGCAACTTTTTTCATTAAAACAGTTGACAAAACAGTTGTATTTGTGGTGGTGTATGTTGATGATTTGCTCATCACAGGGAAAAATGAACAATACACTGCAAAGGTCAAATCAAAGTTTATGAAAAGCTTTGAAACAGTGTATTAAAAAACGCAGGCGAAAAAACATTTTTGGACAATCTGCAAGGTATACGCCCGGTTACCAGGCCAAAAACCACGGGTTTCGTGGGCGGGTTACTCGCCGAAAACAACAATTTTTGACTTGGTAACTGGTCAAAAATCGAGAACCAAAAAAATAGACGTAAAACCTAAAAATGAAATCACGATCCATAGTTTTTTTAATTTTTATTCTGAGCTAGACGCATTTTGCTTGTTGGTTGTTGAGTACTGAGCTGAGGAGCTCCATTCATTGGTAAGTTGGAATTTGGATTCCTTGCTTTTTATAAATTCTTGCAAAAACGTTATACATATTAAATAGAAAAAACCATTACCCTGCAAAGCTCATTTTGGCTCCTACAAGCTACAAAGTTACCCTGTAGATTGTGAAAAAATGTTATAAACTTATACATATTAAAGAGAAAAAAACATAATAAAAAATTGTTTTTAATACACTGCATGCAACGTGACTACGTGACTCCAACTCCATTACTGTGTTTTTTATTTTGCTATGAAAACACTATAATTGTGTGGGAAATCTAAAATATGATATATCCATTATCCACTGAAAACTGTCTGGACTCCAACAATTTGATATGACTATCTAGACTCCTGGAGTCTGCATAAACTACAAAGCAATAATAAATATTAAAACCCAATTTGAAACTTAGAAATTAGAATCATAGTAAATAATAAAATAGAAAGTTGTCACATTTTAATATTTTATTATTTAATATTTATTATTGTCATCTTATAATTTACTCTCGAGTTTCGAAAGTTTGTACTTAATTTACTTCGTAATCACTAATTCGAATCGTATGTTATTGTAATTTGCTAGGTTTGAGCTCCAACTTCCAAAGATTGTTTGAAATTGCATATTGACGTATTGACAATGGCATCCGGTTTTTGTGGTAGTAATCGATTTAACTCTAAGAATTATGATGACCCAGCGTAGAAACATTGTGTTGAAAGCCCTGAGCTCAACTCCGTGATATGCAATTATTGTGGGTTTAAAATGGGTACAAGGGTGAATCGCCTCAAGTACCACATAGCATGGATTTCAGGGAATGATGTGCGGATATGTGACAAAACGCCCCCCGAGGCTCAAATGGAGATGGTTGTTGTCCTGGCAATGTTTGAGGATTAAAGAAAGAAAAAAAGGACTGTTGATGCACTTGCAACGATATTAAATAGGGGGCAACAAGAGCTGAATCTGATAAGTTAGCAGCCTCTGGGTCTTCTATTGCCCCAAGGGTGATTCGAGAACGACCTTCACCTAGTGGAGGCAGTGCAAGTTCACATTTACATGGTTTTTTTGTTCCTCGAAATACCCCTGGGGCACAACCTTCACTCAAAGGTACAACTTGGAATAAGGAACTACATAATAAAGCAAGGGTGGCAGTGGCAACTTTTTGATACTATAACAACATCCCATTCAATGTGGCGAGAAGCCCATTCTAGGAGAATTTAATAACTGCTTTGACTGTTGCTGGGAAGGGGTTCAAAGCCCTTACTCATGACTTGAGAGGTCCACTATTACAAGATGTTGTGAAAGCTACAAAGGTCATTGTAGATGAGCAAAGAAGAGTATGGCGCAAGAAGGATTGCAACATTTTGTCTGATGGGTGAATGGATGGAAAGAACCACATTTTGATTAATTTTTTAGTGGTTTCAAGTGGACAGTTAGTGTTCTTGAAGTCCATTGATGCCTCTAACAAAGTGAAAAATGCACAAACTTTGTCGGATATGTTGGACGAGATAGTCATGGAGGTGGATGTGGAGAATGTCATCCAAGTTGTGACCGATAATGCAACAGCATATGCAGCATCAGGGAGACTTCTTAAGGAGAGACCCCCATCACTTTTTTGGAACCCATACTCAGTGCATTACATTGATTTCCTGTTTGAGGACATAGAAAAAATGTCAAGGGTGACAAATGTAGTCAAAGAGGCGAGAGATATCACAAAGTACATCTACAATCATCTTTGGGTGTTGAGTTTGATGAGAGAACACACCAACGAAAAAGAGCTAGTGCGCTCAAGAGTCATGAGATTTGCTATGCACTTCTGCACATTGCAAAGCATTATAGCCTCCCTAACATATTTTAAGTAGATGTTTGTGAGCACACGGTGGATGGAGTCTCCATATAGCAAGAAGGCCGAAGGAAAAAAAGTCAAGAACATTTTTTGTGATGGCTTTGAAAAGACCATGGATGAGGTCATAAAAATAACTTTGGAATTGACTTTTTTGAGTTATAATTTATTTCTTTTTAAATATACAACTCTAACTTTTCTTAATTTAAATTTTAAAATTATACGTTATTTGCTTTTAGATGTCAGAGCCTCTGGTAAGAGTTCTCCATTTGGTGGATGGAGAAAAGAATCCGATGGGTTATTTGTATGAGGCCATGGACAGGGCCAAGGAAAGCATAGCAATTTTTTACGGGCAAAATAAAAAAAATGAGCCCATTTGGCACCTGATTGATCATAGCTGGAACAAGCAGATCCATCGACATATACATGCAACGGCCTACTATTTGAACCCCAAGTTTTTCTTTGCGGATTCATTTAGGGCGGATGAGGAGGTCATGGATGGCCTCAATACATGCATAGAGAGGTTGGTGGTTGACGAAGCCACTAGAGACATAATTGTGGATGAGTTACAGATTTACAAGAGTGCAAAAGGGAGGCTCTTTTCTTCACCTCTATGCATTTGAAGGAGAACGACCCATCAACTAGGGAAATGAACAAATTCAAATTTAGTCGTTTATGCTTGTCATTGTATCATTAAAAATTTGTAATTGATTGTTTGTTGTCATTGTATCATTGTAATGTTATTTCTTTATAAAAGCACACCTAATTGACTGACAAAGTTCTAAATCTCTTGTTGCAGATTTGTGGTGGGAAGATTATGGTGCAAGGACACCAAATCTTCAACAATTAGAAATCCACATCTTGTACCAGCCATGTAGTGCTTCTGGGTGTAAATGAAATTGGAACATGTTTGAGTCCATTCACACAAAGAAACGCAATAAGCTGACAACACAACGCTTCAATGACCTTGTATTTATGTGATACAATCTTTATCTCTGTGTGAAACAGATAGAAGGGACAGATAGTCATGAGGCAATTGACTTGGATGATATTGATCCATACTTAGATTGGATCGTTGAGTCTGATGATGTGCCCCAAGAGCCCATGTTTACCGAGGAGAAGGTTGCGGATTTAGAGAGGGAAGCAAAGAAGCTATGGCAGCAGGGGAAGCAGAGGCATTTGGAGGGGTTGGCAAAGATTTGGAGTTGGATGATATGTTTGTGGATGATGTTCCAGTGGAGCAGTCTTTACCTTCCACTTCTATGGGGCAACAAAGGAGGAGTTGGAGAGAAAGACTTTCATGAACCATTTTAGTATTCTTTTTGTTTAAAATAGAGCATTCAACATTTACATTGTACTCTTATTTGCTTAAAAACTAATATAAAGCATGTTTATGACTCTGAGTTATGTGTTCTTCGAATCTCTACAATCAATTCTCTAAATTCATTTCATTTTTTTATGTATTTCACTATATTTTATGAATTTATATATATTTTTTAAGTAGCGATAAAAGTGCCGAGTAATGGCCCTGTAATTGCCGAGTAATTGCCGAGTCTCAAGTATGGATCACAATTTTTTATTGCCGAGTAACCACAGTTCCCCTTTTTTTCTACCATACTTTGAAATGATTGATTTGGGTTATCTTTATTACTATTGGGGTATTGAAGTAATTCAAAAACTAAAGTATTTATTCATCACTCAGTAGAAGTACATTGGTGACATTCTGAGCAAGTTCGGAATGGAAGATTGTAAGTCTCTCAGCACGCCCACGGAACAAAATCTCAAATTCACATCTAAAGATTCAATAGATTTGGTTGATGCCACTAAATACAAACTCATTGAAAGTCTGATTTATGTGACCACAACTAAACCAAATATATCATTTATAGTTGGTGTCCTCTCAAGATTCATGCAACAACCCAAGGACAATCATTGGGTAGCAACAAAAAGGGTCCTCAGACATCTCAAAGGACCATAGAATTTTGGGCTCAAATACTCTAAGGGAGGAGACTTCAAACTGGTTGGGTATTCAGATTTCGACTATGTTGATGATCATGAAGATGGAATGTCGACCATGGGTTTTATGATGAATTTGGGAATGATAATTGTTAGTTGGAAATCCAAGAAGCAATCATCACCGGCAGTTTTTTCAATAGAAGCACAATATATGGCCGCTTCAGAGACAACTAGAGAGATCTTGTGGCTCGAAAGAATTCTTTCAGATTTGCAGAATCAATAGGTTTCGTCAACACCTCTCATGGTTAACAACACTTCTACAATTTAGATGGCAAAAAATCCAGTCTTTCACGACCAAAACAAGCACATCAATACTAAGTTTCATTTAATTCAACACTATGTGAAAGACGGCAGTGTCAATTTGCAACATTACCATATAGCATAGCAATTAACAAATACCCTGACAAAAGAGCTTGGATGAAAAATTTTTGAAAAGTTCATAGGAATGCTTGGTCTGACAAAGACCCCTACAAATGAAAGGGGGATGTAACAATATTGTATATAGTTGTTAATCCTAGGTGTCTAGCTTTTGTCTTTTTTCAATAAGTTGTTACTCCATACCTGTAATAATAGGAATTTCCATTCCTGTAAGAATAGGAAGAGTCAAATTGGAAATGTGAAGTGAACAGTCATTTTGGCTTTTATAATGTAATGTTTGCTCCTTTGTTGAATTGAATTGTGAAATAAAAATTACATTGTCATTCCGAATATAATTCGGCCTGTCAATTTCTAGGATGGTTCGCATAGATCTGCATGAATGAGATCAAGAACCCCTTTGGCACATAATGTTTTTCAATAGGAAAAGGTTTTCTTTTTTGTTTTCCAAGCATCATGCGCACGTCCTGCATCTCCTGTATAGAAGGCAGCCTTTGAACCATATTAACATTGGAAATGTGTTGGATACTTTGCATTATTTACACCTTGCCACAACAAGGAGTCTAGGGCATCACCCCAACTAGGGAGTATGAGGGGGCAACAAGTCATGATTCGAGGGTTCAAAGCAAGAACCCCCAAGAAATTTATTTTTGGGAGTCCTCATGGCTGGATTCGGGCCCACATATGTGATTTTGGTCCATGGTTTATGATCCATGGTTTTATACCCAAGGTATGGTATGGGTGGTTTCTAGGCCCATGATTTTATACCCACTATGTTTTAATAACTCTTAGCAATGTTGTGCCTATGTATACGCACACATGGATTAAGACTAATAGACGAAGGTGAATTCCTTAACATATTGTGAACAATTAAGTTAATACAACAAGTGAGTGTTGCTTTGTTGGGTTTTTTCCTGAAAGGGTTTTCTCAGGGTAAATCTCGTGTATATTGTGAGTGTGCTATTTTTCCTTTTCTGTTATATTAGAAAATTATGTTAGCATTTCTTCTCCTACATAGGTTTATCAGTATTGTTTTCTCTTCAATAAGTTTGGCCAAGTGTACCTAAATACTGAAAATTCAAATGGAAACACCTTTCATACCAAAGAATATGCATGCAAATTAACTGTGGCAAGATCAACTAGCCTATATAACCCTCCTTGTCCAATTCCAAGGGCAACCAATCTGCCTTGCTTGACAATCGAGACAATAAATTTATTACCACCAAAAATTCACATAGATGTTAGGATATTTGTAAGTTGGCTAATTGATAACATATTCTTGTTCATTTTTAGAACATACCTAACATCTTCAACTATGAATTTTGTAGCATCATTAAAAGCAATGCAAGCGTCACCTATGCCTTCCACTATATGTGACCTTACATCTCCTAGTGAAACAAAATCTGTATAACTAGAATCAATAATGAATTTTACATACCAGTCGTTACGATAGGTGAAATGACATGGCACACCAAAATAAAAGAACCAACAACTAGTAGCATCAAAATTGTTGTCCTAAAAGCCATGAAGGCATATTCCTCCTTGGAATCATGCTCTACACCAACTTTTCCCACATTTCCCTCAATCGTGGCTTTTTAGAATGAGAGATCATATTGTCTTTTCCGGCAATCCTTCTTCATTTGCCCGAACTTAGCCAATGGTAGCATTGTAACTTGTGTTTTGGTGAGGATTCTAAGTTTGATTGGCCTTCTTTGTACTGAGCAGCAAATGCACTTTCAGTGTCCATCACTGGAGTCACCCACTTGTGCCTGCCTTCACTCCTCCTAAAGGAGATATGAACTGACCTTGTCAAATACGAGTGTCTTAAGTTTTCTGCCAACAAACTCAGAGACTCTACAAAGGACTCAAAAGAAGGTGGTATACTGTTCATCACCATGGCAACCATGTCATCATCATCCACCTTCTTAATGACAACTGTCAATTAGTCTCTTTGGTCTTTCAACCTACACAAGTGCTCCAACAGTGACTCACCCTTTGACATTTTTGTCATAAATATAGAGTTTTTAATTACAACACATGACCTTTCTCAGGGGTTAGATACTTATTTTTTAAGCTTTCCCAAAGATTATTTGCAGAGGTTGCATTTCTGACCTCTGGGATCAAATCATCAGACAAACGATTTTAGAAGCAAAATCTTTACTTATGACGCTTATCGTAATCTTCAAAATTGGCAGTAGGTCTTGTCTCAATTTTTAAAATGAATTGGTTGATATCCCAATACTCAGGAATCATGAGTATCTTGCAACTCTGAACATTATAGTTTTAAGCTATCAATTTTTGTGACTCAAGTAAAACTGGTTTTTGGATGTTTACTATGACAACACAGTTTAATTGGATTTACAGGGTTACATGGTTTAAGGCAAAGGCAAAATTTACAAAATGCATAATATTTTAAAGGTTTTCCCAAGTATACAAAACCAGAATTTTCAAGAGATTTTTCAAAATTTCGTTTTTAGAACATGGTTTCTTCTCAAAATTATTTGTAAAACAGAAATTACATTACAGAATTTGAAACATTCTCAGAAAGCAGAATTAAATACCATATTTATTTTCCAAAATTTATTGTATAAGAGATTAAATACCATTGACTCAGAATTACAAATGCCCTTTGTTCTTGTCAGCTTCTGCAAATACCATCCTGCGTTGAATGGCTTTGCAAAACTTAAAATTCTCTATAAAATATTTGACCCCGAATTTCCTCGGTTCGGATCTTGAAATGTGGTGGCTTTGAGACCAATGTTATTAAATCTGTGTGTGTGTGAGAGAGAGAGAGAGAATGGATGGAGGGAAAGATGAAGTGCCCATTGATTCATGTGTGCCTTCCGTTTTATTTGATGTCCAAATACTTAGGGAAATTACAAGTGATTACAGCCAATTAGATGAGTAAAACCATATCAACATATTATATATAGTTATAAAACACTTGCATCCAAAAAAAAAAATGTTTATAATTGCTTGTTCCTCAACAAGTTTTGACTGAATTTTCTAGCACAGCGATTACATGCCAAACTTTTTCAAACTGACGAGTATGACCTTATCAAAACTGCCAGCATCCCGTAAAAACAAAACACTTATAAAAACTATAAAGAAATTGTTTTTTCTTTTCTTTAGTCTCATTTTCAAACTTGCATTTGGATCGGGCAGAGCTTTTGCAAGTTTTGCATTGGAGGGCACATTGGATTGATGAACATTAGAGGAGCTTGGATACGAAGTTATTGGCTGCATATTGAACAATTTTGGCTGTTCTTTTGTGCATTTTTCCATAATATGCTAATTAGAACCTTTTGAGGCTATGTTTGTCATTTTGTGACCCTGAATTATATAAAAAATGTGTAAGAGGGGATTTGTATTAGAAGTTTGTACTAATCCAGAATGCTATTAATATCTACATTACCAGATACACCTCCCCCCTGGCCCTAGGAGCACGGGGGATACACCCCAAGATACAGGAGTGAGCGGGGGGTAGGGGGGCGGCAGAGGGCACGGGGGAGGATGTACCCGGATATGTCTGTGTGATGTATCCGGGCGTATCCGCAGCCCAGGGATGCTCCCTGGGCATATTCCCACGCTCCCAAACGTCAAAAACATATTTTTTTAATTTTTATTCAATTTCACACAATGAAAAGTCAAACATGGACTTCAAAATAGAATTAAAAACAAACTAAAGTGGATTCCCAACCCTAAAAGCAGCATTCACACTCATTTTATCCAAAGCTGTGTGATGGCTTGTCATACCGCAAATGATATTGCCAAAGAGATTACAAGATGTCACACCATTACAGTTGTTGGAAGTCTGGATATTCACTTCACCTCCTAACACATTGCACAATTGTTCACTCTTGGACTTCAAAATACAGCTATGGACGTCATATTGAAGTTTTTATTTAACTTATTTTGTTTCCTCTATGCATATTATGTGGTTAATTTTGCTTATATGGCTATATTTTTAATTTTTTATATATATTTTTGTACGGCCATATCCAAACCCCAAAAAAAAAATCCCAGTATCCGATTCTCGTACATGTATCCATATCGGTAACGTAGATTAATATGCACATAGATATCAATTTCTATTACTTTGGAATAAATAGGAATAATCTCTCAATATGATCTTTTATCGTCCAGTTTAACTAATGATTCAACTCAAAGATTTGAATTTTTTTTAATTTCTTTTTTATATGCCTTGAGGCACTACATAGAATCACTGAATTACATAGTGCCAGTGGGTACAACTTCGACATCCATTATACATGGAATGTCGGCATCTCTGCCCATATTTCGAAAATAAACATATAGCGGATTTACAATGCTGAGTAAGCATACATCTAAATCAGTGAGCTCCTTTGGCTGCAGCCATGAGTAAGGGGTATCCACGCCGTCAAAATCACCCAGGGCACGATCCTGGCCTTAACCGCTTGACTCTCCGTGTCAGGTATCTAAGGGGATTTGTACCTCAGTGGATGGATATAAGCAACCATCATCGTCATCAGTCAGACTACAACCCTTTCGATGATTTGAAATATTTCAATATTTATGTTCTTGATTTGATTATACCATAGAGGTACTGAGATCCAATCTTTTTAATGTGCAGATCATGGTATCCATACCAACATTGAGTAGCGTTGGAGGAGGATGCACGGTTACATAAAAGGGTAATTGAGTCAGTCTTATAGTGAGGTGACTCTAATGACATAAGGGACTTCAAAAATGGGTTTCTTATGAAAATGGCTTTCAATCGACTGGTTACTTGCAATATTCAGATACAATGGAATTTGGTCAAAAGCTGGTCAACCAGTTGATTCGGCATGACAGATAGTGACAAAAGGGATGTGAAAATATTAAAAGATATTGATTCATTTTCTATGTTTTAAAATCTTGAATTAAACTGCCAAGTATTACAAAAACTATGATACGCAAAAGGCTAAACAAAAGCTTATTTAGTTAAAAGCTTATTAAATAAGGATGAGCTTAATAAAGTGAAAAGCTTTTGGGAGATGAAAGCATACAAAGAGGAAAAATCTTATTAAAAGCCAAAGAATTACGAGATAAAGCTATCCAAAACAATACCATAGAAAATATATTAAAAGGTCAAAAAGTTTGAAAGAAGGCAGCAGGGAAAGAAAGAAGTTGGTGAAGCTTTTAGAAGGCATGTCTTGCTGTAAATGACAGAAATTAACAAAAGCTGCAGATAAGGAAGTGAAGCCCACAAGCCATTAAGAAAAAACTGCATAAGCTATAAAGAGAGAGCTGGTTTCAACACAAGCAGATGAGACTATCAGAAGCCCATTCCCCAGCATAAAGACCAAATCAGATCTTCTGCAGTAAATGAGGACAAAATAATTATATTAAGACAACGAAGCAACAAGGAAAAGGTTAAATTTTAGCTATTGCATTCAAGCTTTCGGGAGAAGAATTAGATTGAGAGAGGAAAGCCATGTGTTCAGAGTGAAAGCCTTCAGCTGTGGGGGATTATAGATCTGTTTCCTTGAAACAATCCAGTTTGTATTGTTATGTTAAAAAAAAGGTATTGCAAACTTTTTTTGTGATTATTTCCTTATTTTAAATGGATGTTTTAAGCCAATGCATTGCATGCTGGATTGTTGCATTTTAATCCTTTCCTTCTCTCTTTTGTTTACTCTGTATCTACCATCCTTAAGTGTACCTTGGCGTGGGGAGTGAAGAACAGAGGTTTCCCCGGGTGAAAATGTTGCACACTAGAAGTTTATTTCAAAAGAATTTTTAAGCTTAGAGGCCTCCGCTGTGCATTGAGTGGGGGTAAAATCTCAAGCCAGTGCTTGGGTGTTAGACAAGGAGGAGCAGAAAACTCCTGCTAGACCTCCAATTTATTGAATTAGCTCTAAGAGTTAAGCAAGGGGGTAAAAGCTTTATCCAAAGTCAGTAGGTATTAGGTATGGGAGAGGGAAAAGCCATGCCAGTTTCCATTTTATTTGCAAATTTTATTTTCTTGATTTAATTCAAGTTGGGTACGGGAAAAAACCACACCACAACCTTTGCAATTTGTAAAGCTTTGGAAAAGGTATTTGGTTGCAATTCACTTGGCTGGTCCAGTGGCTGCGTGCCACATTTTATTAACTGCTTGTTGTCAATGATTGAATACATATTCACTTTGCAAAAACATTTATTCCCTTTGTGAAAGCTTCTTAAAATTTGGTATTCCGTTTGGGAAAGCTTCTTTATGATTTTATTGTTTACCTGCCCATTGTAAAATAAAACAAACTCCCCTTACAACAAGCTTCTAAATATGCCTTGATATCTCAAGTCAGATACGCCTAATCTATGCGTCTTGAAATTGCTTCTACAACTCTCAAACCTCATATCTACATAAAAACTTGATCCCAAAATGGCTGGAAGGCTTGGTTGCGGCAACATATAAAACTAATGCACCTTGATCCTTGTGCCAATGGGAGTGATGCCTCAATGGAAGTGCCCCTTCTACTTACATAATGGTTGATTGGTTGTGGATGAGTATGTTTGCTTGCTCAGCCTCCTGCCTCCTCTTCTATGGCTAAAAAAATCCCAAAAAAATCCCCTTGCAACAAGCTTCTAAAAATGCCTTGCTGTCTCAAGTCGGATATGCCTAATCTATGCATCTTGGAATTACATCTACGAATCTAAAAACCTCATATCATATCATACAATACCCGATTCTCAACTTGGAGAGCACTACTGGGAGAGAAATGTACATGACAAAACAAAGAACCCGACAAAGTGTCTTTTGGTTCTATTCAGACTTGGCTTTCAAGCTAGATCTCCACTATGATATGCCACCATTTATGTTCTTGTCACTATGGCCCCATAAAATATACACATCAAATAAAGTAAACTCACTATAACTTGTACAAGAAAAGCAATAATCTGAAAATACTTGCTACCGAGACCAGTGTTGTATCCATTGGACATACTAAGTGCTTGCGACAAGGGTAAATATTATGGGTAGGGAGAAGAGACTTTGGGAAGAATCGTGTATTTGACTTGTGTGAAGCCGATGAGCAAGAACAACAGGTAGATGTATTTTCAATAGAAAATAAATTGGGAGTACTCAAACTAATCCAAAACCTTAAAATACAAGATCATCTAAAAAGGTACAACGTAAGAGGGACTAAATCACGTCTACTATTCCATCACATATTTCAACAAAAATAATGAAACCACACTACCCAAATTAAGGGAAAGCTTGATTGAATCCTTAATTTGGACCGTAAATCTCTTCATTAAGCTGTTGGTGCAAAAAATGTAAACATCAAAATCTTGATTCAATACAAATAACCAACACGAGGATAAAATCCACTGTGCAACTATGCCATAATTATAACCTAATATAAGCCAATACAACTTGCTAGAACGGGGATAAAGTCCACAATGCAACCAATCTACGAATATAGACTCTAATAAACTTCAAAATGAAATCATGAATTCAAGTTGGTGATGAAAGACTCCATTAAAGACCTGTCATACAGACGGAGGGTTACCATGAGAAGGGAAAACAATGTAAATGTGTTAAAAAGGACACGAAGCACAAAGCCTTGGTAGCTCCAAGAACTCCTTACAAGGATTTCAGCAAAATGATCAGTCCTTGATGAATTCAAATTCACCCTTCATAGAATAACATGTTCATGAGAGTCGAGTGTTTTATTGCTACGAAAACAACAAAAACAATTACACAACAGTTTCTTGGTTAGTTGAGAGCTTTCAAACTCATTCACTCCATTTCTCCACAGGCTGGAACTTGATGCGTAAATTCTCGCTTGGCAAACATAAAGCAAGAAACTTGGTGTAGATTAAGATTATATCGCTAACTGCTCTACTACTTTCCCTAATTTCTTCCATATTGCAAAAAAAATTACCCATCCTTTTTTCTTCTGACACTTCTAGTGTTCTGTTTACTTTCATGGATATGGTGAAACATTCATGATACCTATTTCTGTTTGCTAGCTCACTTAGAGGCCTTGGAGGTGCCAAACGTTCAACCATGGCTACAATCATTCTGACATTTACCCATCTTATCAATTCTACTTTTTTGCTCTCAAATTACTTGGAAACCTTTCTGTGATTGCCGCTTTCTTTTGAAGGAGATTTGAACAGCTATAATTTTTTAGTAATCATTTAAGCAATTTAAGTCTTGCAAAAACTCTTTGGGATAACATTGATGAAATCTAACACAAAAACAGATCTTATGAGCTGTTTTGAAAACAATAGAATTACAATGAAGTAGAGAAAAAATCAAACTGATATAATTTTACTTCGATGCAGAGCACAAAAAAATAAGTTTATAAGAAAAAAATCACCTCAAAACACTTCCGTATGAGGAATTTATGGACTCCGAAAGTTTAGCAATTGGCAATGACTCCTAAGAACTGGAAAAAAAACAGACTTGCAAGTAGAATTTGATAGAGATGGTAATACCGTTGCGAAAAGCTTTGAATCAGCTTTGCAGTGAATTAAAAAAAACATTGGAGAACTCCGAGTGTTGGATGAGTTATGAGCAAAAGATTTAAAGGGTGTCTCAAAGAGTGCTCAATGGTGAAGTTAAAAAAATGAAATTGTGGGGGTTTGAACTTGAGACCTCCCAACAGTGAAAGTTTAAACATGGATAGGATTGCCACTACACCATAGAAGCCTTCATACAATATAACTAACAAAATTTAAATTTGTTAAAGAAAATCCAATAACCCCTTTTAATAAAAAATAAAGTGTCATAAGTGACCTGCTGAGCAAGGACTAGGCAGGATGTTGAAGGTTGGGGACCCGCAAGGAGGGATGCACTGGCAGTGGGTTCAAACACTAGCATCATCTAGAGAGAGGCCACGAGCATCATTGAAAGGGGATGACACGGTTTGGAAGGTTGGTTGTGTCAGGGTATGGCCAGGGATTAGAGAAATGGGAGGCAACAGACAAGTGCAAGGGAAGCATGAATGAAGAGTGTGCAGGCCGGGCAGCGAAGCTGCAGAAGAGAGCAGAGCCAGTGGACAGTGTTGTGCAGGGGCCACGTGCTTGCAAGACTACAATTTGGAGTTGGCTTGATTGGGCGTGGGTGAGTTGTGTGAAAGGAATAGTGTGCACTTGAATGGGGACGTGGAGCAAAAGGAGATCGATGGGTGATGCAATCAAGGATAGGGGATCAAGTGAATAATAGCCTTGTCCTTGCAGCCATTAATCCCACACACATAATATGAGACTAGAAACCAAAGACAGTCAAATTATTTATTGTTTCAAGGGGAATTACAAAGATTACAAAACCACACCCTTATTCTCTTCTATCTGGTTACAATACAAGACAAAGAACCCAAACTCCATAGCCTAATACTAGACTGGACTCCACTCTTTGTTGCTTTGTGCTTCCCCACCAAGCACCCACACTCTCCTAGCACTCCTCTCTACCTCTAGCCTACCTTCTTCAAATCTTTCCCCTGCCTTTTTTGGCCTGTGGAGTGACTCTTGGAATCCCCTTTGATCTTGAAAAATCTCAAGATGAACACTCAAACATTTATGGGCAATTACTTGAACCATGCAACTATTGCGAGCGAAACCGCCAATTAATGCAAAGCGGTGGTTTCATAACCGTCGGTTAACGCAAACATGTTTTTATCGATAATCGCATCAAGAGACAAAGAACTTTGTCTCAATGACTGCAACTATCCTTTCTTTGCTCCAGGAGCTTGTTGAAGTGCCATCAGTCCTTGTAGGTCATCTTCATATTGTCAATAGGGCTCGGATGCACGCAAACACTGATAAATCCTATTGGGTGATGCAAGATCGCTTGATCACCCAATTGCTCATGCATCAGACACCCAGGTCAAGAGTTTGTGAGCAGAGTGTTCACAAAGTTGGGCTAGATGGTAGAACCATCCGTTTGACTTGAGGCGTAAAGCCAAGACATGCCCTTCCATCATGCTAGGCATCTCCATCTTTTCCAGCCACCTACTAGGCCATAGACCGCCCTCCTCCGCCAAATATTTCCCACACCATTCCCATTCTAAGCCTTGTTGACTTTGGACCAACCACCATTGTCCAATCTCAACATCTCCTTTTCTCAACTGAAACTTCATCTTTTGTTGTACATACCTGGAATGATAACAACGTTGATTGTTCATCTTCTTCTCAATTGCAAGAAATAGCCCCTCAACATCCTTCACTTTTGCCTTGGGTAAGAGAGGGCCTCTCACCTTTTCCACGTGGCATCTCTTGATTTCTCAACCAGTAAAGGTGAATTTTCATGTTTTGCTTTACCAAGGCAAAGTAGTGGGATGATAACTTCCAACTATTAAAGCAAATAATACTCCAACACCAAACACATGGTTGCTTTTAAAGTCTCTCAAGCTAATTGTGCATTGGTCTTCATGGCTATATGTGATTTGACCACAGCATCCATTTGATGGTTATACCATAATTGAAATGCTCCCATGTCATCATAAGTTACCACGTGTCCGTTTTTCATTAATTGATTGCTTGGTATGGGACCCACTGCATTGTGCTCCTAGTCCTTTTAAAGAACATTTGTTTTTTCAATTATGTCCTGATAAATGGCAGATGACAAGATCCCACTATAAATATATTTATAATCCATCGACCTCTAAGCGCCGAGGACCTTTTAATTTTAAGAACTCTTGGGTTAACGCATGGCAGTTAATGGTTGATCACCTCACCAACTCCTTTAACATGTTCAATCTCCTCAGAGATTGTGGGACCTCCCAAAGATATACGTTTTGTCACCAACTGATCATCAAGCATTGGACATTGTTTATTTGTTGGATGAATATTAACTAGCATATGGCATGTGACAAGTCAATGAATTTGAGGATCCATTGGCCACTAGGCATCAGATGATCTTCATCCATTGGGGTTGTCAAACGACAAATTATCATTATCCATTGGGGCCACCAAGCATCAAATGATATTTATCCATTGGATCTACCAAGCATCAGATGATCATTATCCACTAGGGCCACCAAGCATTAGATGATCTTTATCCACTTGGATACCCAAGTGGTAAATGATCTTTATCCACTAGGACCTCCAAGCGTTAGATGATCTTTATCACCCACTAAATGGTTTTTATTTGCAACTTAACAAGTGGCGAGTAGAAAGGAACATGAGTTTGATGAGCCACCAACCTACCATGCACCAAAAGGGATATATGAAGTGTTAGGTGATATTTATCCAATGGCTACGATAATTTTGAGAGATTTCACCCTGTGGTAGGCAATTGGTGGGTGGAATGACTTTTGATGAGCCACTTGGCCACCAGGTGTTGAATGAGCTTTACGTCTCTTAAGTACCTGATTGATTACATTTATGCTCTTCCATCCCTTGGGGAAAATCGTCAAATATAAAAGGCAAGTTGTGGAAGCCTTCCTATAGAATTGTTTCAACCTTCAAATCAGTTCGGAGTTTCATGAGGTGATGCCCACTTGAAGCCCCACTATGCCCCCAACTTGATCGAAGCTTGTTACCAAGGCAATTGCATGTATGCGGATAGGAGTATGTATCTTACATTGTGGGATGTCAGAGCATCCAGGTCAACTAGCAATCTTGCATCAACCAAAAATGACCTGTATGTAGTTGCACTGGAGCTACCTACCATTGCGGTGTCTTGCACAATGCACAAAGACTCACGGTACCTTCATGCATTGGCACATTGCCTTGTGGACTACCACACAGTGTTCTGGTGCCTTGCGGCATCTCTTTAACTCCGCCCCATGTGCATAGTCTCATCGCATGCTTGGTCAATGGCACCATGCTTTGCAACATACCGTGAACCAAAACATTATTGTATAGCATCATCATGTTGCACAGATGTCTCAATACTTCGCAGCCATGCCGTAATTCTTTGTTGCTTTGTAGCATGCCAGGGGTTACTTCCCAAGGCTATGCCATATCAAAGAACCTATCAACATACCACGACACTGGAATTCCAACCGTCACACCTACAAAAAGGTGAACCGTCATCCATGCAGAAGATGAACCGTTTTGTAATTCATCCCTTCGCTAATTAGTTTCTCATAATGATGTATTTATATTGTAAGTCGTCTAGCCTTTAAGGGACCAGAGACGCATCCATATAGTAGAGCTTCAGCATGCCTTGAGTATCTAGCATTTACACACATCTATAATTATTCTTTGTGGAGTGTAGGTAAAATCAGTAGGAAGTATTTCCCCTTTCTCACAAGAACCTACATTCCCAGCCTTACTGAACATTGTACACATCTATAACTTTCCCTATTCTTTACATTGAATAGAACTTGCACCATTTTGCAAATACTTCCACATTCAAATGTTCTTTGGTTTACTACTATTATACTTTACCTTTGCACATTCTATAATCCATAGCTTGCTACCATGTACAAGGTTATCCACCACACTTACATCCTCGGCCCTGTCGTGTAGATCATTGATATCAGAGCAAGAGCTTGCATATGCCTGTAAATACACGAGTGTAGCAGCAGAAAGGAAGACTACCACTTGGTTATGTTTCAAAGTATCTGAAAAAATCCCATAGCAAGAGCAAGATGGCTAACACCCAAAAACACTTCCTTGAGGCATCCCCAGATGTCCAAAAACTCATTTAGGACACCCTTGAGGAGCAATGCAACAAACTCTTTGGCCAGTACCGTAAGCTCATGGTACAACTTGGACCACAATCCATTCCTTCTGTGTGACTTGCACATCCGTCGTTTCACCAACAAAGCCCTTTCAAAGTGCAAGTCAATCTTGACATTCCAATGTTCAAAGGTAAAATGGACACCACAGCACTTGATGGTTGGATTTGACAACTAGAGGCCTAATTTTTGATAAATCACTTCACTAACACAAAGATCACCTGCGCAATGTTAAAGATGTCCATTTTAGTGTCCCACTAGTGGGAAACCTTCGTCATGCAGCATGAGAACAACTTTGCACCCACTACGACTTGGAAGTCATTTGCCAATGCTATGAAGGATGACCGCATCAAGTTCTAGTTGTTGGGCCAGCATAAGGAGCAATTGGTTGAAAATTTGATAAAAAATTAAAACAAATTGGGGACATCCCCTCCACGTCCCCAAGTCCCCGAAATATCTAGGACATCAAAGATGTCACCAAAATCTAGGGGATGTGTCCCCATGTAACATTGCTTCAAAGTTATTAAGCACTCACAACACTTTTATTGGCCTCACATGCGCATAGACATTGAATGCCACATCAAATCTTGCATTCTTTTTTGCATCACCAAGCCCACAAACTAGAAGTTGGGACTTTATAAAACCTTGTTGGTTCCATCCAAACCTTAGGAATCTATTAATATGGATTTCATGACTAGATTACCTACGACGAAGCACCAAAATGATTGTGTTCCTTGTAGTGGATAGAATTTATACGATGACCATCATGGTTTCCTACAAGAACATCAACACACGAGAAATTGAGCGCTCTTTCTTCAGCCATGTTTGGATTCATTTTGGAAACAACATCCATTGTGTCTGACCCTAACCTGTGCTATGTCAGTCACTTTTTGCAAGCCTTGTGGGAAATGATGGATACACAATTCGACCAGTCTACAACGTCTCATCCTTAGACATATGGATAAACAAAAGTTGTCAACCACAAACTTGTCAATTTTCTACGTATGAACAATAGTGTCGCACTCTTGGGATGACAATTTGCTCTACATCAACATGCCTACAACAGAGCTCTACACAATTCTATGGGGAATAGTTCATTCCATACATGTATTAGGTTCCAACCAACAGCACCCATAGACATATCTTAATGTGCACCATCTGGCACAAAGTTAAAGCGCTGGAAAAGGAAGTGGACAAGGCAAAAAAATGTCTTCAACACATCTAGAGTGTTCACCACCAAGTTCAGTAGATAATATCGCGCCAACAACGTAAGTGAAAAAAGCCCCATGATGCACACCGTACACCTCATGAGTTCAAGGTGGGAGTTAAGGTTTGGTTGCATCTTCAGAAGGAACACATTAGGGGTCTACACCAGAAAATCAAGCCTTTGCACTATGGTCCATACACCTTACTACTCGCAATTGGAGAGAACGCATTTGTCCTTGACCTGCCACGGTATTTGGGTTTGCATCCAATCTTCAATGTGGAACTCCTTAAGCCATACTTCCTACCTTTGCTTGGGCCAACAACAATGTAG
This sequence comes from Torreya grandis, assembly GCA_037957365.1. NCBI lineage: Eukaryota > Viridiplantae > Streptophyta > Pinopsida > Cupressales > Taxaceae > Torreya > Torreya grandis. The sequence goes on along the minus strand of JARHVA010000764.1, from coordinate 1,414,069 downwards.
CATCCTTTAGACTTGGATCTTGAACACTTGCACATTGCACCGAATGATCAGATTATTGAAGTGACAATAACGTGCACCCACCAAGGCACACATAAGTTTTTCGGAGTGGTGAAGGTAGGGAAATACGTTGATCAGGCTAAGTGGTACAGTCTTCTACAAATTCAAGTTCAGTTTCCACAGCTGACCAAAGACAATGGGTACCATTGCTCCTTAAGAAAGGGTGAATAATTTGTGCATAACTACCCAAATCTACACACTCTTCCTTAGCACTTACATCCCCCACGCATAGGGACTCGAGGTACCTGTTGTCAACTTGGAGCTGCGCCCTGAATCGAAGACGTGCATGAAATGGCCAGTCCTCTATCCGGTTGAAACAATGGGATCTTCTCACGAGGGTGGGTGCCTCAATGGTGAGAAGAACCTCCAGAGAAGGCTGGTTCTTGTAAGATGTATCAATGAGGATCTCTACTCTATGCTGCGAATTACCATGGAAAAGGGAGAAGGAAACTTTAAGGGGAAATCCTACCTAATAAAGGTGATACACCAAAAGATTGATCCACTCAACTTGGAACCTTGAACATTAAACAAACAAGGGAAAAGGTAGACCTTTGATTTCAATCGACCACTATCCATAAGTATTTTGTGAGAAGGTTCGATCTAATGACCAAAACATGAAGAAAAAAACGATAGAGAGAGGTCTGATACAAGACACTTTGCAGCCACCTAACATCCACTTACAGCTTCAGCAAAAGACATAAAGAACACTTAACATGACCTGCATAATGATAAGCTAGCAACTAGGTACGAATCAGAATTTGGGAAGGGAGCGAAATCTACCACATATACAAATTGCTGAATGAATATACACTATGCCAACACTTGAAATTTGAAAGTACAGTCCTTCTATTGATCGAAGAGGTTACACAACTCACCAATGGCAGAGTCTGGTCTAGCCAAGAGAGGGATAATTTTTTCTAAGGCTGAAAAGCCATTTTATAGAGAATTACAAAAGCCAAAGATTGGCGTTGAAAAATTGAAGAGAAGGATCAACTTAGATTAACTAAAGGCTGACTTTGCCTTTCAATAACATATGTTTTCCCTTTGTCTTTGCATGAAGCTCCTTGCACTTGAGGAAGTGAACTTGTCTTTTGTTTATTGAACCACCTACCTCTCTTTGCATGGAAATCCATGCCAATGTCAATTTTAGAACTCTGACTTGATCCGTTGGAAGCCGAGTTGGACGTTTGAAAGGCTGAGTTGACCGTTTGATAAACTGAGTTGGACGTTTGAAAGGCTGAGTTGACCTTTTGATACGCTGAGTTGGACGAAGAGATCATTCTCCTTTGCATGGAAAACTCATTAGTAGATGCGGCGTTTAACAATTAGTCAACTCTAAATCTAGAACAGTCAACTCGACATCTGAATTTGGAACTCCGGTTGAACTATTGGAACGTTACGAGCTTGGGATGATGAAAGTGCTTGCATGGAAAAACTCCTTGCTGAGTGAGAGATCCTGTCTATCTATTTTCTATTTCCGTTTCTGTGCATGCGTTGCTCTTTGGGTTTATTCCCGCGGACTTTTCTGTTGACTTCTTGGCTTTGCCTTTCGGAAAAAGTGGTCGAGTCTTGTTTTTTGCAGACTTTCCTCTCTTCGAAATTCTCCCTGGTCTTATTTTCTTCGGGTTTTTTGTTTCACCCTGCATTTGCCTCAGGTTTATTTCCTTGGGCCTGTCTTTGGACTTTTCTTGTGGATTTCCTTAAGGGAAATTGCCTAAATTAATCCTTCAGACAAATTGTCCGCTTGAATTGTCCTTGTCTCTGTTTATCCTCCAAAGTATTCCTTCGGACAAAAAGTCCAAAGGAATTCCTTCGGACTTTTTCCCGAAGGATATATTCCTTTGTTATTTCCTTTGCTCGAACTTTACTTTGTCGGATTTTTTGTCTTTTGGCAGACCTGTTCGAATTTCTTCGGGCTTTGTGATCACCAACTTTTCCGCATTAATCCTTCGGACAAAAAGTCTAAAGGAATTCCTTCGGACTTTTGTCTAAAGAAATTCCTTCGGACTTTTGTCCGAAGGTTTCCTTTGTTTTTTCTCTTCTGCCTCGTCTGCTTTATTCCACAGGCTTGTCTTCCTTATAGTTACTCCAAATTTCTTCGGACTTTTGTCCGAAGGAATTCCTTTGGACAAAAAGCCCAAAGGAATTAATCCTTTGTCTTTTGTCTTTGACTACGTCTTCAAATTGCCCTTCCTTCGGACAAAAGTCCAAAGGAATTAATCCTTTGTCTTTTGTCTTTGACTACGTCTTCAAAATTCCCTTCGAAAAATGCGCAAAGGTCCAAGCACCGACCAAGTGCCCTCCGCAAGGGCTCATGGTCTTCTCTGTGCCCTTCGAGAAAGTTGCAATGGTCCTGTCGCCGACCAAGTGCCCTCCGCAAGGGCTCTATGGCCTTCGTCTATGCCTTTTTCGGAAAAATTGTAGGGCACTCGGGCTTTTTGCAGGGGTCCTTATTCCCTTGAATTTCTGTGGGCTTTGACTTCTCTCTTGGATTTCTTCGGACTTTTGTCCGAAGGAATTCCTTCGAACAAAAAGTCCGAAGGAATCATTCCTTGGCTTTTCTTGCTTTTCAAAGACTTTTCTCTTTTGAATTCTCCGAAGTATTCCTTCAGACAAAAAGTCCGAAGGAATTACTTTCTTTGCTGGCTACTCTTTCCTTTGTAATTTCCTGCGGACTTATGTCCTTTGCACTTTTCCAAATCTATGTGACATTCTGCCTTCTTTGCCCGAAGGAAATCCTGTGGAAGAATTGTCAACAGTACCTTCACACACTAGAGTAATGCCTTGTGGACTATCACACAACCTTCTAGTGTCACACAGCATTTCCTAAACTCCGTGCAGCCTATACACATGCTTGGAAATTGGCACCAAGCTTCGCAACATACTGCACACCAACACAACATTATGTCGCATCATTACATTATGCAAATGTCTAGACACTTGGCAACACACGACAACTCTATATTGATTTGCGGCATGCCATGTGGCACTTCCCAATCCACGCCATGTTAAAGACATTGTCAACATACCATGACATTGAAAGTCCAGCTATCACATCTGCAGAAAGGTGAACTGCCATCTAGGTAGAAGATGAACCATTTTGTAACCAATCCCTTTTGTAACTGCCTTCTTGTAACGATATATATATATATATATATATATATATATTGTAAACCATTTGGCCCTTAGGGGACCAGAGAAACACCTAGATAGTAGTGTTAGCATGCCTTGAGTATCTAGCATTTACAAATATCTGTAATTCTCCTTTTTGTAGTCTATGGCAAATTGGTAGGAAGTATTTCCCCTTTCTGATCACGGAAACCTACAATCCCAACGTTATTGAACATTGCACACATATCTGATCACGGAAACCTACAATGCCAATGTTACTGAACATTGTACACATACATTTCCCTATTCTTTACAATGAATAAAAGTTGGACCATTCTGCAAAAACTTCCGCATTTGAATGTGTTTTGGTTTCTTCTTGTTATAATTTTTCTTTGCACATTCTATAACCAACAGGTTGCTGCCAAGTACAATGTTATCCACCGCATTGGCATCCTCAACCGTGTGGTGCAAAATCAAAAGTTAAGTCATGTTTTTGTGCGTGCTTGCAATGTGTCGGCATTTTCGACATCATTATATGTGATGAAGATGATCAGAACAGGCCTGAGAAGCATCACCAAAACTCCAAACCTCAGGAATTTCAAGAGGAGCAGGTTTCTGTCATCTCCAAGAGGACAATTGAACCCCTTCTAGGCAGATGATGAAATTGCCACTTATTGCGGGCAGCAGTTTCAAAACCACCAGTCCATAGTAACTGGTGGTTTTTTCCCACGGTGAAAGGAAAACTAAATTAACACCTAGAATCCAAAAATTCAACATGTGGACCCCTTTCCAAGAACAGGAGAACTTGAAGAGGCCCTATAGGCGTCAGTGATGGTCAGGTAAGATTTGGATCAGTTTGCAAGAGTTGAGAGGAGTCAGTTAGGAAGTTCTGCGTGAAGCAAGCAAGAGGGAGAGAGCAAAAGCTCAAAGGAAGCTTGCTAGAGGCATGTGTCCAGAACAGAGTACTAGTGTAACAAGTCCATTGTGGGACTGAACTGGGATGTAATCTTCTTTGTGTTTGTGTTCAATAAACAAGTGGGTGTGCATATCAAAACTCTGTAACATTGTCATTCAATGCAATAAAGGATGTGTGTTTGATTTCAAATCTGAATCTTTGTGTCTAAAGTGTGTCCATTTGGAGAGTGAGTGAGTCTAGGCTGGAAAACAAGGCAGCCATTAATTTGGCCCCCTCATTCCCATCTGCATCAGGGTTGCATTCTAAATGTGGGATATATGACATTGGATATATGACTGCATTATTATCTTCCACTTCCCACTTGACTGTTTGGTCAACCTTGATTTCTATTCAGGTGCTTAAGTGGGCGACATATTCTCAATATTCATGCTTCAACTGCGAGTTGGATGCTTGCTTAAGCAAGATATGATAACCAATATTTTGAAAAGATCCCTATGGTGTCAGAGATGGAGCCTCTAATTAGAAAGAACCCGTAGCATTTGCAATCGGGTACTAAAAAAACTGAATAAGTTTGACTTAACCAGCCAGTGCAAGCCATCCATTATTCCAAAAACTGGAAATTCCTCTGATTTTAAGAAATAGATTTGTCCAAAGAATTGCAGATCGTGACTTGAGGTGAAGTAGAAAATTAAAATGAAGTAGAAAATTCAAATACATTCTGGAAAGTCGATCTTCCTTGAACCACGAGTTGTATGCTCACTCAGAAGAATATCATCACCAATATTTGAAAAAATCCCTATGGCATCAAGGGCAGCCTTTGCTTAAATAGAAACACACAGCATAGACATTTGACCACTAACAAGACTCAAGAAGTTGGACTCAACCAGCCATTGCAAGATATGTATTGGTCCAAAAACTGATTTTGCCCCTTATTTTATGAATAAGATTTGTCCAAAGCACTGCAGATCATGACTTGAGGTTAAGTGGAAAATCCAAGTACATTGAAGCCCAGATTCTCCGAACCTCTCTCCGCTGTTGGAATGGTATATTCATTAAAAATAACCTGGACTTATTACTATAAACATGTTGACTGGATGCTTCTTGAAAAAGATAAAAGTAAATTTTTAATAGTTAAGGTAGAGAATAGAGAATCTACCTCCATTTGTCGACGTGAGAAGAACATGAAGCTTATTTTAGGTGATGCCTTCTCAATTCTATAGTTTAATCACTTTCACAGGATAATTAAGAGATGCAGTGAAAGGGGGACCCTTTGACCTTTGGCTAAAGCAAAAACTCTGGCTATTCCCCCATTAAAAGGGGGACCCTTTGTCCTTTGGCTAAAGCAAAAATTCTGGCTATTCCCCCATTAACTAAGAAAGACGGCATGGTGATACAACTAGCAACCCATTAGACTAATTCAGTCTCAAAATCAAAGGCCCACACTATTCCTTAGAGAGAGACCTAGCTGCTTCAATCGAAAGCCTTAGCTTAATAAGAATGCATGGCCTTTTTTTGTTTAAGATGATTACCTCTTGTAGATAAATTATATCGTCATTTATTTGATGGCCTTTTACTAATGCTGATTGCACTAGTGCTATAATCTTGGCAGGGGCATGATGCATTCTTTAGGAATATTTTTTTATACTATTGCATGATGTATTATTTAGGAATATTTTTTTATACTATCTTTCCTAGTGAGACGGGACAGAAGGCATCCAATGCAGAGGCATCTGCTTGCTTAGGAACAAGGACTTGAGTTGTTGCAATACGGCATCACGAAATTTGTTTGTTACACCTTGATTACTCAGCCACCTTTAGCGGGCCCCAGCAAATGATTTCCTAAAAATATTGACAAAACTGAAGTGGGAATCCATCCACCCTTGTGCCTTGTCCTGTGCAAAAGAGAACAGTGTTACTTTGAGCTCTTGGAATGAAATTGGTGCTAGGAAAACCTCATTATACGTCATTGATATATATCATGCGATATACTTGACGACCTGACTTTCTGCACTTACTCTTGATATTTGGATTTTAAAAATAGGCTGCTGAAATGATTTGTTGCAGCTTTGGGGATTTCAGAATGGGTGTCTGCCACTCAGCCATTGGGAAATGCAATTGATGAACACTACTGAAAGTTTGTTTTTGAACAACTGTTTTATGGAATAACATAGTGTTAGCATCCCCTTCTTTAATCCAGGTACCTGTAGAATTTTTCCATTGGTGCATTTCTCCCTAATTTTGTAGATCCAAGAGGCACTCAATCAGGTGTTGTTCTTGCTGTTCCGTTTCAATAACTGACTTTATCATCTCCAATTTGGATTTGGAGGCATTCCAATTGCAACTTGATCTCATACATTTGGCAAAGAATATTTCCATAAACCTTATCATTCAAGGATTTTAGATTTTGCTTGACAACTAGAGTTTTCCTGTGAAATTGAACATAGCATGCATATTGATGGTTTCAACTTTCCCACACTCCACCTTAGTGTTTGTGTCCCCTTCTTTAATCCGGGTACCTGTAGAATTTTTCCACTAGTGTATTTCTCCCTACTTTTGTAGATCTGAGAGGCACTCAATCAGGTGTTGTTCTTGCTGTTCCGTTTCAATAACTGACTTTATCATCTCCAATTTGGCTTTGGAGGCATTCCAATTGCAGCTTGATCTCATACATTTGGCAGAGAATATTTCCATAAACCTTATCATTCAAGGATTTTAGTTTTTGCTTGACAAGCCAGAGTTTTCCTGTGAAATTGTACATAGCATGCATATTGATGGTTTCAACTATCCCACTCTCCACCTTGAATACATTCTCTTAGTTTCGTACGGGATAGCCCTATATTTCAAATTTGCAATCAATTTTTCTAGGCCGACCCAAACTACAAATTTCAATGTGAACAGGATAGGGATCAGAAAATGTGGCAATGTGAACTGTGGCGGAATAATCCCATTGATCATTAATCCAGTCTTCAGTGTGCAAAAACCTGTCTTATCTTTCAGAAATGAAGTTCAGAGCTTTTTTACGATTGTCAAAACTCCACATCTGCCAGCAAATGATCCTCAACAAAGGTGTTGAATGAATGAATGCCTCAGGCGTTGATATGGAATGCACCTCCTCTTTTGAGGAGCACATGAGATAAAATATCCCCCAAACATTTCTATTTCTGATTTCCTATTCACCATCATAGTTGCCAGGAGATGGTTATGGGTACGGGGAGACGGGCACAGGTACCAGCACGCCATTTAAAAAAAATAGATGTGTACGGCAAGACGGCAATATATATAAAGTGAAATATACACTATATTTTCAATTTTTTTAAACATAGTTACCAAGGAACTCCAATATTGGGATAAGGACCACGTCCCTATCAAAACAAATGTTAAAACTATATAAAGATTTAATAATTCCAATTGTATAAAAAATCATTAAAATTTAAAAACAAATGTCAAAACTATTACAAATTTAAAACATTTTTTACAAATCTAAAATTAAATAATAAAATTATAAATGTTAAAAATTTCTAAAAAGTTAAAATAAAATAATAAATATTATGAATAATAAATAATAAAAATTAGAAATAATAAAATGTTAAAAAAACTAAAATTTTTACAAGCCTTTATTAATTAATAATTAATTATTAATTATAATGTTATAATTTATAAAGTATAAAGTATAAACCGTAAACGTTTTTTAAAAATTAAAAAAAAATATCCCTGTTCACGAACGGCAATGGCATCGGATCTTTGACAATTGTTTTAGGGTGTTCAATCGTTTTACAGCGAATACCGATATGGTTAATATTCCCTGCAAGTCTGATGACTGAGTTTGAAATTCCTACAGAGATTAAATTTTTTGTTTTTGGTAACATTACCAGAACATTTGATTCCAAGCACAAGGAGAGTGGTCAAAGTCTTTAATGTCGTGTCAGAATGGAATAAGTATTAAGGAGTCAAGACTATCAAACTGTCGAACAATGGAGACCAAATGCAGTGAACAACAATGGCTGTTGCAATGCAGTCCGTTGCCATTAAAAACTTTAAATCACAACTGTAATTTTTTTAGTTAGGGTTAGCATTTTTTCTGGGAAACGGCTGGGAGACATTGTACATCTCTGGCAGACATATCCAGGTATGGGAGATGTCTCCGTCGTGCCTCCCGTACCCAAGACACATCCCAAGGGGTGGGGAACGCGTTTCCCTACAAAACTGTTCAACATCCATTGAGATAATTCCTTCAGGACCTGCTCCTTGTAGTCCCCCCAGGAGGGTTATCTATTGAGATAACCATAAAATCTATAGCAAGTTTGACAGAATGCAATGGCACATAGAGTCCACAGCTATGATATTGGGACAACTCGAAGAAATACATTGATGTGCATCACTTAACATCCACTACCCCTGCATGCTTGGCTGCCTGAATATGTCCCCAATTTCTTGGTGAAGTTTTCAGAATTCACGTATCTCATTTCTTGAAGGAAAACAACATCGGATTTGAGTATTTTATCAGATCCTTGACAAAACATATTTTATTTGATGTTCCTAGACCGCTACCATTCCATGCTATGACTTTCATCTGAGAACTCTCATTGGGGCCTGCTCCAAGACCCACTGAAGGGTGGGTTTTGTCACTGATCCATCTATTTGCTGCACCATGTGTTTGTTGCAATCTGTCTCCATGGAATATTGGACTGTGTTGGGTTCTGGAGATTCAGATTGTCACTTTTTCCCATTGAATGACTTGTAGTTCTTGTGTACTAAGAGTATCATTCTGATCATTGGACTGGTTTCTTGTAGCAGCTGAGGTGAGGATGGACAAAGGGTTTGATCTTGTAATTCTGATGAAATTTTGAGATCTGAAGTCCTGCTCCATCCCCATTTTCATTGTCCTCGTATCAAAAAGAGTGATAGGATTATATAAAGAGAGGTAACCTTGAGGTTCTCTCTGTATTTTTCCCTTTCTTCTCTAACCTTTTTCTGGGCTTCCCAATCTCCTACGATGTATTTTCTGTGATCTGAGAAATCACCGGTGGTGGCATCTTTGGTTGCTGTTCTTGGAATGTTACTTTTCCCTTGTTATTTCCAAGCTTCATATTTGCCTCGTCCACATCATTATTCAAATGGGTATCGCAAAATGCAAATGCAAAAGACAAGACGTATAGAAACCACATGGGTTGAATAAGTTGGAAGATAATTATTTCCACAAGCCAAGCCATCAGATAAGACGTTTCAGTAAAAAGACAATGCAAGAAGCCATTTTCTGAATGCCAGCAACAACTTAAGATGGGGAGTCAAGCATGTACATAGTGAAAAACCCACAAAAATAAAAATATCTAAATAATACAACATATCAAAAGCTCATATTACAAAACAAACAATATGTTTGGGTAGGAATATCCTACATTGATAATAATTGTCAATCAAGGTAGGCTTATAAGGCATTACATGTATCAAAATCTTTGCCAATTGGGAAAGAGGCTAGAAAAGGTGAAAATCCCAAAGCAGTAGATTTTCTAAAAAAATGACATTCCTCCCCAACACTAACAAGTGCTTAGGGGTGCTTGTCTGCTTTGTGGGTCCCCGTCTTGTGATTATTCACCAATGTAATTAGTTAAAAGGTCATAGAGAAATGACTACTACTTGAAAATAGTCATTAAAGTGATGACTTGAGTATTAAAATACTCTCATGTAGTTAAAAATCCCACAAAAATATAAAAATCTAAATAATAGTACACTACAAAAGCTCCCATTACTTACAAACAATCAAGTTTGGGATGGAATACCCCGCATTGATAGTAATTGTCGATCAAGGTAGGATTATAAGGTATTACATGTATCAAAAGCGTTTCGAATTGGGAAAGAGCCTAGAGGGTGAAAAGCCCAAAGCAGAGGATTTTATTTTAAAAACTGGCATTCCTCCCCCATACTAACAAATGCTAAGAGGTTCTCATGTGCTTTGTGGGCCCCCTTGCCTTTTCATTAGTCACCGATGTACACAAGTTGGTCATAGAGAGATGACTAGTCATGGGAAACAGATATCAAAGTGATGGCTTGAGCATTAAAAATACTGCTATGAATATCACAAGAAAAAATATATATGAGAAGTTAAGGAGTCTTAATTTAGTGGGGATATAAAGAAAGCTATGGTATACATTATTTAATTCTACAACTATTACGGGTTGGTCCCGAAGTTATGTTATGTCATTTAAGTCATTCTTTGTTTAGCCAGAGAAATAGTCTTGGAGTCAAGAAAATATGTGCTGAGACAAGAGTAAGGGTCATCAGCCAAGGACGAGCAAGTCATGCTTTAAAATTTGGTAACATAAACATTTAGAGTCAAACTCAAAAGTAAAGGATACCACTGGGGATCTCACATTATAAAGATGTGAAGAAAGTAAAGTTGTATATTATTTTATATTAAGATGGGGTCACGTGTAATCACACTTTAAGATGGGGTCCCATGTAATCAAGTGACTGAACCCTGGAGACATTATGTGAAAGGAAGTGCTTGTAAGTTTTCCAGCATTGCCAGAGTGTCTTGGTTGTCAGAGGACAAGTTGCAATGATAAATCTTACCAAAGGGAGGGAAGAAAACAAATGACTGATATAACTATGCAATCATTAAAAGATAGTCTAATGGTCAAGAAAAGAAACTTATGTCCAGGACAATGATGAGAGTTCATCTCTGGTTTTCTGATGAGGATTGTCCTTGGTGGTTATGACTAGTGAGAATTGTCTCTGGTGGTCATTGATGAGAGTTGTTTCCTGCACTTGCCAATGAGAGTAAGCAGACTGTGTGCTCCGACAACAATGATTGGCATATTATACGTTTGATAAAGTGTGTCCTTAATGTACTTGAGAGTATATGAGCTTGGATAGTTAAAATACCATAATGATATCTAAAACATATAATAGCATTACAATTAACATAAAATTTGACAGATGCAACAATAACATTGATTCATTTATATTCTCTCCAAACAACTCTGAATTCTAATAACAAACAATAAAGGAACCATTATACAATGCAAACTCTCCACCCGCCCCTTCTTCTCATGAATGTAATGTATGCATCAGCAAACAAAACCATGCAAATATACTACAATCACACAAACTCCACAAAACCTTGCATGACCCTAAGCAGCCAGTTTGACTACATGTCAAACCATGTCTGTGAGAACATAAGAACAACAAGTAGATAAAGTTGTAGTAAAATGTCCTATCCATCTACTTAAAGAAAGCAAAACATTACAAATTATCATGTGTATCTCATATTCAACTTTGTTAAACAGTACTACCATTGAATGATATTTTCTCATAGAAAAGTCTTTTAACAAACAGTAACAATTACTGTGGAAGACGCAGAAGGAAATGACATTGTATATTGTATAAATGTGCGTCCATGAAATGCCTTACTTTGTGTATATCTTCTGCAAATAACATGCGCAAATCACCCATGTATGAGAGACCACATATTTTGACAAAAAGATCTTCCTGCATAGAGATATGTAACATCAAAAGAAATATGAGGCCAGACTAAAACACCTTAACAGGCCCCAAATTAAAGCTTAATTATAAAAAGAAATTACTTCCACCCTGTTAGAAAAGGTCCAAAAAATATTAATTACAAACTACTTGATTTCAGCGAAAAAGGAATAAAAACAACAAAGGAAGTAAACTAAAAAAACATAATAAAATTTTAAATTAACTGAATATGCAGTAAGCATGAATGCTGTAGTAAATTTATACAAGCATAATTGGCATTGATTAAAAGATTGACTTTTAAAGGAAATCACCTCCAAAAATTCAGGTGGCAAAAGCAGAAGTGCAGCTGAAGCAGCTCCCTGGAGATTTGCAGTATTCACATTTTCTAGATCCAAATTATCTATAAGAATATGAACCTAAAAAGTAAAACAAATAATGCTTGTTAGAACAACATCAATTTGCCCATAATACTATTGTCCTTGGCTCTTCAATCTTCCATTGGTTAAATTGATACAGATAAAATTCATGTTCCTGCCTACTGAATACTATGTTTGCTTCAGGTCTGATTACTACCAAGCACATCTTGCCCATTTGGCTGTCACTTAATGTAATGGCAGGGAGCTCAGAAAGCAGATTCCTTGGCAAATGTCACGAAACCCGTTAATCCATTTGTAAATCTACCAGTATAGAAAAAAATGTGAATGCTGAATAAGTAGGGTAAAGAAGAAGTGGCCAATAAGGAGAGAACTTATAGAATAAAAGAAGGAAAATGAAGAAACAGATCTGATCCACAGGCAAAGTCTTAATGCAACAGCATAAGAAACTATGATATTAGAAGGAAAATATCTTGTTCCAACCCTTTAGCTATAAAGATGAAAGGTAAAAAATAACGCTTGAACACATGTGCAATCTTGGAAGAATTGGACCCCAACAACCTTGTACAGAAAATGTCGACAGATATTGCAGTCCATGTAAATTTGAATGGAAAGTTTGTGGCTTCAATTATGGCAGAAAGACAAGTACATTAGTAAAGACGAGCCTAGGAAAAAACAGCGCCATTTCCAATGTTGTCGCCACACTCAACAATGAGAAAGCAAAACAGACAATTAGCAAAGGCATGACCATGAGGCAGATGAAGAAAAATAAAATAAATATGAAGTGATGGTTAAGTGGGAGTAGGCTTTGGGTGAAGTAAAAGAACAAGCTGGAAACAAGGATAGATAATTTAATAAGATATATTGAGGGCGAGTGGGATCACCATCACTAGTGATGGAATTTGTTGATCCAACTACAATTGTTCAAATAAATTAAAATTAGACTCCACCATCACTTGTTTCCTGTGTGTGTTCATTGTTATATACACCTCCAAGCTCAATAACCTCTCTTAAGCCTGTTGTAACTCAATTGGCTGCAATTGGTGAGAAAGAGCAGCAGTTGACCGAATAAGAGAAACTCGGAGTAGAAGCTTCATGAGCACAAAGATAGCCACCTAAGCCACATTCAAAAGACATCAATGACCCAAAGACAAAAAGGTTTGTGGCTCAAGAATAGCTAAAGAGACTACTTCTCCCGTGAGAAATATGTCAGCAGACAGCATGTCAGGCAAAGCAATCCAACTGTACGAGATAACTTCTTCATTTTTATAAAGGCAAGGAGAATGATTTCATCCTCCCAAAAATGATGAGTCATCAAATGCTAAGACTAAATATCAACCATATACTATGCCTCAGACATCATTCTAGCAACAATGTCAGTCAGAATCCTATCACAGCTCGTCAAATTTGATGGAAGTTCCCCTGCAAGTACAACTTCTACCTAAATTTTCCTAGATCCAAAAGAGACGGACATCAGAATCTGCCAACAAAGGAAGTTCATCATATTAGACAATGATACGTGCTTGTCATATAGAGATAGAGATGTTGAGGATATAAAAGAAGATGTTGCTAGGACATTCAACATATCCAACATTTTTTTAAGTGCATGCGGGCATCTCTATATGTGTCCAACATTGTCAAGTTTGACAAACTTATCCATATTGCAATAGAAGAAGAAAAATCACTCAATCAAATGTCTGAAACCCATGACAACTACCGATGCAACTAGGATGCTACAAAAGCCCCTGCGGAGTAAACCTCTAAGAAATCAAATCTGACAAGCAAGCATTTCATGTTAGAAGAGGCTGGAGAACATGAAGGAAATTTTGTGTTCAATTCTAGATTCATAGTGCCAAAAGATGATATGCTTGGTAAAAAGGAAAAGGTTATAAAAGGAATGGCTGTATAAATCAAGGAGGTAAGGGACCGAACAACCTGATCAAACTTGGCAGGCCAACTAGTCTAGTTGAAAGAGGATTACTGCAAGAAGGTAGTCTGAACAAAAATATTGGGCTTGTTCTTAACCTATCCTAGTCCACTTGAGGATATGACACCTGCTTTCAACAGATGGATGGCCGACCCCACAAGATGAGAACGTTTGTAGTGACCCAACTAGCAGGACATTATATTTCATTACATTTTGAGGATTATTTTGTAGTATTAGCCTTTCATTAATTATATTGGATTCAGGATTGTAATCTTATGTCTTTACCTAACATGCTTATCAAGGCGCATTTTGGCTCAGACAGTTTCATGGATTTTCATGACACGGTTTTTATATGTACCTGCAGTTACACTAGTATATGACATGTCTATCAGTTTGTCGTCATTAGGAAGTGATTTGGTATTTTTTTAATTAGAGAATTACATCCACTATTTTAACAATTTTAAAATAAAGTACTTGTAGCAGGTTTCCTTTTATTGTTATCTCATATTTGAAGAGCCATGATCCCATTTGGTTTATTTGCAAATTACATGATCCAGTATTATCAGTTTCCCATCATTAGGGGTTGACTCAGTATATATTTTTTATATACTCGATAATTAAAGTAGTTATATATTTTTTAAATAATTTACTTCAAGTAGGTTTCCAATGTTATCAGTTTGGCATCATTAGGAATCGATTCAGTATATATGTTTAATTTACTGGATAAATGCAGTAGTTTAATATTTTTAAAATGATGTACTTGCACTAGGTCCTTTAAATTTATTAAACATTTGATGTGCCATGATCCAATTTGGTTTACGTGCAGATTACAGGATCTATACCAAGGCTATCTAAGGTCCCAAGTATATAGCTCCATGGAGTTGAACAATACAACCAAACAGTCAAGGCTAGACAAGAAACAGATGGCAGTTACAGTAAAAAGAAATGCTGAAAGGATTGAGGATTGTTTATGTGAAATTTCATGCTGTTAAATAAAAAAAATTCTCTAGATGTGAGGTTACTAAAAATTGGCTCTTGCCTATCCATGTCGACAATCCTTCTCCTAGTGTCTAGTTTGGCATAATAATTAGGGAAAGCCTAGGGGACTCAACAATAAAAAATAAGCATAAAAAGTCTATATTGAACTTTATCTTCATAATATATTTCTGATGGCATCTCAAGATATCAAATTATGACAGCATTGGCACAAATATGCACTGGTGGTTTGTCATAGAATTGACAATAGTGTTTGATAGGCATCATGTGTTTATTTGACAGAAAATTGCATGTTGATCTTTTCATATTTTTTGTAAGCATGATTTTGCACAATTTACCTCCTGCAAAACAAGAAGATTGGCAAACATGCCTAAACTCACACTTTTCCATACATTTAATTGAAGGATAGCCACTCTTGTGTGCAGGGCAAGAGTCTGAGAGATGACCATTCTGTGCAAGAATGCTGATGGCCATGGAAGCTCAGGCTAACTTGGGCTTGGTTTTTGGGGGGGGACCCACGTTTTCTCGATGCCATAGCAGAGAGGCTACAAGTCGGGTGGACCCTGCATACTTCAACATTCAAAGATCCAACGGTTCCTCCTCCTCTTCTGATCTTCTTACTCAGCTATCTCAATTCTGAGGAACCAGCATAGTCAGCAAATGAGTGGCGGAGAACAATTCTGCTCTAAAAAGAGTTTGTATTCCTATCCGTTCCTGTGGCCATCCCAAACGTTGTTCCCCCTCTCCCTTCTGCCCTTGGTCCCACTCCCTTTGCATTCCCATGCTCACCCTTCCATTCTTGGTCCTCCTCCCTCTTCCTTCCCCAACCATGCCCATCCACCCTTGTCCTCTGCCAACTTCATCCCTCTCAGCTCCCATTTGGGCATTTCTTGGTCCTTCACCTCTCATTCTCCTAGCTATTTCTCTGCTCCGCCTCTATGTTCTAATAATCTCCTTGGATTCACTCCCTGCTTCGTCTTCACAACTCTGGTTGCATGTTGCAAAATCTTTGTTTCTCCCTGAAGCTCAAATGTTGGAAAAAACTGCCTTAATAGGCAGATTCACTGGACTATGGCCGGCTGTTCCAGCATTGAAAGAATGGATACTCTCTTCCTAGGAAAACTACAGGATAGATACCATCAAAATTATCCCTAAAAGCTTTTTCCAGGTCTCATTCAAAGACGAGCTCCTGCTCGGAGGTTATTGAGGAGGGACAATGGTTTTTCAAAAACTCTGGCTTATGCATCAGACCTTGGGAAGCTCACTTTGATCCAACCAAGAAAGCTAATCTCTTCACGCCAATATGGATCAGATTGTACGGTCTTCCTCCTATCTATTGGAAACTGGCCATTCTTAAAGGAATACCTCTAAAATCGGCAAATTTATATCATTCAACCTAGGGGACCCAATGTCTGCCACTTACGCTCAGATCTGGGCAAAAGGCAATGTCTTCAGTCCCCTACCAGCTCACATTCTTCTTGGCTCTTCGTTGGGCATGTCACGACCAGCATTAGACTTTGAAGGTCTGCATTTTTTATGATATCACTATCGTGCAATGGGACATCTTGGAAAAGATTGCAAGCACCCCAATCCTCCCTCTATCGCTGCATAAGTTTCTATTCCAACTCCCCGGCCCCTGCTTGCTCCCCTGAATCAACCCTGGCATCTCCTCCCCCTCCTCCACCTACCCCCTCCCCCGGCTGCCCCACTTCTGACCTGATTTTCTCCTCTTCCTCCTCCCCCCTCTTCCTTGCCTTCCTCTTCCCTCATTTCACTTTCTTCCCCTCCCCCTTCTGTTCCCTCTTCTTGTCAATTTTCTCCCAACCACCCTCCTTTGCCTCTTGAAGTTATGTCCCCCTCGCGAGCTCTTCACTCCCTTGCTAGGTATGCCTCTTTTACTTCAAACACTGAGATTGAATGTACCCCAAAACCCTCATGCACATTGGGTGTTTCTCAGTCCTCCGGCTCCGTGTGCAGTTCCAATGTAAAGTGTCGCAGCATGAGAGGAAGAAAATCCCAGCTTAATCTATACAAAGATGCCCAAGAGGAATTAGGTAAAGATGATCAGAAAAATCTTGGTGTTTGCTTTCTACATCGGAGATGGAAGGACCATCCACTGATCAAATAAAGTGCATCACATGGAAAGTTAGGGGTCTTAATGCCCCTAACAAACAGAGGATGCTCAAGTGGCAGCTTCTGCTCATCCGTCTGGACATAGGATTCTTGCAACAGACAAAAATGTCTTCCACTAATTTCTCCGCATTAGTCAAAAGACACTTGCCTCTTTGGGATGCAATATGTATGGATGCAGATGGGGCTTCTGGTGATATTGGGGTTGCTTGGGATTCTAGGAAAATAGCGACCACGCTCGTTCATGCTAGCAGGAACTGGATTTGTTGCGAAGTCAAGTCTTTTAGTGAGTCAATTCAATTTAAATCAATTAATGTTTATGGACCTAACCATATTCTCCTTAAAAAGAAAACTTGCTCAGAACTTAAAGACTTTCTGGGCTCCAATCAGCACCAGCAATCAAAATTTCTTATTGGAGGAGACTTCAACTCAATCCTCACAGACCAAGACAAAAGAGGAGGTAGATTACACACAACACAATCTCAGAAGGACCTCTCAGACTTTATATCAAAGACCAGTCTGCTAGATCTACCCCCTAAATAAGGTCTATTCACATAGACCACTAGACGAGCACGCTTTTGTGGCATTGCAGAGCACCTTGACTTTCTTACAAAGCTCCAGGGCCAGATGGCTTCCCAGTCATTTTTTACCAGACTTTCTGGGATCTTCTTGGTAAAGAGGTAACTCCAGTCATCAATGAAGTTCGCCACTACAAACGAATCCACAAAGAGGTAAACTGCACATTCATAGCTTTAATTCCAAAAACAGATAACATTTCTTCCTTTGCAGATTTCTGCCCAATCTCTCTTTGCAATATTATATACAAGATCAATGGGAAAGCTATTTGGGAAATATTGAAAAAACTTCTGCCCCACTCGATCTCTCAAGAACAGGCGGATTTCGCCAAGGGTAGACAAATTTAGATGGGGCAATCATGGCACACGAAGCCATTAATTCCCTCTCGATCTCTAACGTCAGAAGTATGATAGTGAAGTTTGATATCAAAAAAGCCTTTGACCATGTCAATTGGATTTCCTCCTAAAGGTTCTAAGATGCTTTGGGTTTTCCAAAGAATGGTGTCTACTCATCAAAAATTGCATTTCTTCAACACATTTATCAGTACTAATCAATGGTTCCCTAATTGGATTCTTCACATCCTCACGAAGAATCAGACAAGGTGAGCCTCTCTCCCCTTTTCTATTCCTTTTACTAATGTAAGCATTAATCAGATCCATCAAAAAAGTAGTATTAGAATCCAGAACTACGGTATTAAAATCTCGGAGGAAGCTCGCCCAGTAACACATCAGTTATTTGCAGATGACACCCTATTTATGAGGCTGGCCTGCTCCACAGAAATCTGAACTTCTGAGAAAATTCTTCATGTCAACGTGTCAATGATACAAGGTCAACAGGCTATTTTTTCAACACCTCTCTCAGATTGCAAGCAAAATTAACTGATAAATGGGGATTTTCAGCCAACAAGCTCCCAAGTACCCTTGGAAATCCTTTCTTCCAAGGAGCCAGAAACAAAGATCTTTGAAAGGAGATCCTCGCTAAGATGAATTCAAAACCAGCGACTTCGAAAGGGAAATGGATCTCATTAGCAGGCAGACTCATGCTATTCAAATCAGTTCTACTGGCATTACCAAACTATCTAATGTCTTCTAAGAATGCCTGCCAATGTATGCAAAACAATCAATCAAAAGATGAAGAACTTTCTTTGGCAAAGATCCTCTCAAGAACTTTGCATTCCTCTAATCAGTTGGAGTAAGGCTTGTAAACCAACTCAAGCCAGAGGTGCTGGTTTGTTAGATCTGCATCACCACAACACTGCTTTAGGAGCATAATTGTTGTGGAGAACCTACATCTGTCAAGACCAACATTGGAGCCTTATTTTAAGAGGCAAATATTTTGACTCACCAAATCCGGTCCAAATTTTACCACTGATATCCTTCCCAAAGGATCGCATGTCTGGAATCTCATCTCATCCTGTAGACAAGTCCTTTCTGACAAGCTTACATGGGACATTGGAACTGGAGACACAGCATTGTTTTGGGAAAAATTAATGGTGGGGCAATTCGGCTCTCAATACCCGTCCAGACATCCAAGATATCAAAAAGATGGCTAAAGACAAATGGGGAAATATAGTATCACACTACCTTATCAAAACAGGAAAATATTCCTTCTCTAGGTGGTCTTGGAAGGACTGGTCTGTGTTAAATGGCCCAAACAACCAAGCAGAGACGATGAACTGCAAAACCAAAGACATAAAAAACTACCCTTCAGAGCAACCTAATTCCTTAAAGTGGGCTCCCTCTAATAGTGGGTCTTACAAAATTAAGGAAAGATATCAACAATTGATATGGAAGGATTCAGTTATAAAGGAATTGGCCTGTCAAGAAAATATGGTCAAAATGGAATCTCCCCAAAGACAGTGCTTTCATTTGGTTGGCAATTCAACACAAAATCTTAATATATGACAATCTAGAGGTTAAAGGATTTCTTGGCCCAAGCAGATGTGTGCTATGCAAAGCGGACCGAGAAACGGCTGAACATTCACCTCTACATTGTCCTTCGACCGGAAAAGTATGGTATTGGCTTCTAGATATATGTTCCCTCATGTGGGCTTTTCCTCCCTCTTCAAACACTCTTCTCAATGTGGCCAACTTCCTCCTCTTCAAATTTACACCCTCTGTGGACTGCAGCCCCAGTCCTCATACTCCATAACATATGGTTGGGAAGAAATCGTAGAATCTTTCAAAATTGCTCTTTCTCTAGGCGGCATTTTATTCTCCAGCTAGAAACAAATATTTCAGAGTGGGTCTCCTCCATAATGGCCAATTACAGCAAACCATTCTCAGCCGGATAAATTCTTCTAAGTAGATGTTCTATCTGCGTCCCTTCTCCCGTTCATGGGAAGTGAGTAAAAGAGAAAACTAGGCAAAATGCAGCAAGGTGTCCACCATTCCCAGCTGGATAAAACTAAATTTGGATGATACTTCGAAAGGCAACCTCAGTCGAGCCAGAGAAGGCTGCATTCTACGAGATCACAAAGGTTCCCTTATTGTTGCTACCTCATTCCAAATTTCATTTGCAACAAACAATGAGGCCAAATTTTCAACACTGACAGCAGGTCTACAATTGGCTAAAGACCGAGGTGTCATTCATCTTGATATAAAAGGAGACTCTCAGCTAGCAATCACCACATTAAAAAAAGGTTCCACTCCCAAATGGAACTTGGGAGCCCTCTCAAGACTTGCCTGTAATCTCCTAAGCAAACTCCAAGCCACAACATTTTCACATTGCTTCAAAGAAGCAAACAGGGCAGCGGACCTCATAGCCAATTTGGGAACAATTATGGATTCTTTCCATTTAATTGAGAGTAGTCAAATTTTGAGGCCTTCAAGAAATCATTTCAAGTCAAGCACAGCTTCCCAACCATCCTCTCTCCCATCACCCTTAATGATCGTCCCATCCACTATACTTGCTTGAACCTTGCACCATTCTCCATCCTCACTTGACATATAATATCTTTGATCGGCTTTGACAATCTTTTGCACTCCTTTTAATCATGTTCCTCTATGCCTATTTAGCCATGGATTCTCACTCCTCACTCATCCCAACTCATTCCATATTCTCTGCAATCACCTTCTGATGGACCTGTCCAAGCTCTCATCCTCTCCCCCACCATTAGCATTGGATGACATTCATGTAGCTTCGGTGGTGACAATCCTTTGGTGTAGCTAATTTGGTTTACGCTCTCAACAAATGGATACACCGAAGGCCGTCTCTTCTTTGTGGAATCACTCAGGGATGATTTGATTTCTGCCTTAACACCTGCTATCCCTACATTTCCTACTTTTAAATTTATCATCAAAAAGGCTCTACCAAATGATAAGCTCTATAAGGCGAACGTGTTGAAACGAATTTGGGATCTCTACAGGCCCCCTAATACAGAACAGGCTCAAGGACATAATGCCCTAAAATGGTCACTGCAAGATTTGGAGCACATTTTGAACTTTACATCTAGGTCCAATCAAGGCAAAGGAACATCACATAAGGAATATTCTACAGCAATTATTCTGGTGAATATCGAAGCATGAGAGTGCAGATGGAGCGATGGTTCAACCCTCATCCACCTGCACACCACCATCCACAGCCTCTAAAGTGAGGAAGGAGGAGAAACACCAGAATTTCTTCTGCTCCCCCAAACCGGGCCACAAACAAGAACAGCAATGGCAGTAAGCATGGGAGGAGGATGAAACCCAAAAGTCAGTATGACGGGAAATATTGGATGGATGACCACAAGGACCACCCTCCTAGCAAGCCTTCTGTTCAAGAAATTTTAGCAGGCCCCGTCTTGACTACAGACCAGCTCATTACAACTCGTGATATTTGTGGATCTTTCACTCAGGAAAATAGCTGGCTTCTCACTTCTTGCGACTCACCTTTCGACTTCTACCAAAGGATAAGGAATTTACCAGCCGTTATACTCCAGAGGAGAAGTAATGGTAAATTGTTTTAATATCTAGTTTTTTATTATAGAAATGTAATCAGATTCTCACTTTTTCTGCTCTTTCCCCACCTACCTCTCCAAACCATCTTCTTCCTATCACTCTATTTACTACTTCTTCTATTATCTTAGGAAGTATATGGAATGTAATGTTTAAATCAAGTACGGGTGAGGGCCCCAATTGAACCCTCTCACTTGTCAAAAAATCAGATTGGCGTACATGTTATAGAATTAGCAAACCAATATTTGGGTTTGTGAAATACATAAATTGTTTCAAAAGCACATGGTAATATTAAGCATTGCGAGTAATTAAATTCTGATAGTATGGAAATTGTATTTGCAAATATTGATGTTAAGATTTTACTGTAAGTGTTGTGTCTTGCAAACTATTAATAGGATTTGACATTGTATGCTTTCTTGATATCCTTGTGTTTATATTCAAAACACTGATGCATCCATAGTCACAAGGTTCGGAAATCCGAAAAGGTTCAAGAGGGCAAAAAAATGCGGAATCCGGAATTCTTGAAAAGGTTCGAAAAAAATCTGGAAAAATCCAGTTTGAAATAATAAAAATATATCATAATATTATTATCTATTTTAAACATTTTTAGTTTATATATATATATATATATATATTTTATTTTTTTTAATTTGATTTTATTATATATTATGCAAATAACTTATTTGCAATATATAATAGAATTTAAATTTAAAATAAAATAAAAAACTAAATATTTAAAAAAACATTATAAATTGTAATTTAAATGTAAATGAAATTATATTTTATATTTTAAATTACAATTAAAAAATAAAATAAAACCTAAACCTTATTTATATTTTATAATATATAAATAAATTTAAACATAATATAATCTAACATAAATGTAAACATAATATGATATAATAAATTATAATTAAAAATAAAAATAAACCCTTAACCTAAACGGAAAGCTATTAAATAAACCTAAGGTCCTAAACAACTAAACCTTATTAGCATTGTTGTGGCCCGTCAATCAACCACTGTTCGCCACTGTAAGAGAATACTGCAAGAAGAATATTGTGTTCGCACTTAGCTGTCGTTCTTCTGTACCGTCGGTCGACTATGATGCGTGATTGTTATCTCCTCGCCGACTATGACTGTTATCTCCTCGCCAACTGTGACTCTCATCTCCTTGCGTCCATTTGTTGCCGTTCAGCGCTTGCAAAAAGATTTAAGCTACTCGCCGATTGTGACTGCAACTGTTTGCTATATACTCGCATCAAGCTCTTGCCAAACTCAACACATTGTGATTGCCTTCTGCGAAGTGACGATGTTTTACAACATGTTTATTGTTTTAGGGTTTGTGGCCTCACATTTTAGGGTTCATGTGAGGGAGTTTTTTTTAGGGTTTTTAACCTTATATATTTTTATACTAAAAATTTACCGAACTGGATCGGATTAATCCGGATTGCCGAAAAAATCCGGATTGTTCCGGATTTGGCCGAAATCCAGCCAAACCTTGTGACTATGGATGCATCATATTTTGTTCAAGGTGCACTTGATCTGGGAAATAACTGGGTTGAGTTTTTTATCTTCTTTTGGCTATGATCTGCAGCATGAGTTAAATTAAAAAATAAATCAGAGAAATGGAGTTAAGGAGGGAATGAAAGAGTGGAGCAGCAATAAATGCCGGCAGTGGTTATGAAGAGTGCACTGGCAACCAATGTCACCATCTAGAAGTCCTGGTAAAATATGGATGGGAAACCATCTGGGCCAGAAGCCTTATCTTTCCAAAGAGAACATGGGGCAAAATTTGCCAGTTCTTATGGAGACATCCATAAGAGATCAGAAATCTATCCAGCTTTTCGAGGATGGCCCTGTTGCCTTATATCGTGTTGCTCCAGGTGTAGGAGCCTTGAGCATAATACATGTCATCAAGGAATGATCTTTTATAAGACTGCTATGCTGAACTGCAAATATTTTATTAATGTGGTTCCCCGCTTTCTTTGTCTTCTCTGATCTGACTGTGATATGGTCACCACCAAGAGAAACTAATTGATCCTGATTTGGTGAAATGCAATTGACCAGATTTTTATCTCTCATGATCATACAATTGGAGGAGGGCGCTCCTAGGGTTTGATGCTTGCCTAGTAGAGCTTGGGCTCTCCCTTTTGAGTTTCTTTTGTAGGTTTTGTGAGGTTTTTCTATGTAAGCAGGGGAAGAGTGAGACGTGCAAATAGAGAAGGGGGCCTCAAGAAGGTCCCCCCTTGATCTTCCTTCTGCTAAGTAGTTACAGGCTAAGTTGCCGCCTTTGGCGAATTATATGCAAAAAATTCCCAATTTTCCGAATGTCAAACAGGCCTACAAAATTTCATTAAAACTCCTAATACATTCGTACCCATCAAAGGTTTGGGTAAAGCCCTACATGCAGAGTAAAAATTTCTGTTGTTAATCTGTTCCACTGGGGTCGTGGAGAAGGTGTGAGGGGGAGAAGTTGTGAGGAGTAGAAGCTGTGAGGTGGAGCGGTTGTGAGTAGAAGTAGTTACGAGGTGCCACTGCCATCGTGAAGCAGCAGAGAAGCATTGTGACGAGCAGAGATGCACTGTGAAGCAGAATAGAATCATTAAAAAAAAATAGATTTTATAATTGTATAGTTTTTCATCGTAGTTTAAGTCATATTTATATTATTAGCGTTATATTTAGTTTATAGAATTGTAATATTTTAATAATGTGTTTTAATAGTTTTAAATTTGTTATAAATATTAAATACATTTGTATTTAATTATATAGATTTAGATTATAACCTTTAGTTTAAATTTCTATATTTAAACGTAAATTTTTATAGTTTTATTTTATATCTTTATCCTTTTAAAAAAAAATTAAAGGGTTTTATTATATGGATTTAGTTTTGTAGATTATGGAATTTAGGTTTATTTTATTTCTTTATCTAAAAATAAGTATATGTTTTAGTCAAATTTAATCACAAAATATATGGCTATTTTTTTTAACAATGAATATTTTACGAATTTTATCCTCCACCAATTTGAATGGGTCAACTTAAGTTACAAGGGAATCTCTAGAGCAGAGCAAAAGGTGATAGTGGCTATTTATTCAAAAGGAAAACAGAAGGAATCCTTCCCTTAGATATTGAGGAAAGTCTACTTGGAAGCCAAGAAGGGCATCCCTGTTTTCGAACTAGATAAGGAGCAATTAGAAGCAAATATCCTTCATCTAGCTACCAAGGGTTTGACATGCAGTTTTCTAGGCATGCAACTCTCAATTGAAGATTCAAATGATTGGGCTCAGAAGAACTAGAAAATCCATTGGGAGTATGAAATCAGATCTTGCCCAATAGCTTATTTCATAGTCACCTTTGCTAATGAGATGGATCAAGAAAATATCTTTCAAGGTGGACAGTGATTCTACAGTAATGCCAGACTGTTTATGAAATACTGGAATCCTGGCTTCAAACCACAGAGGAAAAACTCTCTAGGGCTCTAGTTGGGATCAGACTATATGCTCATCTACTTGAGTTGTGGTCTGAATATGTGTTCAGAATGGTACTAGAATTCGTGGGAGGATATGTATGAACCTTAAAATGCACAGTAGGAAAAGGGGCATCTAACTATGCAAGAACCTATATGGAGCTTGAATTGGATCAACCACTCCCTGAGAGCTTAACACCGAAAGCAGGAGAATTGGAATGGATCCAATCCAATGATTATGAATGCATTCCTTTCAGATGTAGAGGAAGTCACAAGTATAGCCATCTAGCATTCGAATGTCCACTGTTAACAAAACCCTTGCATCCGACTAGATTGGCATCACCAAAGAAGACAGAGGAAGATAGCTTCCAGAAACCTAAGATAAAACATGTGACTGGAAAGTGGATCAAAGTGAGAGATTCTAACACGAATGGAAAAGGTCCGAAAAAGGAAGTCAATGCTAAGTAGCAAAAGGTCCAGGAGGCTCTAAAACAAAAAAGGGTTAAAGGTGGAGGAAGAGAAAGAGCTCCTAGAGAATTATATTTTCAAGGACAAAATTGAAGGCATACTGAAAGAAAACAATAATGCTGGAAATGACCAAGGGGACTCGGAGGACATGCAAGATCAAACATTGGAAAGCAAGTTACAGCGGGCTCCTTCAAAGGAAAAACTAATCCAAGATAAGAAAATTTTCCAAGACCCAATGAATGTTTCTAAAGAAAATCAAGACATGCTGGAAAAGGAAGAAACAAACAAAAGGTAGAAAAAAATAATGAAAAGGCCAAAAAAGAGGAAAACCCAAAGATAAAGCAAAAATAAGCATGGGGTTGACAGAACAATCAAGCAAGACAAGTTCAATTATGCAGTTTTCTAGTGAGAAGAAATCATGTGGCATGGGACAAGGTAAGAGAGGAGGAGATGTGGTGCATGTCAAACTCCAGAAAGAAGCTATGACAGTCATGGCCAATGGCTCCCAACCTATCTTAGAGGAGGTGCTTGGAAAGAGAAAAGAGAATTGATCCAATCAATAAAGGTTGTTTCGTGAAATATCAGGGGTATGCATGCCCCCTCTGAAATAAGAATGCTAAAAGGATTGATAGACGAGGAAAATCCAGAAATTTTAATGTTGTGGAAAGCCAGATCATCATCCATGGATATTCTGGGAAGAAGGAAAAAAACTTATAGAAGCTTGGGAGGCTTGGTTATTCTTTGGGACTCAAGTGGGGTATCTTGTACAAGGTTGGACTTGACCGAGGATCTAACACGTCATGTATAGAGTGAGACATCTGCTCTCTTTTATAATGACAAATCTCTACAGCCCGTGTCAAATGGGGCAAGAGGAGAAGCTTTACAGGAATTGGGTTTAAAAACTCAAATTCAAGAATCCTTTAAGTGGATCATAGGAGGGGATTTTGATATGATGTTAAACAACTTGAAGCAAAGAGGAGGGATTGCCATAAACAATATAAAATATTCTATGATGCAGGAGTTTGTAGCAGATTTGAATTTTTGGGAAATCAAACCCTCATACGGGTTCATTGCATAGAACAACTGAAGGACTCAATTGGATCGCATCTCAAAAAGATTGGACTGGGGTTTAGGAAATATCGATTGGACAGAGCAAGGTTTTTATTCTAAATTCTGAAGAGTTGCAAGATGGGGACTCAGATCATTGGCCCATAAGCCTATGGGTTCATGAAGATCAACCACTGAAAAAGAACCCCTTCAAATTTGAGAAGATGTGGCTTCAACACCCAGATATTGAGGACCCTGTTGCAGAGTGGTGGAATTTAAGACCAGACAACCATGGTGATATGATGTAGCCTTATAAAGGAGTTACATATGATGAAAGCTAAATAGAAGCAATGGATCAAGGCAATCTTCAAGAACGTATTTGCAAGAAAAGAAAGTGTAAAATAGAGTTCATAAATTCAATATAAATTCAGAAACTGGGATTTAACGTCTAGAGGAAGGTAGCAAGATATATACAGGAAAGATATCTTTTAGAAGCAATGCTCATGTATAAAATGGCTTCAAGAAAGAGATCAGATCACTAAATTCTTTCACCAATCCACTCTTATGAGGCAACAGAGGAATAATATCCTGAGATTAGAGAATGAATAAGGAGATGTCTTCAACATCCCTAAGCCTATCAATCAAGAAGCGGTTCATTACTTTGAGTATTGTAATATCCCTTTCCAAGCATAAGACAAGGGCACAGCCATTAAGGAGGGTGCAGCAATTAGAATCGCCCCTCTTGAGGGGAGCGCCACATTTAATAAAAAATAAACTTACATAGGCAGGCCGACCAATCTAAACACCAAGGGACGCCACCCTTTGGGATATCGCCTCCCTTGGGAAAATACATTAGAAGGGTATTTATGAAGGAAAGATGGTGGAGAAAGAGCAGATTGGGAAAATAAGATTTTATTCAATAAATACACCAAGTTGAGCAGCAGCTCTACAAATGGACTTAGGGACGAAAACCCTCATTTACAATTAGAACCCAAGGACGAAAACCCTTGAGGCCTAATGGGTAACCTCATTCAGGAGTTACACTTACGCTTCACTTTGAATATTTGACTATTCTTATTTAGAATATTTGTCTAAGACAGAAATCAAGAATTCAGTATTTGAAATCAGAAATTTGTTATATTTGATTTATTTTTATAAGTTCATAAAAAAATGGTGAAAATATCAATGATATAGTTTCCAATAAATAGGATTAAGTCAAAATCCAAATTTAAGTATTTCGATCCCATTGGGGATATTACAGTGGTATCAGAGCAATTGTTCCTGCCAGCGTGTGAAAATGGATTTTGGATTTGATGCATAGTCTATGAATCATGGAGTTAATAAGAAAATATGATTCGAAAACAAAGCTTTACAGATTTGGAAAGGAACTTGAGCATCCGCATCATTCAAAAAATGTTTTGCTTAACGTTTTGGAGGAAGTGGCTAAGTGTTTGTCCACAGTAAAGCAATCAAATTCTAAGTCTATGTTTTGGGTAATGAATCCTTCGGTAACTCATTTGGCTGAGTCCAAGCTGTTGAGATATCAAAAAACAAATGTGAGACTTGTGGTTATGACTTGTATTAGTGAAATTACAAGGATATTAGCACCGGAATTGCCATACAGTGACAACACCATGAAGGAAATATTTCGGCTAATGGTGGAATGTTTTGAGGGTCTAGATGACATCATAAGTTCTTTTGCTAAGAGGGTCACAATCCTTGACATTATGGCAAAAATCAGATCTTGTGTGCTAATGTTAGATCTAGGATGTGATGATCTAATGCTTCACATGTTTGAATATTTGTTTGCTACTATCCATAAAAATCATATAGAAAATGTAATAGAGTCAATGCAGTCCATTATGACTTTGGTCCTAAACGAAAGTGATGATATTTCACAACATTTGTTATCCATACATTAAATGGCTGGCATTGAACAGGGATCATCACCGGTGGCACATACACTAGCTAAAAGTATTGTTGCTCAATGTTCAAAGAAACTGAAACTACTTGTGACAATTGAGGGGCACAAAGATATGTTGCTAGATGAAGAACCACGAAAAGTATTAGATGCAGCAGAATCTCCAAAGAAAGAAAAAGAAATCATGGAGAATGAACCAAAGAATGAAGAAAAATCTGAGGTGCAAGATTGTGAAGAGAATTTGGTGGCGCAAGCCAACTTTCCAAATGATTTTACTGATGTTCAGCTTGATAGAAATTGCAAAACAGCCAACTACATGAAGCAAGTAGATGATGAAAGGGTTTTGTGCATGCATCAGACAGATAAAGTCAAGAAGGAAAGACAAAGGTACAATAATAAAAATGATTAGCAAGAGTGGACCCTTGAAAGTCCATTACATGAAGATAGATGCAGGAGTTTTGGATCAGCCAAAGTACATCAGAAGCTTGAGCTTGTGTTGGCAAGAGATCTCTCATTTGACAGGGACCGGATCAAGGCTTTGGAGCACTACATCATGTTTTATCTCTTGGACATGGTACATGCGCATGCGGGCTTATAATTGCTTAAGGACAAGCAATTGTGGGAAGGGAGGACTGTAATATCCCTTTCCAAGCATAAGACAAGGGCACAACCATTAAGGAGGGTGCAGCAATTAGAATCACCCCTCTTGAGGGGAGCGCCACATTTAATAAAAAATTAAATTGCATAGGCAAGCTGACTCACCTAAACACCAAGGGACACCGCCCTTTGGGACATCGCCTCCCTTGGGAAAAGACATTAGAAGGGTATTTGTGAAGGAAAGATGGTGGAGGAGGGGCAGATTGGAAAAATAATATTTTATTCAATAAATACGCCAAGTTGAGCAGCAGCTCTACAAATAGACTTGAGGACGAAAACCCTCATTTACAATTAGACCCAAGGACAAAAACCCTTGAGGCCTAGTGGGTAACCTCATTCAAGAGTTACAGTTGTGTTTCACTTTGAATATTTGACTATTCTTATTTGGAATATTTGTCTAAGACAAAAATCAAGAATTCAGTATTTGAAATTAGAAATTCGTTATATTTGATTTATTTTTATAAGTTCATAAAACATTGGTGAAAATATCAATGATATAGTTTCCAATAAATAGGATTACGGCAAAATCCAAATTTAAGTATTTTGATCCCATTGGGGATATTACAAGGATATTTTAGTGAGGCACATGGCAAACAAAGAGGAATCCCAATCTTATCTTCTTAAAAATATCCCAACCGTGATCTCTCCTAGTCAAAAAGAAGCTTTAATGAAACCCATTTCTGAGGAGGATGTCAAATCTGCTGTCTTAGAGATGCAGGCAACAGTGTTGTGTTCCCTAAAGATTTTCCCTCTTTGTTCTTTCAGCATTTCTAGGACTTGGTTAAGCCAAATGTCACTAAAGCCATGGAGGAATCATGAAAGTCACGAAACAATCTTAAGCCTCTAAATATGACTTTTATTGCTCTTATTCCTAAATCTGAAGATGCGCAACAATTGGATAGCTTCAAACCTATTTCTATGTGCAAAACAAATTTACAAGACAATATCCAAGCTGATGGAAAATAGGTTGAAAGCTCTCTTACCTCGCATCATCCCTTAGGAGCATTGGGCCATTGTGAAAGGAAGACAAATTCTAGATGGAGTCACAATTGTTCATGAAATAGTACACTCCCTAAACTCCAATAGGAGAAAGTTAATGTTGTACAAACTTGAAATATCCAAAGCCTATTGTAGGGTGAACTGGGTTTTCTTAGATAAGGTCCTTGAGCGCTTTGTCTTTTCTATGGATTGGAGAGACTAGGAAAAGGAGTGCTATTTGAATCCAAAGTTATCTACTTTGGTAAATGGATCCTCTTAGGGTTTCTTCTCATCTTCAAGAGGCCTTTGGCAAGGAAATCCCTTATCTACTTATTTTTGCATCATTATGGCATAGGCTTTGGGTAAAACTCTCGAGAAGGAGAACTATAAATAGAACATCCAGGGTCTGAAACCATCCTTACCAGGGGAAGCTCCTACTCACATGCAATTTGTGAATGAGACTATGGTATTTGCAGAGGCAGCTCTGTGAGAGTGTAATAACATCAAGAAGGCTCTTCATTAGTATGAAGTAGCTTCGGATCAAAAACTCTCGAGGAGAACCATAAATAGAACATCCAAGGTCTGAAACCATCCTTACCAGGTGAAGCTCCTACTCACATGCAATTTGTGAATGAGACTATGGTATTTGCAGAGGCAGCTCTGTGAGAGTGTAATAACATCAAGAAGGCTCTTCATTAGTATGAAGTAGCTTCCGATCAGCAAACCAAAAAAATTACATCCAAGGCCTTATTTGTGAGTGCCTCTAGTAACTTGCAGAACTACTTGATAAGCATATTGGGTTGTGAAAGAGCCACCTTTCTTGACATATACCTAGGAATCCCTCTTTTCAAAGTAAGTGCCAAAGTTGCTTTGTGGGAACGCCTACTAGGTAGAATCAAGATCAAACTGAAAGGATGGAAAGGGAATTGTTTCTGGCTAGGAGAAGGATAACTTTGGCCCAATTTGCACTTCAATCTATCCCGGTCTACTGGTTCTCTGTTTTCAAGGTTCCAAAAAACACTCTCAAAAAAATTGATTAAAGCATCATAATCTTTTTCAAAAGAAGTTTCCTCTAGTGACTTGGCAAGGAGTTTGCCTTCCAAAAGAGTTAGAAGGAGCGGACATCAGGAATAGTGAATTGGCCAATATGGCCTTGAGTGTGAAAATTCCTTGGAAAATGTTTAAGGATCCACAAAATCTCAGGAGCAATACTCTCAAGAACAAAGACCTCAATAGTGAAGACCCTGAAAGAATTTTCACAAAAGCTAATCCTCCAAGGGGGTCTACCATTTAGAACAATATTTGTTGGTCCCGCAGTTTATTTTTGTTGTCTTATATTTTGACATGGGCACAGTTATGGGTTAAAAACCCTCACATTTCAGTCTAAGCTATGAAATCTAAACTTGGTAAGGGTTACCTACAATTGCATAGGGCTCATAAATATTTACAAGCAAAAAAGCAAATCTAATTTAAGCAGAGAAAATCTAATCTAACTATTGATGTTGAGAAGAAAGAGGAGGGAAGATATATTTTATTTTATTTTCCTGATCTTCATATGGAAACAAAATGACGGATGACGAATATTTGAACCCAATGGAAAATAACTTCTCTGCATAAAGAAACTACCCACAATAAAAGTAAGAATGATCCAAATTCATCACAGACGGTGCAAAACCTGAAATGATATGTTAAACTTTGCTTTTTGCATAACTTGCATTCAAACAAAAACTTAAATAAACCAAGACCATCCAACAAACAATGTTACACCCAAGTGCACAAACAAATATTGAATCAACAAAATGACAAATATAACAAAGCGTCGATACAATCAAAACCTAAATCGACACATCACATATGATGTTGCAAAGAAAAACTTCCTTGTATTAAAATCCATTTTCTTTTTGTCTCCTTACAAATTCTTTATCAACTATTGTACTCAAAAAAATGGGATCCCTTTTTTACAATCTTACATAATGCTTTAATAGCTCATAGAGCTTTCAGCATCCTTCCCCCAAAATGGAAGATGTCTAATGTCCCTTTTTTGGACAAATTAGAACAATTTGGATTTTATAGCAAACCTTTATACTGAAAATATTTAATTCTGATTTCTATACTAAAACCCTTGTAGATGAAAATTACAGAATTCTGGAAATTTCTATTTTCACAACAAATTTTTTTTTTTAACAACAAACCCTTAAATCTGAAAATATAAAACTCTGATTTTTTCTGATAAACAGCTGAAAATAGAGATTTTATTGGAATAACGGCAAAGTTTGATTACAACAAAATGCAAAAATTATTTATGACACAACTGAACATGAAAGTGGAGAATTTAACCCAAAAATAGCTCCTAATGCTAATGTCAACCCCCACAATAATGACATCAGCCCTAGAAATGCTTTCAGAAGTGTGATGCCAACCCTAATATTGATGCCCTAACATAGATCTGGAACTTCTATGCTACACTGATTATTTGATTTAGCTGATTTCTGATATAGACCAGCTCTGAAGTGCAAATGTAGTCCCTAGATAGAACCACCACACAAACCCTGAGGATTTTCGTCCCCAAATCTTTTCCACCAAAGGGTTTTCGTTCTCTGATACTCCACAGAAGGGTTTTCGTCTTCTCAAGCTAAAAGCTTAAGTGGAATGCTCAAACTCACAAATAAGTTGGGAAGGTTGATTGATAAAAAATACTCTCCAAAGGAACCCACCGCCCCTTTTATAATTTTACTTTCACCTTTTACCAAGGCAACACCTATAAAGCAACGTCCCACTTCTATTTTGTTATTGACTTGCTTTATTAAAAATATATAACTTTTTTAATAAAGTAACATAAGTTGTCTTTTTATAAAATAAAATTACTTTTGTCCAACTTAAGTTAAATAATTAATTTAGTTCCCTTGCATCACCCCTTTCGCCTCAGAAAATGGAGAATAGGTTAACGGTCTTCTAACTTCTTCAATTCAAAACAGGGGACATGACAGTCCGCCCTTTCCAAAATTGTTTGCCCTCAAGCAATTGCAAGCTCAACTACTCAAGCTCTCCCCAAATGGTTATCTCTGTAATACCTGGATCCCAATTCATCCTCGGGAATTTGCAATCCCGTGCTCCGAATAAACTTTGGTTCATCAAGTTGTTTGATTGAGATCTAGCATGAAATTGTTCCTATTGCACTTCTAAAACATTCAGTTTTCGCTGCATGTTACCCATAATGGCCCCTTTTGATATTGCACTCTCGTTAAGTACATCAGGGGCCTTTTGTTTGCAATGTATGGTTGCCTTAGAGAATCTGAAACTGAACTGTAAATCAGCACTCATGAAGTTAGAATGACTACCAAATTCATCTAATTGTACTTGGAATTTGCTTCTAATATTGAGTCTTCATAGTTCTGTAGAGCTTGAGGTTTTTATTTTTCTGTTATGGGCACAAATGCCTGCTGCAACCTAACTCACAGCTATATCACCTATCCCTTCTTCTAGGCTTGAATACAATTTTCCTTGAGAATTTGACAATAACTGTATAATTTTTTCATAAGCAATCACACTCATAGGAACTCCTTTCTTTTGCATTTCTTGGAAAATCTCCAAAGAATTCATGGGCTGCCCAGCCTTAGCATAAACTTCCATGAGATATACAATAGGATGAGAAGTTAGTTTATCTCCAATGAGAGTTTTTCCCAATTTTCACATTCATTGACACCTTTTTCATATGGATTGCCACATTGTTTATGTTCATGTTTCAATTCAATTTTTTGGCATACTGAAGCTTTGAAATGTCTCAATACATCATCCCAAGAACCATGTTGTTCATATATTCATAGAGTTGTTCATATTGCAAGAATTTATGAAGGAAATGAAGAACTAAGCATGAACATGGAAAACATGAATATGATACACATACAAGTAAAACAACACATGATTTGCCTTGGAGAAACCCAATGTGGGAAAACTTCAACAACTTGGGTTGTGCCTCCAATCCACTATCATCAAGATTGCAAGTTAATAGGGTCATAAGGCCATCCATATAAGAAATGACCTATTTTACATTGCATTCAATTGTCTATGTACTCTACTAGTACACCACTTCTTATTTATTAGAATTTAATAATCAAACTCCATATGATTTTTAAGCTACCCTCCACGACTCTTAATCAAAAGATCAAAAACCGATGTAGAAGTTTCCAAATCATGAATCAACTCAATAGTTGCTATGAAAATTGGCCCAACTTCCAAGTTTTGTTATTGGTTTCATTTCCTCTTATTCGGGATGGGTTCATTCATGGCCATGCTCGTCTCTTTGTATCGTTGTTTTAACAACAGGGTTGATCATTGACCAAATCCATTATGTACGAACGAAGATAGTTTTGGTTTGACACGAACCAATCTCTATCCCCTGTTTATAAAAAAACAAAGAAGGAATAAAGCCTTCTTGGGCTTCCATACTCGCCTTCAAATCCTTTAAAACCTCTACCCCAGTTCCAAACACTTGTACATTTTTATCTTAGTCAATCATGTATTGAGGAATACATATACATGAAGTCTAGATATTCTAGTAGTCATAGAAACCAATTCGAGCATTTACATAAACATAGATGCATGAATGGTGGTGTTATAGTTACAACTTTATCCATTTTGGTTCATGCTTTCTCTTCTACCAATCCAGAACCCTTGCCTTAAGGTACTTGATCTCCTTTTGTGGGAGACATCCATGAAGACTACCAAAACTACTAATTATTAGGACCAAGGCAATGGAAAAGAAGTCCAATTTCAGTTCCAAGCTCAGTGATGGACTAACTCCATATGATTTTTAAGCTACCCTTAAACGACTCTTAATCAAAAAATCAAAAACCAATGTAGAAGTTTCCAAATCATGAATCAACTCAATAGTTGCTATGACAATTGACCCAACTTCCCAGTTTTGTTATGGGTTTCATTTTCTCTTATTTGGGATGTGTTCATTCATGGCCATGCTGGTCTCTATGTATCATTGTTTTAACAACAGGGTTGATCATTGAACAAATCCATTATGTATGATCGAGGACAGTTTTGGTTCGACATGAACCAATCTCTATCTCCCATTTATAAAATTAAAAAAAAAAAAAAAAGGAATAAAGCCTTCTTGGGCCTCCATACTCGCTTTCAAATTCTTTACAACCTCTTCCCTGGTTACAAACACTTGTGCATTTTTATCTTAGTCAATCATGTCTTGAGGAATACACATACATGAAGTATAGATGTTCTAGTAGTCATACAAACCACATGGAGCATTTACAAAAACATAGATGCATGAATGGTGGTGTTATAGTTACAACTTGATCCATTTTGGTTCATGATTTCTCTTCTACCAATCTATAACCCTTGTCTTAAGGTACTTGATCTCCTTTTGTGGGAGGCATCCATGAAGACTAGCAAAACTACTAATAAGGACAAAGGCAATGGAAAATAAGTCCAATTTCAGTTCCAAGCTTAGCGATGGACTAACACTAACGAGCTTGAGGAAGTCACAATTGTTGAATGATAAAGGAATGCCCGTAATCATTTCTAATCCCTTCCAATTCCATGCTGAGGCTAATCAAACTGACAACAAAATCAAAGGAGAAACACCTATTATGAAAGCCTACCACATTAAGTAAGGTGAGGACAAAGTTGGTCCTAACCTCAAGTAAAACAAGCAAATCTCAAACATCATCCTCAAGACTCAAAAGGTTGCTAACTCCCAATAATCATATGAATTGAAATCATCCTCTACTAAGTCTCTTGACACCAACAACAAAAAGGATCCTCTTGCTCCCTTACAAGTCGAAAAGAAGAAGAAATAAAAAACTATGAAAGAGGACAACTCTTCCCCTCTATTGAAAGGTAGTGAGCTAAAGTAAATCTCACAAGAATGCTATGACCCATCCAAAGAAACTTTCCCAGATTTGCTCAAGGATGATGAAAGTAGGAGCCTTACCTTTAATAGTTGCTCATGATTGTTCTATCATGAAATACTAGAGGATGTGGGACAACTAATAAGCGTGGCATCTTACGAAAACTTGTCATAGCAAGATGAGTAGATCTTTTGTTACAAGAAACTAAGTCGAACAAAATGATTTATAAAAAGTAGGGATATTACTTTAAGAATGTAACATCAAGTAACTAATGTAACCAATCGCTGAATTTATGAACTCAACACCTACCTCTACTAAAATACTCTCTTTTCAAGTGCATGCTTATAACTAGAATCATTCTGAAAGTCAATTTGATGTTTCTTGGATCGGAACATTCCTTTCATAATTTGAATTGACATCATTTGAAGCCTCAGTAAAATGTCTCTCATCCATAGATTTTAGCTTCTCACCTAAACCCATGATGTAGGAATCATCACATACCTTTTGTCCACTTCAAGTGCGGAATTCTAAATTCTAAATGTTGAATGATGAATTCTAAATCATGATGCACATAATGGTGAAGCCATTTTGTAGTATCCCAACCTTTGTGAATTCTCCTTTACACAACCAAGGGTGGCCAACCTGTATGTAGCTTGGGCTGTAATCAAAGTGATTACCTTCCTTTGTTGCATTAGAAATTGTTGAGATATTCTCAATGCCTTCATCCAAACAATGGGTTGCCCGTGTTCTATAAAAAGCTCTCTCGAAGGTAAGGTTACGTTGTTGAATCCTCTTGGTGCATGGGATGGTGAAGCCATAAGCTAAAGTCACATTAAAGCCTTTATCTTTTTTGTACCTCAAAAAGTCACGCAGATCCCATATGCAAAAACAATTTTGAGCTTGAATCAAAGAATCTATATGCCCAATGCTTTTCCAGTATAAATTCAGATCTGCATGTGGATTCTTCTTCCAAGTGTGTACAGTGTTATAATGAAAGATCTCACAAGGAACTATGACGTTCCCATCAATGTGATTATCATCTTATGGAGATTCTCCTTTGCATCTTGGAAAGGTGAACATGCTTGGAACTTGATTCCAAAGTGTGATGTGTTGATCTTCTAAGTCCTCCCGCGATCCTGCAAACAACTGTCTAAACACCACAATACACTTATTCTGAAAAATCTAAATATCAACATGATGTTTACCTTGCTCATGTCTAGAAATATATTTGGGATCCCATATTAAGATGCGTAGGTAGCTTTGTGACTTATCTTCTTAACCTTTGACTACAACTATCGGATCATGATGATGCAAACACAACCAGTTACACAAATACAACACATTATATATGGAGAATATCATGCCAATGTTGTTGGCTCCATTATCATTTACCTTGAAAGCACTATCAGATGTGAGGTGACATGCCTTTGAACCTCGCATTTGACTTATGAGTCTTAGGGTCTCTTCATTATAATCATTCTAAGCATATTAGGTAATCCATGATACTTTCTCTTTACAAATAGATCACTTGAATGCTTCCTTTGGTTCCTCTAAAAGGCACACACATCTATTTGTGGACCAAATAGAGATTTGATTTCTAGTTAGTCTTGCTAACAAATTTTTATCTGGTCATTTGGGATAAGGATGGAGTAGAGGATCAATCAACCAAACTTGCAAAACAACATTGATTGTTCGGGCATACCTTTATGTGGTTCCCATGCATGAACCATACCTTGTTGACACTGAATGTTTTGTTGTTGCAGCTGCTGATTTGTGGCTTGTAGCTGAGATATTTGACCCTTGTGCTTCAACCACTGAATTCTATTGTCATTCATAGTATTTTTCTTATGCTCATCTAAGGTCAATTTTGATTTTTTCCTTATCCAAATTTATGGGATAACAAAATTATTAACAACAATGATATTGAAATCAGAAATTCTATCCTTTATAGATCTCAAAATATCACTTGGATTCCATACCATTATGCAAAATGCATATTGAGCCAAAGTATCAATCTTCATTCTTTTACCCTTCTTAGAACGATGGGAAAACTGAAATAGCTATGTGTTATTATTCCCATATCTTGAAATGAAATTATAAGAGTGCTTACCCTCTTTGGCTGAAGTAGGAGCTTTTGAGAGATTATTTTGAAATTCTGAAATCCAGTTTAATATTGTAGTGGCTCACTCTTCGGAAGATTGTTGGGTAGCGCATGGATTGGCACATCTATTTCCATCTTTTGCTCTTTGCATTCAGTTAGTGATGCTTTTTCCTCCTTGATTCATTGACATAAATGCAATCATTAGAAGTCAATAAAACGTCTTCTTTCAAAGGATTTTACCCTCACCTTGCATGTTGGATCCCTCGCATTCTTGCTCAATGATGTCTTGTGGCTCTGAATTTGACTACTCTCCTCACTTCCCGATTTCTTCCTTAGCAATCTTTTGAGGTTTTGACTTTCCCTCTTTCTTCTTCAACCTTCTACTTCTATTTTCTGTGTATATCTCCAAAAATTCTTCAAAGGTTAAGATTTGTAAATGTTAGACTTTTTATCATATGCGTCAAAGGCAAGAAGTTTGCATTCATCCCTATCACACTGCACTTTTAACCATACCCCCTGCATAGGATCTTCCTTTTGTGCTCCTCTAAATGAAGCTAAAGCTTTGAAGCTTAATAGAAAACCGCTCCAATAGCTAATCTTTAAAACTTGGGTTCTTCATGTGTGCTTCTTCTCTTTGCAAGAATGTTGTTTGGAAAGGTTTGGAAGGGGGTTGATTGAGATCCTCTCATTCCCTGAAGAGCTTCCTTCCCCTTGATTCGCCTTATTATGATTGATACTTTGCAAAGCTCGGCCTAATCTGACATGGATTCTTTCACCATCCTCTAGATTGTTCTTTCCAAATCTCTCTAACCCCGGCTTATTGTTTCCTACAAAAAACTTATTCCATTTGTAGGAACCCTTTTTCTCTGTTCCCTGTGATTTTCCATTTGATCACAAGCTGGCAAGATCAATGCCCTGATACCACTGTAAAGTTTCTTTTCTGCACAAATTAGAACAATTTGGGTTTTACAACAAACCTTTATACTGAAAATATTTAATTCTGATTTTTATATTAAAACCCTTGTAGATGAAATGACAAAAATCTGGTAATTTCTCATGTTTTAAACCAAATCTTATTTTTTCAACAAACCCTTAAATCTGATAATAAAAAATTCTGATTTTTTTTATAAATAGCGGAAAATAGATATTTTATTGGAATAACAGCAAAGTTTAGTTACAACAAAATGCAAAAATTATTTATGGCACAACTGAACATGAAAGTGGAAAATTTAACCCAAAAACAATGGTGACTGCCCCCACAATGATGACATCAGCCCTAGACATATAATGTCAGCCATAGAAATGCTTCCATAAATGTGACACCAGCCCTAATATTGATGCCCTAGCATAAATCCGGAACTTCCACGCTGCCCTGATTATTTGATTTAGCTGATTTCTAATAAAGCCCAGATCTGAAACACAAATGAGGTCCTTGGATGAAACCGCCACATAAAACTTGAGGGTTTTCATCCCCAAGTCTTTTCCACTGGAGGGTTTTCATCGTTTGATGCTACATAGGAGGGTTTTCGTCCTCTGAGGCTGAAAGCTAAAGCGGAATGCTCAAACTCACAAATAAGTTGGGAATGTTGATTGATAAAAGATACTCTCTGAACGAACCCAACGCCCCTTTTATAATTTTACTTTCACCTTTTACGGAGGCAACACCCATAAAGCAACGTCCCACTTCTATTTTGTTGTTGACTTGATTTATTAAAAATATATAACCTTTTTAATAAAATAACACAAGTTGCCTTTTTATAACACAAAATTACTTGTGGCCAACTTGAGTTAAATTATTAATTTATTTCCCTCGCAATCACCCCTTTAGCCTTCGGGAAATGGAGAATAGGCTATGGGTCTTCTAACTTATTCAATTTGAAAATGAGGACATGACAAGATGAAATGATACACTTGCAAGTGCTTGTTCAACTATCGCAGAAAAAGGCGAAAAATGTTATGTTTTACTTCCTCGATGCCTCAAAAAGAAGCTTGCATAGCCACCAAAGGTTGTTGAGATAGCAACACCAATGAAAGAAGGGGCCTTTGCCCCCTATGACTAGCTTGGCAAGCATTGTGATCCTCCTACAACTTGCGGTCATGCTTGTAGCACATTCCATGCGCTCCTTCCTCCACATCATCAAGGTTGGAGTAACCTTATGGTGCCTTGAAGGAAACAGGGTGCATTGTCGTTCATTTACATTGAATAAGCTCCTAAAACAAATGGGAGAGCCAACGGAGCACAACTCCATCCAACATTTCAAATCACATTACCCTTTGCATAAGTTTGTGGAAATAGAGCAGCAAACATGAGTGGAGCCAACTGACCTAGAACCCCCTTGGTCTACACTCTAGGCTTCTTCATGCCTCAAGAAGACACAACATATTTCCACGTTCCTACTAATCAAAAACTATACAATCAAATATTGTGGCTCTTTCTCCAAGCCAGGGAGTATTATGGATACACATTCTTTCATCTTTTCAAAGCTTCATTTCTGTTTTCAATGTATTCAATATGACTTCACGAATTTAACACAACACTCGTAAATAGAAAGTTGACATCGACTCCTCCCTTATCCATACCTGACAGGAGGTTGTGAGGGGTCCTTGTCTAACCAAAAAGGGGACCACTTTCATATGGCCCTCGAAGTATAAGTCCAATTCTCCACCACTAAAAATAACCTATTGTTTGATAGAAATGACACTTTTGAATCCCAAGGCCTGCAAAAAGGCGATTCGTACTTGGCCAAACTGGGATGGATTTACAGTCACTTAAGTGAATCCATAAACAGATTATACAGAAGAGACAAGCACTTCAAAGTACAACTTGACCGACTATATTAAGTGACATTAAGTTCTTGATTCCCTACAAAATCTGCCTTAAACACTGCCAACCTAAACATTAGTTATAACCTCCTATATTTTCTGCCACATATTCACCTTTATTGTGGAGCTTTCCGGTTTTGCAAAGATGTTGTGGCTTTGCAATGACATCACAATTTTGCAAAGATTATTTTGGAGCTTTGCAACTTTGTGAAGTTGTTTATAGTTTATGTGGTGGTCTTATAGTTGTGCAAAGCTTTTCGCTTTGTGGTTCTCCCTTGCGATGATTAATATAGTTGTGGGACTTCTCTTCCCCTGCTTGTGAAGCTCTTACTTTTCCGTCTTGCAATGCTCAAGGTACTTGAAGTCTATATTTGAAAAAAGAAAAGACCAAATCCATCCTGAAAAGCAACAATGAAGCAAAGAATGAAGGGGAATGGAATAAAACTTTAAAACCCACCCATTCCAAGTATAAAATTAGAGAAAAATGGAGAAATAAAAATCAATTGGGGCATCGAAGAGAAGTTAGAATTTAATTAAACATGCACCAAAACAAAGGAAAACATGCTAAAAGCTCAGAGCATTTTACTGATTTATAATTATTTAGGCCACTTAAAACATGGTGGTGCCATATTTGCAAAATTTGGGTGTGTTGGCGACAACATTACTAAGATACTTATTTTGGAGGATTAGGAATGGAAGGAAATGGAAGGAAGGCCCATTTTTGGGAAGATGCATGGTTGAATGATTTGCTTTTAGCCAACCAAGAAGAGTTGAGAGATATTCAAAGGTTACTAGCTACTAGTATCTCGAGGGTTAAGGCGAATAATTATTGGGAGAATCGAATCATGGACAACACTCACAAAAGGGTTTGGAAAGACCTCAATCAAACACTAGTTATGTTAAGACATGGTGTATAAGAGCTTCTTAGATCCTTATGTAATTTCAGACTTATTCACTCCAATAAAAAAGATCAACTTCATTGGAACTTCACAAGATCAAGGTCTTTCTTGGTAAATGATGGATACAAACTTTTAGCTCAGGGGGCAAACCTTGCAAAAAGATCAGAAATATGGCAATCCAAAGCTTGGTTAAGGAAAAGATTTTATTGTGGATTGCAGCTCAAAGCAAAATTATAATAGGGGAACAGCTTAAGAAGAGGGGCTATATGAAACCTACCAGCAATATTTTATGTCTGTTAGGAACCCGTGCTACCCCATCTCTCTTTACTTTGTTAGTATATTAGTTGCTATGGACGCATATGCTTTGTAAGTTGTCCCATGAGCATTTTGTTTTATCCTACATTCATGGGAGCTAGTAGTTGCTTAGATTAGACTTAGTATATAAGTGTTGAGGCCAATGAAGGTACCCACGAATTTATTGTATTGAGTTTGCTCAAAGGAGGTTGCCCTTTCGAAGTGGCTTGTGATCAATATAATCCCTTCGGTGTTTCTGCTATTTATATAAATCTATTATTTCACGCATTTTCATTAATTTGTTGCAAGAGGATCCTCTCATCTAGTATCAAAGCGCTTTCCACGACCAAAAAAATATTTCTCAGAAAGCGCTTTTCTGTTCCGTTGCATTGTGTTTTTTTCTGCTCTAGATATTGTAATCTGTTTCGGTTCAGAGTAAATACCTATCCACATAACTTGTGGGAAGTGCTTGGGCATAAGCCCTAAAACTCATTATGACGAGTACTAGAGGAACCTCGAAGTCGCTGGCCCATTGAGAGGACTTGTCAACGAAAAAGGCAACGGCCCCATACTGATTGACTAGTTCCCACTCATGAGAAAAACCAAGAGATGTCGTTTAGTGGTAAATTCTTGGCCAAAAAATTTCTGGAGAGCGATACTCGTTCAAACAGCATTGGTGGCCAGAGAGATATCTTTAAACCCTTAGGCAATTGTTGAAACTTGGGGCCCATTTCTATCAGTTTCAAAATGTTACCAGTGGAGTATTAGAAAACTTGTTATACCAAATCTTCGCATATTACCAACAGAGTATCAGAAGACTCGGCATACCAGTTTCAGCATATTACCGGCAACGTATCCGAAAACTTGTCATATCAAACCTGCGCATATTACTCATACAGTATCAAAAGACTTGTCATACCAGTTTCTGAATATTCCCAGCAGACTGTCGAAAAAAATTTAAACAAAATTGAATAATTTTTTTTGTTTTTTGTCATATCTCTCCACCTGTGACTCCGTTGCTTCTCAAAATTTATCGAGACCCCTGAAATTCCATTCTAAACGTTTTCTTCTTTGACGTCCCATACCCCAATTCCAGTTTTAATTGCCGTAAATCTCAAATTTTCATTTTTT
The DNA here is from genome assembly GCA_037957365.1 of Torreya grandis. Taxonomy (NCBI): domain Eukaryota; kingdom Viridiplantae; phylum Streptophyta; class Pinopsida; order Cupressales; family Taxaceae; genus Torreya; species Torreya grandis. Next base: position 1,370,909 of record JARHVA010000764.1, on the reverse strand, counting down.
TAGGTTTTGCCATAACTTCTTCAGTTTTTGTCCATTTGCCTCAAAATGTTTCCACAGTGTTCATTCCCATTTTCTGCTCCTTTGTCCCTCTATAACAAATTTTTCCATTCCGCTTCCGAATTTGCCCTCGCCTTCGTCAATCATACTCAGACAATGCAAAAAACCTAGTAAAAGTACCTTAACCCCTTCCAAATTTGCCCAAATTAAAAAATCCCTTACTAACCGTGTCTTAATTCTAGTTTTTCTATCCATTACCTTAAAAAAAAAAACTCTTATTATGGCCATGGTAGTAACCCGAACAGGGGCAAAAAAATATGGAGGATGAAATTGCCGCCCTCAAGACCCAAATCAAAGATCTTGATGAAAAAATTCTCGGACTCGATCTTCAACATACTACCTTAAACAACAAATGGCATCCAGAGTCCTCTTCAAACACCGATTTTTCTTCTTCCAACAATTTTCGTGGGCCGATGCTTGATTTTCCTCAATTAAATGGTGCAAATCTGACTGGATGGATCTATCGAACAGAACAATATTTTAGTCTGCATAATACTTTTGATGCCAACAAAGTCTTGCTTGCATCCTTTCACTTGGAACATGAAGCCCTTCAATGGTACCGTTGGTATATCAAGGCTCATGACGAGCCAATATGGACCGATTTTGACACCCTCATTTTGCAACAATTTGACCTTAATGCTTTTGATGACTTCACTAGAGCACTACTAAACTTCGCCAAACAGGAACCGTGATAGAATATCAAACAGAATTTGAAAAACTGACCAATCACACAGAAAGATTGTCCGATAAATTCTTCAGGAGTTGCTTTGTCAGTGGTCTAAAGGATGCAATTCGATTTGAGGTCAAAATGTTTCAGCCCAGCACGATGATGGAAGCCATAGGGTTGGCTAAGTTGGCAAAGGACAAGATCACAACTCAGTAGCGATCCAAATCCAATTTTGCTCCATTCAGAAATACACCTCCACAACGATCTCACACCATGTCAGCTCCCCAGAACCACTCCTATCAAGCATTTCACTGAAGCAAAGATGCGAGCACACAGAGAAAAAGGACTATGTTATAATTGTGATGACATTCACTCGGGGACATCGATGTGTCGAGCAAAAGCTCTACCTACTAGATGTGGACTCTCCGCCCGAAACTGAAGTTTGGGAAGATGCTCAAGATACAACAGATGATCTGGAAGAAGCTCAGTCGATTGTGGAACCTGCTTCTCAAGAAGACCATCCAGAGATCTCTCTCCATGCCTTAGCAAGAGTCACCACCCCACAAACCATGGAGGTCAAAGATTACTTCAAGAAGATCCTTCTTACAATACGCATTGATTCTGGTAGCACTCATAACTTCATTGACCATCGAGTCGCCAAACAGGGTTATCGTTTTGTCCATCTTTGCTCCAACTTTGAAGTCATAATTGACTATGGAGACACATTACCTTGCAAAGGGAAGCGTCATAATGTGTGTATCTCTATTGAAGATTATAACTTGCGCTCCGACATGTTTGCCTTGCCCTTGGACAGATGTGATGTTGTTTTGGGAGCCCAATGGTTATGCACACTTGGACCCATCTTATGGGATTTTGTTGAACTTTGGATGCAGTTTTCAGAGAATGGGCAAAAACATACATTGAAAGGCTTACAACCGGGGTCTCTCAGTATCATAAGTTCACATTGCATGGAAAAACTTCATAAGAAAAATTCACACGGCATCATTGCCCATATCCATTTCCACTACTCCGTCTGATCTACAAACCGTTATGCATAAGTCTACATGTGTCTTTGTCGAACCAGTGGAATTGCCACCTTCACGGCCACAGAACCACCATATTCAGCTCCTTCCTGGAAGCGTTCCTCCCAACATCAGGGCCTATTGCTACCCATTTCAGCAAAAGACCGAGATTGAGATGCTCGTGCGAGACTTACTGAAGCAAGGCATTATTTGCCCCAGTACCAGTGCATATTTTGCCCCAATTCTCCTTGTCCGAAAAAAATATGGGTCATGGCGACTCTTCATTGACTTCTAAGCACTTAATCACATCACAATCAAGGATAAGTTCTCAATCCCTGTTATTGATGAGCTTCATAGCGCTCCTTTTTTCTCCAAGTTGGACCTCCGCTCTGGACATCACCAGATCCAACTTCATAAGGACGATATCCCTAAGACAGCGTTCCACACGCATGATGGCCAATATGAGTTTCTGGTCAAGCCCTTTGACCTCACTAATGCTCCTTCAACATTCAGGTATTGATGAATAAAATATTTCGGCCCTACCTGTGAAAATTCATTCCGGTCTTCTTCAATGATATCCAAATCTATAGTAAAACATGGTCTGAGCATATTCAACATCTAGATCTCGTACTACAACTTCTCTCTGATCATCTCTATGCAAAACAATCCAAATGTGCTTTTGGCCAGGACGAAGTGGAGTATCTCGAGCATATTGTTTTAGCCCAAGGGGTTCGAGTGGATCCCGAAAAAATAGTTGCCATGACAAATTGGCCTCATCCTCAGACACTCAAGAACCTCCGTGGTTTTTTGGGGCTGACTAGATACTATGCCAAGGATTACGGGAAGATTGCAGCTCCGCTGACAGCTATGTTGAAAAAGAATGATTTTACATAGACACAAGTTGTTTAGTGTGCATTTGAAGAATTAAAACAGGCTATGTATACTACACATGTTTTAGCTATGTTAGATTTTGCCAAGACCTTCACTATCGAGAGCGATGCTTGCGGCAATGGACTTAGTGTTGTTCTCCAAGAAGAACACCCCATTGCGTTCACCAGCAAAGCCCTTTGTGGCAAGAATTTAACATTCTCTACTTATGAGAAGGAAATGATGGCCATTTTGCATGCAGTACAGAAGTGGTGGCCATACCTACTAGGGAATCATTTTTGCATCAAAACTAATCACCAGAGTCTAAAATATTTCCTAGAACAACGGGCCTCCACCCCATCACAACAAAAATGGGTCAGCAAACTCATGGGTTATAACTATGAGATCACTTACAAGAAGGGTAAGTCAATATTGCAACTGATGCTTTGTCTCGCACATTTGTGGACCAAGCTTCCTTTTCAACTATTTCTATGCCTATTCTGAATTGGTTGGACGTTGTATAGCAGGGGTATGCCAATGGCTCCTCATTATATCAAATCATTCAACAATTGGCCAATAACCCCTCTATAGTACCGCATTATTCTTGGGATGGTGATTCTCTGCGATACAGAGGCCGTCTGGTGCTTCCCTAGAGCACAGATCTTCAACAGATTGTATTCTATGAACTCCATGCTTTTCCATCCGTAGGGCCCTCAAGGTATTTCAAAACTTATGAGCGGGCATGACATAACTTCTTTTGGAAGGGAATGAAAAAGGCAATTCAACGGATGGTGGTTGAATGTGATACCTGCCAACGCAACAAGGTTGAAACAACACTCATTCCTGGGTTGCTTGAACCCTTGCCCATCCCTACCAGGATTTGGACAGATATTTCTATGGATTTCATTGAGGGGCTCCCTAAATTTGGAGGGAAAATAGTGATCTTGGTTGTGGTTGATCGTCTCTCCAAATATAATCATTTTTGTGCCATCAGCCATCCCTATACCACCTCTACAGTCGCACAAAATTTCTTGGACCAGATTTTCCATCTTCATGGCATTCCTTCTTCCATTGTCTCAAATCATGATGCAACCTTCACCAACCATTTTTGGACAGAACTATTTCGATGCACCGGCACCCAACTGAAGATGAGTTCTGGGTATCGTCCACAAACGATGGCCAGACTGAAATTGTCAACAAATGCTTGGAAACTTTCCTTTGATCCTTCACCTCAAAACAACATCAGTGGGCAGTGTGGCTCCCTCTCGCTGAATGGTGGTACAATACCTCCTACCACACTTCAACTATAATGACTCCATATGAAGCAGTCTATGGTCAAACACCACTAGTGCTCCTTCCTTACACCCCCATTCGTTCCCCAATTCAAGCGATCGACACAATTCTCCGAACCAGGGATCAAATCCTCAGCAACCTACAGGACAATCTTCATATGGCACAAAATAGAATGAAACAACACGCGGATCAGCACCATTTCGAGCGCACTTTTCAAGTAGGTGATATGGTTTTTCTTCGCCTGCAGCCATACAAGCAATCATCCCTGAAACTCAAAGGGCATCATAAGTTGGCTCCCAAGTTCTATGGGCCATATAAGGTTCTCTAGAAAATTGGATCGATTGCTTATAAGTTGGAACTTCCACCTTCTTCCCGAGTTCACCCAATATTTCATGTCTCTTGTCTGAAAAAAGTTCTTGGCACAAACATCAGAGTGCAAACTGTTTTCCCAGAACTTGATAATGAAGGATCCATCCTTCTTGAGCCAAAGGCAATCCTAGATAGGTGCACACGCCAACTTCGCTCCCACTCCATCACAGAGGTATTAATTCAATGGCACAGAATGCAACCAGAGGATGCAACATGGGAACCACTATTTCAGATTCAAAACCAATTCCCACATCTGAAGCTTTGAGAACAAAGCTTTTTCTAAGAGGGAGGGGATGTTAGGAACCCGTGCTACCCCTTCTCTTTACTTTGTTAGAATATTAATTGCTATGGATGCATATGCTTTGTAAGTCGTTCCCACATTCATGGGTAGTAGTTGCTTAGATTATACTTAGTATATAAGTAAGTGTTGAGGCCAATGAAAGCACTCACGAATTTAATGTATTGAGCTTGCTCAAATGAAGTTGCCCCCTCAAAATGGTCTGTGATCAATATAATCCCTTCGGTGTTTTTGCTATTTATATAAATATGTTATTTCATGCATTTTCATTAAATTGTTGCAAGAGGATCCTCTCAATGTCAGAATAGTGAAGAAGATGTTAACCATTTGCTAATCAACTACCTTTTGCTCAAGATATTTGGCAAGGCCTTCTTATATCTTTCTAGGTGGATTGGGTGTTAACTAACAAAGTTTTTGAATTTTATTGAAAGTTGGGATCTCAAGACTAGTTATGGAGCCTTGAGGACTTTGTAGGATATGGTTTCGGCCATGGTCTGCTAGAGCAGAAAAAAATAATATTCCACAATCTGTCTTGAACAGTGTGAGACGTGCTAGCAACTATTGAAAGGAATGCAAATGAAATTATGAAGACCATCAGAATGATAAAGACCAAGGAATCAGCTCCTTGGGATCACCAAGCATTAAGGTATTAGGGTGAAATAAAAAATATAGTTGACTCCACTCTTACTAAGCATAAAAAACAAAGGACCACCACTAGTTGCGTGAATCCCAAAGAAGGTTGGTACAAATTGAATTTTGAAGGAGCTTCTAAAGGGAATCCACATCTTTCAGGTGCTTGTTGTATTCTCAAGGGCTCTCAAGGGGAAGTCATGGCTTTTGAGGCCTTCTTTTTACGCCTACATTCCAACAAAGGAATGGTTGCAAGATTAAAAGTGGTTTCGCATCACAATATAAGTGATGTTGTGGTTGAAGAGGACTCTAAAATCGTCATCGAAGCAAATGAACAAATAAGGGTGTCAAAATCGGGGACTCTTAAACTATCGTGACCAAGCAACCATTTTGAAAGAGATGTCTTAGAATATAGTTTTTTTATCATTGCTTTAGAGAGTGCAACCAAGTGGCAGATTGGCTAAGCCAATTTTGGTGAGTCTAATTTCAAATCTCGAGTGATTGGCTTGGGACCTGAATTGAAATATTTGAAAGGGATCCAAAAATATCACTCGAAATAATGATAAAATTGTCCTCTTAAGTTTTTAGAAATGGGTTGGTGTGGCTCATCTTTCCACAGTTGTTCATGTTTTTGCTATCTACTTTCCTTCAGGGATAACGTTGGAGAATACAGATCGTTTCTATCCATGGTTCCTGCTTTTTTGGGCTTTCTTTGTTTCTTCCTTCAGACTTTTCTCTCTAAAGATTGGATGAGGCTTTTAAAACAATGCTCCCTTGCTTTACCTTTTTTAGCCCTGTTGTTTTTAGAGGGCTATTTTGCTTTATTTCTTTTTGTGATCATTCTTTTGGGATTTAGTTTCTCTGTGCTTTATTTACTTGTTCCCAGGTTTTTCGTTTGCTTCTTTGCTTCACTGGTAGTGTTTCTCTCTCTCTTCAATTTCATTATTTATCATGCCACCCTTCTTTCTTCACGCACTTTCCTTCCACTATTCCTTTAGTGCCCAACTCAATGGCCAGCTTTCTTGCTCGCCTTTTCTTTGTTTTTACTATTATTCTTCACTCTAGCCTAAGCACTTCACTGGCCCACCCCAACCCATCTCTTTCACTCTTCATTGTTGGCTTGTCTTTCCTTTCAACCCTTGGTCTGCTCATGCTTCTTATTTTTTCTCTGCTTTCTTTTGACCGTCATGTTCTTTCAGGTATGCCAGCAGCCCACCATTGTTATTTCAGTCTCTTCATAGTCCAATGAGTATCTTTCTCCCTTGGATTATTCTGAAGACAATCTTAGTATGGCACAGCATTTAGCAGAACCTGAGGAGGACAGCGCTGATTTGGGGAATCCAGACTTGACAAATCTGCAGGTTGACATTGACCTGCACCTTTAGATTAACAGCCAAGATGAAGAAGGAAAGCATTCAACTGAAAAGAATTGTGATCAAGCATATTATCGCCCTCCTCGTCGGCTTCCTCCCAACTACAAGTGCTTTGCTGAGGCTCACTTTCAACATGACCATGTGTGGTGTTCAATAGGGGGTTGTATAACTCGAGGAATGCCATCTCTGCTGCTACAGATTTGAATGACCAAGAGAAAAGCCGGGAAGGGAGTGCCAATAGGTTTGAAGCCTCGCGGATGAATACTCCAGTTGAAGCATCCACCATTATTGAGTAGACAGATTCTCTTTTGATAGGATTTTCTCTAAGGCAAATGCCGTGCAAGAGGAAGCAGAGTTGTTATGGAAGAAAAACGAGTACGTGGACCCTTTAAGCAACTTTAGTGGTAGCAAACGGGCTGAACAGGAAGAAGACAGTCTCAACTTTGAGGAAAGGGTGAGTAAGAAATACAGTAAAGAAGACCCATAGTAGGAGCCATGCTACTTCCAGAGAAGCTCATTACAATCCAGAAGGGTAATATCGGTTGGCACAGATCTGAGAGAGAGCTCCCAAGTTAGTAAAGCCCCTAAGCATGGACTAGATCTGAACTCTCCCACCATTTTCGTTAGCCCGTTGCAATCTAAGAAAAATAAATAGAACAACATTAGCAATATGTATTCCTCTCTGAAAAATGGCTCTTATTCCACGGGGGAATAGTCAGCATGAGCAAGGTGGCCCATCTGAATATTTTGGAAACTATAAATCATCAGCAAACCAAGGGTCTCTGATTTAAGTAATACAACCTATCGACCTTCTCGGAGACAAACTACATTCGTCGAACCAATATATGATCAAGAGAATGGATGAAAGCAACAATGTTGGGAAGAAGTTGTACAAGCAAGGCTGTGAATTCATCAACATATCTATCAAGATAATGAAAGATGGCTATAAAAAGATTGGGGAGTTGGTTGGTCTCACCCAAGAAAGTGTCCATGCCAAGCACTGTGTTGGTAGCAGCAAGGAGTACTGTCCTACGAATAATAAAGCTTAACAAAGTGGCTTTATCTCCTCCTTTGTTTCTTGGTATATCCAATATTGTTTTGTAATAAATCCAGAGACTTTGATCCGATAGGATGCATGGCTCCTCTGTCATTATTTTCAACTGCCTTTCTGGTTGATTGTTTCGGTGGGTTTTTCTACCACCCCTTTTTTTATTCAATAAAATTTGAATCTTAAAAAAAAAATGGCCAGATTTTGAAGAGCTTGCCCATTAAAAATGCCCATTGGGGGAATATATATTATATGCTGGTATAGCTGTGAATTGTTTTTGTAGTTCAATGGAGATTATATACTGGTATAGCTGTGAATTGTTTTTGTAGTTCAATGGAGAAAAACTACATTATATAGCTAGCCCGACTGCCCTGATTCTGGATTGAAAGCTTATGAATTCTGATCTCACCCATGCACTGATATTCTTCTGCTCCAGCCCCTCTTTCCCTGTTCTTGTTTCCCGCATAACAATCAAATCTGCATTGCTGCTCCAATTTTTTCTTTGAGGAACCTCTAATTATTTTTGGCAATCGACTGTTTTATAAGGATATAACTATCAAGAACTTCTGAATTGGGAGAGCTCTAGGATCTGCTGGAGGGTGCCATCCCCTCCCATGGTTCTGGCAGTTTGCTCTAACAGATGACATCAAAATTGCATAAATTGTCCAAAGACCAAGAGATATTTACTGTAGATTTCCTTCTCTTAACAGATTTGGTCTGCTCTGCTTGAGGAGAGACTTCACTCTTTCTGAGGTTTCTTGCTTTTTTCTGCCTATAAGTGTTTACTTGCTGGCTTTGCAGTGATGGATCAGATAATACAATCTGGATATCTTCTGAACACCCTTCGGCAGTTGCTTCACTTTTGAGTAATATGTAACTATTCAAAGTACAATGCTGTTTCTCCAATGGAGGGGTATCCCTTATGATTAGAGGCTGCAAGCGGGGTTTGTATTCTTATTGTATCTCTTATATTTTCAGCAATGTTTTCTTGAGTGATGGTGTGGGGCTCAAAGAAACGAGACTCGGACTCAGCAAAAATTCCACAAGCCTATTTTTGACTCAGATTCAGACTCAGCAAATTTTTAAAAATCATTAAAAATAGCAGATTTTAAGGGGAAAAAACTATAAGAATGCATTCCATATCAAATAAACTTAAAATACACTCAAAACTAGTCAATTACATCTAACATTAAACATACACATGTATACACAAAGAAGTAAGTAAATATTGCAATATTAAATGTTTGAAATTGAACAGTTGAACTTGAAATTTGAGAGCTGATATTAAATAAGAATTGTCATTATATTCATTAAAAAAATTCAAAATATTACTTCAGAGCTCCAGATTTTGCAGACAGGTTTGAATTGCATGCAGAAACATATTCACAGGAAGCATATAAATTGAATAATAAAGCACATGGCTTTCTTGTTCATTTACAAAGACAGACAACAAATAGATATATTATATTGCAGAGAAACAAAGAATTCAAAATTCTCAAAAATGTCAGCAAATCAACTTTCCTGTAGGAAGACTTAAATCTGCCTAGGCAACATGCCTCAAGAGAACAGTATTAAATAAACAATACTCCAAAAGTTTTTCCGTACCAATCTGACCAAAACCATTGATTCTTATGAGATTTATTCTGCCTTGCTTTCTAATAATAACTTGCACATGCATAAATCTCTGGCTGCAACATATATACATGATACAGATACAACATTAAAACAGCTGTCCCAACTGCAGTGTTCAAACTTTATAGCTGAACTATCAATCTGTTGACCATTCCAGCAGAAGATGTATTTTTGGCACTTCACAATATAAGAATGCTAATTTTTCAAGGAATGAGAGAGCCATGCATCCATGTCTTATAATAGTTAAATAGAAGGTAACATAAACAGTTTGACTTTTGTACTCGGCAAGAATACATAAGATTACTTTATCGTGTTTTTTTTGTGTTTTTCAAAAAAATTGAAAAACCTCAGAACCACCAAGTCCAGGCACAGGACTTGCAAGTCTGGCCAGACTCACCACTGGACTCTGCAATTCCTCTGCAGATTCGGTAATTCCTCGGCAGGTATGACTCAGACTCAGATTAGTGAGTCCTCACCAGTATCATAACTATGGTAGGGTTGTAGGTCGAATGAACAACTAACAACCACTCATCCAAGTCAGGGTATGCAGTCAACAATGGAGGCACACGTAGAGCACACAACTACTTTTATTTCATCAAATTTACAGTAAATGGAGACATTGCAATCAAATAAGAAACTCATTCAGATGTTCTGTGAACTTGCAGACTGAATACAACACACGTTCACTTGGCCAGCTCAGGCCTTCTTACATTTACCATCTTCTACTATTCTCAACCCCTATCTTGACACACAAACCAACCAGCTCATTTTCTCTCACTAACTGCCACCCCAAAATTACTAACTAGACCACCCCCATCCAGAAAAAGATCTCTCTTCCCCTTTCCCCTCTCTAACTAGCTTCTTCCTCATGCTTATGTCTTACTATTTATTTGCAAGAAGGTGTTACATCAAGAAACTAGGGATGATGGCGTAAGGAGACCTGAACAATTATCTGAACGTTACAAGATTTATTTGCAAGGAGGTGTTACATCAAGAAACTAGGGTTGATGGCAGAAGGGAACCCGAACCGTCATCTGAACATTACAAGATTAGTTCAGGAACTACAATCAGCCAGTTGCAAACTTGGTTGCATGTCATCCTTCTCTGCTCGGTTCTGCACTACCTGACATCTCCAGTCGCTATACTGACATTCAGACGTTAAACTTAAGCCAAGCAGCGCTAGGTCCAAGCTTAATGTGTCACCACAAGTCTTGAAAGACTTATTCCAGCTGCTGATCTACTACAATCAACGACCTCCTGACCAGGATGAAGCCTTTGTGTTATTAGCAATCAGTGCAAATTTCACAGGAAACTATGCTATAAGAGACTTGAGCTGCGAATCCAACTGCAAACACTGTGAATCCATCTCTAAGGTGCTTGTGCATGAATTGACAACTCAGATAACCAAGTTTATAGAATTCCAGGTTGATGGTGCAAGTTCCTTTGTAATTAGTAGGATTCAAACTGAGAACTGTGTAAGCATGAATTTAGATGCTAAATGGTGTGAATCCACCTTGTGGAGGTGCGAAACATCCTTCAGAACACTCAAGCTAACATTCTGCACAAGTTACACCGTTAACCAACTTGAACGAACTGAGAACATAAAGCATAGAGGTGTGAAAACAATTCAGAAAGCTGTAGCACCCAGAATTCAAGAGTATGTTGCTTTCCAGAGTTGGTCCTGCATCATTAAGTCTCTGCTGAATCTAAAATGGAAAAAGCATTAGGTGTTACAAAACTTACATGTTTGTCCATTTAGTTTTCGGCTTCCTCTGTTAAGATTTATTTGCCTATCTTGGTTCCTCCTGTGTCTTGTCCCATGTGATGTTTGTAGGACCTGATGATGGAGGATTCTGAGTTGTCTTACTTTCTATCATTTGGGTCTGCTCATTTTGATTTTGCGTGTGATGGGCTGACCCTTACCAAACAGCCATATTGGTGGCAAATACTGCACCAGAACAAAATATTCTTGTAGTCCAAAGGCTGCTCACATTTTGTAACACCCAGCTCCAAAAGTACTCTACTTGGCAAAGGTTTCTCCAAATAAAGGTTATCACAGATCTGAATGTAGTTTAGTATTTCTTGTTGGTGCATATGCTCAGATGCAACAATACATCCTCCAGCTCATTTTGATTTCGTGTGTGATGGGCTGACCCTTACCAAACAGCCATATTGGTGGGCAAATACTGCACCTGAACAAAATATCCTCGTAGTCCAAAGGCTGCTCACATTTTGTAACACCCAGCTCCAAAAGTACTCTACTTGGCAAAGGTTTCTCCAAATAAAGGTTATCACAGATCTGAATGTAGTTTAGTATTTCTTGTTGGTGCATATGTTCAGATGCAACAATACACCCTCCAACGGCATTACCAATTTTTCTTGGAGTTGATTTGACCCAGACCGGAACAGTGCTTGGGAGCTTTTCCATGGGGTCAAAATCTGGAATCCATGGCTTCATAAAAAAACCAAAAATGTTTTGGAACCAAGGGTCCCTTGAAAGATTGAATCTTTTTCAGTCATAGCGGCAAAATTTGCCATAAAGTAGCCTATTGGCATCATTAGAATGTCAATAGAAGCCATCGGTTTCCAGTTTTCATAGACCCATGCTCTTTAAGTTTTTAGTTCTGGGTAAGAACCCATGAACCTGCAAATGTGTGCTCTCTCTTTATGGCACCAAAACCTTTGTTCCACTTCCTCTTTAGGACAGGGTATGTTGGTAGGATTTTTTTAAGGATCCATTGGCCATTCTGGCCGGGAAGATGGGTTTTACCACTAATTTTTTCGCATTCTGATAAAGAAAGAGGTCATCCCTGAAGATTTGTACATTCTCTTGAGTCACAGCTGCCTTGAAAGAAGGCCAGAAATGAATGGTGGCAATTTCCTCTGCTCCTTGGTAGTGCAGCAGATAGGTGGCCAGTTCTAGGAAGAGCAGAGAAAGTCTAGAGGTTGCAAGGAGATTTAGGATGAGAACAGCAGCCTGTTACAGAGCAGAGCTGGGTCATGGACATTTATAACAGGTGGCAGAGGGCTCAACCTTTAAGTGATTGACTTTATTTGATCATCGGTTCAATACCCCCTGTATTAGAAAGAGTCAGTTTCAGCGTGAAATCAGAAAAAATCAGTTTCAGCTCTGATTAGCTATATCCATATTCCATTCTCATCAGATGAAAAGATAAGGTTGCTGGCTAGATTGGACTATTTCAACAGACAACCGAGAAGCCACATAGAACTATGCTATTTCCTTCTCTTTTTAAAATTTTAGCCACAAGGAACAAGAAGGAAAGCGTTAGCTGAGATGAGAAAAGTCAATGGGAACAAATGGTCACCACTTCTGGAATCAATTTTCCTTAAAGAAATGAGATCACTTGATTATTTTGGATGGGGCAATCTGTGATTCTCTAAGTCAGACCTCTCTCGTTAAATCTTGGGGATTCACACCTCAACCTCCCCACCCCCTCCAATTGATGCCATAAAGCCATAGCAAACTATGAACATTCTTGTTTGGCTCTCTTTTGGGTAAGTGATGAGATAGGGATACAATGATGTGCAGTGAGCAACATCGCCTGTTCATTGTCAAGCATGGCCCCATTCTTATGTTGTTCCTATTTGATCTGAGATCCAAAACAGAGAAATGTGCTCAAATAAAAATATTCCAGTTAAAAGAGAGTATAATTATTTTTGTCAATCAAGGGCAACGATAGTCTGTAATCGAATAGGGTAATCTTTAAGATGCTAGTGCTTTTGGGCCCTTAGGATTTCCCATGCCTTTAGGCCCTTGATCAACGGGAAGACAAATAGGAATCTACAAATTTTGGTTCTATGTTGCAATCATAGAAGTTGAATTCATATATATCTAGAGGTTCTCAAGTACCGGAGCCATGCCCAGGAACAAATAGCTCCTTTGGATCCATTTCCAACCATTTGCAAGCTGCAGCCACCATTTTTCTGATGGCAAAGGCCCACAATCTGATTAATTATTTTTTCTTTTTCTTCATAGCCCATCACTATTCCATATCATGTTTTGTCCCTAGAAATGCATGCCTCGATTTCATAAGTGTTTCATCATCCAATTCCATACAGCTAGAAAAATTCTAGCCCCTGTGAACTCAAAATGAGACAAGAATTTTGGACGAGGTGTGATGTTCTCCATACATTTGTGTATTAGAAAGAATTATTGTTATTTCAAACATTGGCATGCCAATACCATAAATGCCATAAAGTTAAATTTCAATGTTGATCACAATAACAAATCAGTTGTAAGTTGGTCTAACAATTAGACAATCATAACCATCACCATCAAGTTGAGCAGACAAAAATGTATCTGTTGAAGACAACCAGAGGTTAGATGAAGGCTAAGCTCAAAATGTATCAATAAACACCTATGTTGCAGTCCGTGCATATCTTATAATATAATCAACAACATTTGCATGTGAATCTTGTACCTTTGCATCAGTCTTACTTTTGTAGATTTGGTAATTTTGATGTGCAACTTAAGAGACAAGATCATATGGTTTGTTAGTAAAGCTGTCCAATGTCTTGGATTAACAAAAATCCCTATAAATAGTGTTCGCAATATTGTCATTGATGTCAAAGGTGTATGGACGAGATTGTCATTGATGTCAAAGGCGTATAGACGAAATCATATGAAGGCCAAAGGCCACTAATCATTGTCCAATTTCAAGGCATATAAAGACACGTTTATATTGAAGAGTATTGGCGGACCCCTATTTCTTATTGGCAAGACAAATTTAAATTGATCTTCGTAAAGCTGGCCAAACCTCTCCTTCATTGGCGCCTAATATGAAAATTAATTTTAAATCAATGATTATTAATTATGGGACGACCCTCTTTGGAATAAGTCATGTCTTTTTAAAAGGTTGTCTCTATTCAAAGGGATGCCTCCCTTCATGAGGAGGCATAAGGAAGATATAAATGTATAGAGAAGTTGGAGAGAAAGTATGGAAGTTGAAGTGTGAGATATGTGAAGATTAATAAATAAGAGAAGGAAGCAAGTGTGTAGAGAATAAAAAGATATATCATACAAACACATGCAGATTTGAAGAAAAGAATTAATTCTTTCTATCATTCAAGTAGAAGCAGATTTTTGTGGAAAAGAGGGGCTTGAATTTGCCATCATCTGTTGATGAAACAACAATAGTGTGGTGAAAGATTGTTCAGTGGAGGTCGGTGCCTCATAAAGAAAATATTAGTGTCTCTTGCTAAGTTGGTGCTTAGCAGTGGAGATTGGTGTCTCCAGTAGGTTGGTGCCTACAAATTTTGTAAGAAGAATTTTATTTGTGGCTGGATTTGGACAGTAGATCCAAGCAGTCCTTTTCTCCATGGTTTTCTCCCGAAAGGGTTTCCACGTAAATCTTGTGTTCTTAATTGATGATGTTGTGTGATTGACTTTATTGTGATTATCAATTTGAAGAAGTAAAAGATTACCTTATACTAATACACCCCCCCCCCCCCTCTCAGTATAAGCGTGTGCTCATCAAATAGTCTATACATTATAGAAATCTTGGAACTACTAATGCAAATTCAGCCTTCAACGGAAAGCACTGAAGCATATTCTCAACAAAGTTCAAACTTATTTTCAAAGGAAACATCAACCATTGGACTACATTAATCCAAGAGCATTTGAAAATTTTATCAAGCCAAGATAAGCGCACATGGAACCAACCCATCCATCCAGGGTTTAAATTTTCAAAACCAAGATGATGTGGGAGATCATTTGGATTTTCCAATTGTAGATATGTTTTATGTGGAGTATTTCAGGTTATTTTTAAAATGTTATCCATTGAAAATTCCTTCAAAGAGCGCAGAGTCACAAAAAGGAGGCCTTGAAAAAGAAGCAAGAAAATCCATACTTGTAACAAGTGCATTGTATAAATGGGGACTTGAGGAAGATAGTGTGCTAGAATAAATGTAATGGTAAAGGTAGTTTTTTAGGTCACCGCCAAGTGAGACACCAATTTGGTGTATGAGACCCCCCTCATGGTCTAGGTGCAATCAAAGACACCAATAAGGATTTTTTGGAGCCAAATGTTAGCAAGGGGCTGAGCAAGGGGCATAGCCAAAAGAATTCCTCACTCATAAATCTAGTGGCCAATAAGTTCCCAAAAAGCTTAATAACAAGAAACTCTTATAGAACTTACAACTTTAAAAAATATGGAAACGAACAATGTATGCATCTAAATATCTTACACCTTAAGGTGAAAAAACATAAGTATCTGAGAACAGGTAATAGAATTGCTGGACCTAGTTTCTATTTTAATATTTCCAAACAAAAGAAATCTTCAAATGGCTTCAAATGGAACGGATTTTGAAGGCTTGCATCTCATAGCATTGTCGTCGATGCTTGCAGGACTCGCCAACAAGAATTCTTCAATAAAATAAACCAACAAAGTACAAGTAACAATATTATGGTTTCCTTAGACCTTTGCTTGTGTTCTATTAATCTTCGGTTCACTAGCTCTACCTCCATTTGCTCTTGCAAATGAGCATAAGTATATGGCAAATTGGTTGACATGGAGGACATTAATGGGACATTGTCAAAGTAATTAAAAGATCACCAGCAAAGAAAAGGAATGGAAGGCAATGGAAACGATCTTCCTCCCAACAACACCAAAAAATTCAAGGCACTAATAATGAAATGTTCATCAAGATCTAATATAAGTTAAGAATTTTCTTTATGCTGATAAATTTCTTCTTGTACAATGGCTATTGGCATACTTCTAAACAAAAGAGATTGATCTTTTGCAGGTAAGTTCAAACTTAGAACACTGATCCCGAGAACAGTTTAGGTTCACAGCAACCACAAGCATGGTTGAGGCAAAGTTCTACTTAGGCTTAGGATACGTTGTCCAACCTGTTTCTCAAGATGGATTTTCTAGCAGGTGAATAATGAAGCAAATACATTAAATCTAAATGCTCGAGTGTCTTAATGCAGATTAGACAAAATGATTGTATAAAAAAATTTGTAAATATAATCTATTGTCCTATGTCAACTTAGAAGCCACACCTGCAAAATACACATACAGGCTTCTGAAGACGACCACTGATATACAAGTGGTCCCAATTCAGTACATCTTGTATCAATTGATGCATGCGAATTACACCATACTTGATCTTCTGAAGACAGGAAAACAGACAGATATAAGTTCAGAGTGTAGACCAGTCAATTCCAAATTAAATATAAGCAGGGGCAGAGAATGGGTGAACTAAATTGCTAAAGTCAAATACATGACCCATATAAACCAGTAACAGGCAATAAAACATATGAAATGTTAATAAACCTTATCTTTCCAGGGCACAAATGTATTGAAATGAACTCCAACTCCAATCTTCTCTGCAACTTCTGTAACCTGGCACCAGGGAAAAGGTACAACTGAGGAACAATTTAGATAAAATTTTAGTAGTTATCATCCAACGTTTGCCCATTTTTTACATCTTTTCCTTAATATTTGCTACCAAATGGCATATCGGTTTTTGTGTCTTCATAATAAAACTATTTTAAATGAAAGTTGTGCCATTTTTCTCTTCAAACTGCATGGATTTCTTGTATAATTTATGAGAGACTTTGTTAAATTCTATTGGTAATATTCAAATTAAAAAACCCATTAGAGACTTCAAGCTTCCAGAGTCCATAATTCTAGAAAATTGGTTTCTGGGAAAGATATGAGAAGGATTTCAGAAAAATTGATGTTTCATATCACACTTGATCACAAACCTCAAGGCCTCTCTTAGTATGGTGATGGATGTCATTTTTTTGTAAAGTCCTTGTCACTGGTTTTTTTTCCCTTAAACCTACTTTATAGAACAGCCATTGCCTCAGAAATAAAATAAATTAATTCATTCATTATAACAAATCAAAACAACATCAATTAACAGTGAAAGGAGAACTCACTGTTTTTGCACCGAAATAAGCCATCAAAAACGAGTAATGATCTCTATTCCTTTGGAGATTCTGAAATGCACACATATGTATATAATTCGACAATATAGTAATGAATCAAATATGCCTGCAAATATAAAAGCTTTGACAATTAGCTAGAAAATAATAATTATAATAATGAGTCACCTCTGTGTGCCATTGTATGGGATCTGTAACGCCCAAGATATAATCCACCATAGGCTCCTGCAAAGAACATGCACAAAAATTATAAGAAAAAGAGGAGATTGAAACCCTTGAAGATGTTGCCGAATGTGAATGGGATGAGCTCGACTGATAAACGTTAAAATAAGTGGGTATTTGAAATGTTGTAAAACTAATGCATGCAACTCCTGCCAATATATACGATAATGTAGCATACGCCACAGGACGAGTCTGGGCGAAATTTGAGGGAAGAGACGCCCCTCTGTCATGTCATATTTGCCATCTAAACTGCGAGTTACAGTACAAGGAGAATTTGCCAAATGCCGGACAAAAACAAAAAAAATGTCATCGTGCACTGATTTCATATGCAACATATATACATTGTAATATAGATATTTATTTCTGACCTCGTTTTTGGCAATGCGACCTGACTGAGGGAAAACTCCGGATCCATATGCACAGGCAAATTCAACGGGTGGGAGATCTTTGAGAGGCTCCGCTAATTCACTGCTAAACCCTTCGCATGATTTTGTAAACTCATTTTCCGCCATAAATCCTCGGCCCCGGTAAACTCGAATGCGTTGCACGATTCTACTGTCTCAATAAATAAACAAACTCTCTTCCTTGCTTCAATGTTAAAAGTATAGATAGCTCACGTGTTCCCTGAATCAAAACATGAAAGAAGTAGTTGAGTTGGCCTAATGGTAAAGAACATGTGCCTCTGAAAGGGAGGTCATAGGTTCATATGAGGTGGTCCCATATGCTGGGTATGCCTTGTAAACCATAACCAAGGCATTAATTGGCATCGTGGATCTTAAAATATATATTATTATTATTATTATTATTATTATTATTATATCAGTAGCCTAAAGCAACTAATCCCCAAGGGGATCTATTAGCTTTCATTCTCCATTAACCGGTAATTAATCTTTATTTCTCCACCCAATCAAGTTACATTAATTAGTGTGTTAGAAATATGTAAACTTTTTAACAAATTAAATTGCGAGGGGTTTAATTCATTCATAAAATAATATATTTTTATGGCTTTTGATTGGTTACAAATATCGGATGTTATTTCTATCTTCTAACAAATCAAGGTAGGTCTGCTAGTCATAATCGTTCCACATAATTGATTTAGTCTGTCAAATATTTAATTCTCGTATTTAATATGTTTGTGCTTTGTTTGGCAATTTTTAAACATGTGCCATCATGCATGGTACCCTGTTAGTCAGAAATATCCCTGAGAAAATTCATACTCTGCTTCATACTATCGGTGTACCAGATTTTAACTAGGAGTATCATTGCTTCCAGATAATCAGATATGCCCAACGGCCCAACACTTCCATTCTTTTATTTTCTATTTTGTATTTTAAATCCATGGTTTGATGAATTGAAGAGGGTTATTTTTTTTGTGCAAGTGATTTTGAAGGACTTGGATGATGCCCATGAGCTTATTAATTATGTCATATCTACATTGTTAATGGAGAGCAAGCCAGTGTATCTTAGCATCTCATTTTATCATTATTCATATTAATGAACAATTTTCTCTATGAAATTCTTTCATATTTTAACATCCAACACTACAGCATTGGAAGCATCCACATTTTCAAAACGAATAAATGAAAAATATAATTGCTAAAATCTCATTTAAAGATCAAGACATTGAACAGATTTGAAGATCAAGACATTTAACATATTCAATAGGTCTCCTCTTAAGTTTTGTTAATGGATCTCCAAAATTTATATGCAACATATTTCAAAGTTATAGCATCGTAAGAAAGAAGCAGGATAAAGATATAAATTAGAGAAATCAGTGGAAAATGAAAATATTTCTATCAGCGATCAAACACAGAGGTTGCCTTGTGATCAGCGCGAGTCTATTGTCGAAATAATGATCTTGACAAAGGGCAGCGAAAAGCCATAGTGCTAAGCCCAGAAAAACTGCACAATGCAAAGCCTTAAAAATCCTTCTTCACACCAAACATCTTCAATGTCCACTATAGGTAAGAAAGCCTTGGTATATTATACAAAATTATTTGTTTGGAGCTTTTACTTTTGTTTGCATGTGTAGTTGGGAACATTGTAGGTTCTTATGAATAATTATTTAACAATTGTACTTATCGAATGTCATTCTTATGTAAGTAGTTGTCTTGGGAGAGAGTTTCGCAACTACAACGCAATGGCCTTTTGCATTTCAGTTTGGAAGCTTTAGTCCAACAAAAATAATTTACATTATTTTCCACCCTAGTCACCATTTGCTTTTGCCTCCAAAAGCATGCCCTACTTTCATCACCATAATCATAGAACCTCTTTGTGATCAGGAGTCTGATCTTATTCCTTTTGAGGATTTTGGTGTTTTATTTGTCTAAAGTCTTATGTTTGGTTTACTATTTAAATGATCTTAAGGTCTAAGTTTCTAATGTTATCTCGTTTCAATGGGTGTTCTCAGCACAACCTTAAAATGTATGTTTTTTAAATATTGAATGTAAACCTCAGTTTGTGGAGTAATGATGTTTAAAATTGAACAATATTTTATTTTGAAAAACTCTTATATTAATCATATCATTAGACCTAACTAGTAAATAAATCTGAATTTTGAGATTAAGGGGGGCCTTTATCATGGTATATTTGGGTTTAATCGACTAAGTCCTTATAATTTCCCACTATAATGACTTAGTAAATTTTAAACTTTAGGATTTGATGTAATCAGTTGGGCTCTTAATATCTAAATTCGATTCTTTATTTAAATCGATAGTCAATTGTATAAAATCATGATCAATCTATGTAAATGCCTTTCCTTTTAAATTGAAAATCATTCTCTATTTATGCATGTTCCTTTGGTCAAAGTCTTTGATTTTGTATCCCTAAAGATAGTATTTTTTATGAAATTTTATAGGTTTAAATAATTATGTTATGTGGCTCCATATTCTAACACGTGTCATCATCAAAGCGATCACTGAATGGCAAAGGGAATTAATCATTTTTATAAAGTTTTTTTGAACCCTCAAGCCCTAATATCATGCCATATGGCATGATCTCAATGACCTAACCTGGTAGGGATTCAAAGATCTAAGGAATGACCCTAAGCCCTAAATACTTGAGATGACACTACGTGGCACCAACTTAAGATCCCAAAACCTAATGGTGATTGATAATTAATGGTAAAGTCCCTAGGATCCTGAGGTATTGCAATGATTCCATATGGCATCATCATGAGGACTTGGGAGTCCATACAATGAATAAAGTGGCAGGAGACTTCGATGAAGAATAAAAGCTCCCACAAGATTTGAAGGCTCATGATGTTTCTATGTGGTGACATCATGAGAGCTAAGATCATGGGGACAAGGTAGTAGTCGATAGGGGTCTCTAAAGCCTAGACATTATAGTGATGCCACATGGCATCATCCTATGATTCGGCCCCCAAAATCATAACAAAGCCTAAAAGAGCTCGGTGAAGTTTGAATAAACTATGTGTGGTCAGGAGATCTATGGTTGAGAAGTGATGCTTGGCAAGTAGATTGATGGCCTGAGAGAGACCAAAAGAGAGAGGCCCCATGGTTGGTAGAGATCCTCTGGAGTCATAAACAAAGCCCATGGAGCTAAGATAGAGCAATTAAAAACATAGAAAAGGGCCTAGAACCAATGACAAAGGGTCATGTGTCCAAATATTATGGGTTTGGTGGGAATAAAGAGTCAAGGAAATAAAGGAAGGCCTACATGGCCAATAAAAGGAGGTTGGGAAAAGGCCAAGGGGTGAAAGCATTAACCCAAGATGGGAATGCAAAACTTGATGAGCCACACAGGCATGCCAAGTCTATAAAGGACCCAAAACTCAAATTTGATAGCTCATCTAGCCATCAAGACCATCATAAAACCAAGAAAGCGATGTGCTTTTATTTCAAGTGACATAATTCAATGTGCAGTATTGGTAGTTTAGTAGAAGTGACAAAGTCAAATGCAAATCAACTAATGACTGAGGCTTCATTATAAAAATTCTATACTTCAATACAAAGTAGTTGTGGCATTGATCAAAGATATGGCCAAGGGGTACAAGGCAATGTTTTCTTTAATGGCAATATGGCCAATGTTTACAAAAGAATATAAAAGGGTAGAATTTAATCATGAATGAGCATGATGTCTAACTGCCAAAACATGGGCATGATGACAAATCTTTCAAAAATCACAGGTACTCTACTACTTCTCTAATTTAACCACCTTCACCAATCAAAAATGAATATCTTACAACTGCCCCATTAGTGGGAAATGAAATTTTGAATTGAGATTTCCTTGGATTAGGCTCTATAAAGGATGATATTTTTGTTGTAATGAGGTTTGGATCCTTTTAGATTTAGTAGTAGAGTAGTGGACCAGACATGCTTGGATTCTCCAGAGTTATTAGACCAAGCATTTTTCATGTTTTTCTAGGATAATCTTTTCCTTACTGCTCTGCAAGTGAAATCTATAATTGAATGATTGTACCAAATCTCAATATTGTTAATCAATTGATACATATTTATACTTTGATTATTGTGGATTCGAGTGGTTATTTATTACACATGTATATGGTACTTATGCTCTTCTTTGCTCACATTAACTTTCCTTTAGAATCTTGCACCATCCTTTTAGTTGGAGTTGTGTTGGGTCTGGATCAACTAAGGATTAGTCCCATGGGTTTTTCTCAATCAGACACTTTAGCTCCATGTCTATGGAAATGGGTTTCTTTCCCTTTTTTCCTCTTTTTTTTAAATTTATTTATATAGTTGTGTTAGTTTAGAGCTTGGGTATCAATGAATGCAAATTGAATCTGAATGTTAATCTTGATTGCTAAATGTTTTGTCTATTACTACATACACATTGTTGAATCCAATCTTGTCTACAATGGACATGTTTTGTATTAATTTTATGTTGTTTTCAAATTCTTATATTCTAATTTCCTAGGTAAGCACATCCATAATGCAATGATTTGTCTAAAATGTTCTGAATAGGCCCTTTAACTGAAATGGTTACAAAAAGCCAACTAAGTTACCCTGCATACCAAGACCTCATAACCAAGACCTTGGGGATAATTTTTCACACAAATATCCTTTCAATAGAGATAGGGCCTAACAACACCTACCTAATTTGGTGTGTTATAAGACCCACCAACACTAGGCTACTAAGCAAATAGGTTAGATGTATCCTAAAGTGATACAGGTGCTTAAAAGGGTGGCTCACATGAAAAAAGTGAAATAAAGTAGTCAAAAGGACCGGAATGGATCATGAGCTAAGTGTGTCAAAAGGGTGATCACAAGTGCACAAGTTTAGCTTAGATTTTAATTTATGTGTCTACATAGTGATGAATACAATGAAGATGAAATCAATCAAATTAATGATGTTCTAAATAATGATACAGTACAAAACTCAATTGATAATGGACATGAATGGTGCTTGTGAGATAGAAGACCGACATATAGGCATCCCATTGAAAATATATCTATTTGACAGAAACCTAATCCATTGTACATATCTTCTTATTATCTACTTGATTCTATACATATGCAAAATAAGTATTAAAATACAAAAAAAAAATCAAGTAAATACAAAAACATTCAAATTATTTAAAAAATTAAAAATCAAGATTTAAACATGACATGATTACTAAATTACACACTTTACATATGTTATTTATCACATGTTTGGTAGATGACATTTTCCTTTTATGCACACATGCATTTCATGGTATATAAGTGTGATGCAGGACATACAAGTTATATATGGACATATAGATGTTGGAATTTCCTCTACCCATTATCTATGTTGATACTGAGGGCATCTTATTCTACGAGTTTCCAAATCATAGGTTATATCTTTATATGACTTATATACCATGTTTAGCTATTTATATTGCTTACACATGTCTTGTTAGTTAATCATAGCTTACATAGTGCTACATGGATATGCTATTATACTATAATATGACACTGATACATATGGATGGTGTAGACTAGTATTTACTTGTTATATGATTCATTGATGTTGTTACTCTGTTATATGATAGGTTACTTTGTGTTTGTTTATCATGTATGGTAGCTTGGCGTTGTTTGATGTGACATTTTTTATCTCCCTTATTTGCACCATTTTTATGTCCCTTGTATGGGGCCCTTATCCTTGTTTTTTGTGACATATTCATGTCCATTGTATATGCACCTAAACTTTGTGTGTAACATTAAATCTTGAGCTTATTGTGTTTGTTTGAACTTGTTGACATCATGTGGGGGCATGATCCATATCATGCAATTTTATTGTATATTATTATTCAATTATATTATCAATGATATTTAGCATTTTGTGTTTCATTGATACATTTATCTAGACATGACACCTAAATGCCCTACATTACATATGTTACATACATGTCTTGATTGATAAATAGATTACTACAATGATATACTCTCCACATGTTCATATGATTATAAATTATGCTCTCTTTATATATGACAGGATACACTTAACTCTTATTTTGATATGAGTTACTTATAGGATACATCCCTCATCTCAAAATGAGGGAATTGCATTAGGCTTGTCACAAAGACATAAGTTACCACAAGAAAAAATCTAGATCAAAGTACAAATTTTATAGATTTAAAATGGTTCAAATATCAGATAGTTTAGTTACATGACATATATTGACACACTAGTATAGATTACAAGGGTATATGTCATGCATATGCACTCACTTTATGGATACTTAAGTATAGATTCATATATGCATGAACATATGTACACATTTTAAAGGAACATGAATTATAGGGTTTTACATGCACGTATATTTGAGATACAAGTTCTCAAATTCAACATATAGATACATAACATTTTATATCAATTGATACAAATTCAAGGGGCACAATAATAATTCATGCACATATGCACACTTTCATATTCATAAGGCATGATATTGGTTCATGCACAATATTACAATTTATAATTTGAATGAAAAATAGTTGTCATTCCATTTCACACTTGTTGACACTGAGGTCATGATGGGGGCATGAATATTTTTCCTTCTCTTTTAATCATGCATTTAATCTATATTGAGTGAATTTGAGTGAAAATATATAATTAAATTTTAGGTCATGATGGAGGCATGAACGTTGTTCATTCACTTTTGATCATACATTTTTTTAATATGGAATGAACTTGATCGAAACTATAAAATAGAATCTATAAGCCATAGGTAATGGGTGATTTAGTCTTACTTCTAGTAAACCCATAATGTGGTTCCCATTTCTTTTCTAAGTAGTTATTTGGGTTACTACATCTCATACTTCTCCCCGCATTTATGAGGGTTGGGACATGTTGTCTTCCCAATCTAAGGGCTTGCATAATTACATAAATTTAATGCACAATCACCCCAACTCTCCACTTGTTTCAACATGAAAGCATAGTTCTCTAATGTTTCAACAAGGAAGCATCATCTCAAACAAGTTGCAAGGGAAGAAACATGGTTTTTACCAACACACATGTACTCTTTCTTTGTTCTTCAATTTTAAATAACATCAAATTTATATTTTAAATTTAAATTTATTGACATTGACTACATGTTTGTTATAGGTTTTTATATAGAATGACATGCATAATTATAACTTCCTACCAAAGACAAATTTTGTTATACACACTCAAATATATATTTTCTTTGTACTCCAGCAATTCCATTACTACAAGGAAAGAGGGATGATTTGTAAATATTAAAATATGGTATTAAGTACTTGACAATTAAAATATTGGCATACATTTATCACACATAACTTGCATACACAAATATGGTCCTAACCCACCATTTTATCGCATGTACATGATACCTTAAGAGATTGATCCTTATGATCTATTATTACATGCCTAAAATAACCTCATTATTTAATTCAAACCTACAGATTACCCTACATAGACATCCCTAGACCCTTAGTTTAATTCTCCTTTGCACGAGGTAGTAATGTTAGATGAGGTCAATATCACAAGTCGATACTAACCTAAGCTTGATGATATTAACCCTATCCTAACAAATATTACCTTTTAAAATTAAGTATTTACTTAGGCTCATCCCATCTGCTTAGTGTATTAATGGTGTGAGAAATCACCCAATTGGACTCATATATATACAAATCAAAGTCTTACTTGATAGGAGACTTGGAACTTACCTGGTACATGTTTATACATCATTACACATTAAGCAAATATGCCCTCTTATTCCAAAATTGTAAATCAGTCACCAAGAGTAGTCACAATCCAATTCTAAAGCTTATAAAATTAAAGTCAAAGGAAGCATTGTCAAGTATCAAATCAAAATCACTAGTTGCATTCATATATCGAAGGATCAAAATTGCATAATCACATTAGGTGGGAGAACTACATGTAGTTCAATTTCCCTCCTTGAAGTATCAGATACTTAGGTAACAATCAATCATCAATGGGACTGATTAGGGTTGGCCGAGTCCATTACACTTTCCAAGTTTTATAGATTTTCATTCCTTATAAACACACCTAAGGTTTCAAGATAAAAAGGTTGATTTATAGAGTTACACACATCATTAGAGTTCAAAATTTCACATATAAATCTTTTAGAGGCATTCAAAATGGACCATATAGTCACATACCCTCTTTTCGGCATAGGTCACTACCAACCAACATAGGACTGCATTAACAATTGATATTGATCTAAATCTAACAAAACTAACCCTTCACAAATAGAAACACAGTTCTTAAATTGAATGAATTGCATGCTTGATTTAGTCTATTTTCCACTACCAAAATATAGTCACAGTCAGTCAGTCAACTAAAAAAGCCAAGTACTTGTGGACATCTAAATCAGGTCATAAATACTTGATTGTCAATTTTAGCCTTATTTCACTTTAATTAATTTGCACACTTAATCAAAACCTATTTTTCCACCTCACCTTATCCTAACACTTGTATGGACCTAATTATATTCCAAAATGTTATCTAACACCTACAAAAATGTTCTAAATGCTAAAAATGCCTATAAGCATCTATAGAGACTTTCTAGATCCCAATAGCTTAGATTCTTCATTGCATGACATGACCAACCAGTTAAGTTAGTAAAGGGAGATGGTCCTAACCTTAGGCCCTCCAATGGTAAATTTTCAATTTTAAACCCTTCTTTACATATTTGATTTGCATTTTAAGGATATGTAGTGTGGGGTTTTCCCCATTTAGATTTTTATAAAGGCACACTCAAGTCACTTATTCTACCACTTGGAAAATTCAATACAAAGGCATATTTACAATATTACACATTAAGCAAAGCTTCCCTATTCTTTCCAATTCCAACTCTAATCATTTAAATCAGTCCTCAACCAAGTCTCAAGAATGTTTTATTATATCCAAATCAAAGCATGATCAAGTATTAAAGTCATTCTTAGATGCATTCATATAGTCAAAGGAAATAATCACATAATTCACTATGTGGGTTTGATTTCCCTCTTTGGAGTAATGGATACAGAGGTAGCATTTAGTCATCATGGGGTCGATTGGGGTCAACTCAACCCAATTACACTCCACCTTTTTCTATTATATATTTTCAATGATTGCAAGCTTTATTAGGATTTTAACCTTTAAAAATATATTTATTGGTATTTTACACACCTCCAAAGGTGATATATATGCATACAAACCTGATTCAAGATGCCATAGATGATCGTGACCTAGGTTCTTATTTTGTATTCATGGTCAATACTAACCAACTAGGTCAAAATTGTAGTCGGTCTTGATGTAAACTAGAAATTTATGACCTTTTATGCCTTCAATCATAGCTTCGATGCACTTTCATATCCTAATCATGTTTCTCTATTGCCAATTGTTTGTCAATCAACACAATCAAATCTTGGGCAAATATAACTAAGTTCATCTTTACAATTCATAGTTAATCTTCTTACAATCATGTGTACTTTGTTAATTTTAGTGTTTTACATTCATTCTACTTGTAGCAAATTAACTTCCAACGCTATAATTTATTCCATTAAATTTATCTTAATTAGGGTTAATTTCCATATTAATTAAAATTTATATTAGTGAACCCGAGTTGGTCATTCATTTTCATTACTTCAAAAAAATTATCCTAGTGTTTAGATAAATTCCTAGACATTATTTAACCCTAAATTGTAGATATACGTTGGGTATATAGGGTGAAGGGGATTATATTAACTTGTACACAAGGATAGTGAATTGACCTACTGAACAAATAATTAACAAAAAACTCAGATAAATAATATTTCAAATTTATACAATTAAGATTGATAAAAATAATAAAATACAACTATTGATAGATATTACAGTGAATTGGAAATAAATGATACTTAGCTAGTTTACTATGTGTATGCAGGTCTAATATGAAACATGTCAGAATTATATTAGAAGATGATCCTAGAATAATCATCAAATTTTAGAAATATTCTTTGTGTGGCCTTGAACACTTACATCAGATTTAGAGAGTTGTGTCGATGCAAGTGTCTAACCATGATAAGTGTCTTGTACAAAATGTTAACTTGATATAAATGTGACTAATTGGATCCTTCTAAGTTTTTTATCACCTTTATTTTGATGTATTCAAATCATGCACATAGGTTATTGTTCTTTAATAAATGATCAAACCCTAGCTCTTCACCCTTAGATTTACTATGGGACAAAATAGGTTAGTGGGTTCATAATGTCAAGATGCCCCAATGACCCCTTTGTCAATAGGTGTTGCCTACATATCCAATACTCTGAAGAGGGCCTCAAACTTATGTAGTTATCCCTTATGTGTTGGCTTCTGTGTACACAAGGATGTAATGTGTGATAAATAAATACATGCAATGACCTAACTTATAACATGGAAGATATAGTTCATGGGCTACTCTTTAATTGCTTTAGACCTATGGAAATACTACTTCTATGACTTATATGAAAATATGGACAAATAGGGTAGGTTTGATCACTTGAATGCTTGATTGAGTGATTCTTGGTATATGGCCTTGTGAGTTGTATGTGATTTACAGGTGATTGTTAGGTGAGGAATGAATGATGTTGATATTGTATATATATTAAACCCTTTTGGAAATATCTTACACTAAATAACTTATGTTGACCTTTAGAATACACTTCATTTGAAAATTGGATGACTTTTGGGCACTTGACACTTTGTAATAAAAGTGGACACTTGCATTGACATAGGTATTTATCTAGGATGTAAATGTCTATAAAGCTAGAAACCAAGTATAGGTCCAAGATAGGTAGTGGAGGATAATAATCATATTTTAAAGTTTTTTGCACAGTATAAAAGAACTGATCATTAGAATAACAATGGCTAGACTAAAAGAGAAGTAATTAAACATAAGGAGATAGTGAATGTGAGCCTTTCGGTAGTAGGCAGGTCTAGAAATGAAAGGTACAACCATGATAGGTATTTATCGAGTATATAATATTGAGGTACTACATGTCGACACTCTATTTTAATCACTTTCATATCAAAATTACAAAATGGAATAAATTTTCATAAATTATACGCAAATTAATAGGTAGTGGAGGATAATAATCAAATTTTAAAGTTTTTTGCACAATATAGAAGACCTGGTCATTAGAATAACAATGGCTAGACTAAGAGATAAGTAATTAAACATAAGGAGATAGTGAATGTGAGCCTTTCGGTAGTAGGCAGGTCTAGAATTGAAAGGTACAACCATGATAGGTATTTATCAAGTATATAATATTGAGGTACTACATGTCGACACTCTATTTTAATCACTTTCATATCAAAATTACAAAATGGAATAAATTTTCATAAATTGTACGCAAATTAATATAATATCATATGTTCATCTTAATTTCCATTGTGCATCTAATGTATGAGTTCAAATTCACCCCTAGGTGGGATAATTCATTGTATTAAATCAATTCAATTATCATTTTAGTCATTTTTCTCTGATCAATTCTTCTTCTCTGATCAATTCATTAATTTTCTTACTCTGATCAATTAATCCAAATATTTACCCTTCTCTGATGATTTCCTTTAATCATTCCTCTGATTAAATTCTCCACATTGAATTAATTAAATCGACCTTTGATTAATTTAAGTAATCTTTCTTAAAACTACAATTTTATACAAATGGAATTACAATTTCTTTTCAATTATTATTTTCTCCTTTTTCTTATCTCTCCAAAGGGTATCTTCATTTAAGAAATAATTTTGAGATCACATGGAATATCCTTTCATGAGCCCACCAATTAATAAATGAAATAATATGAAGGATTATTCTCCACCCTTCATCTTGGAGACAAGATGAAGGGCCCATAATGAATCTTGTGAGATATTTTAGGGAATATTTTCAGCATTTCATATTGAAAACAAGATGAAGGGCCCACATTAATGATCCATGTGCTTTATTGAGAATAATTATCCACCCTTCATCTTGGAAATAAGATAAAGGGCCCACATTGATTGTTACAAATATATTCTGAGGAGAATCGTCCACCCTTCATCTTACAAGAAGATGAAGGGCTCATATTATCAATCCATAAGTTGATTTGTGTGCCTTGTTGAGGATGCATTTACAACCATCCATTTTGGAAGCAAGATGAAGGGCCCTCATTGATTCAAAATTACTATAAATAGACACATTCCCTTTACAATTTTTCATACTCGGGTTCAATAGCGAAGCTCTATCAATTTCTTAAACTAACTTTTGCATCAAACCGTATAAATTCAATTATTAAATGTTTTCAAGAGGATATGATATATTTCATGACATTAACATTGTTAAAGACTTTTTAAGACTACATCCAATCCACATTCACTTATGACAAGGTGAATGATCCTCGAAAAGGAAGGTAATAATTGTTTGTTTCTTCTCTTAATTTAGATTTTATTTAGCTTTCTCTTAATTGATGAGGCATTGGGATAGAGGTGCTAGAAAAATATTTGGTTTTGATTGTATATTGATTAACAAAGTTTCTAACCCCAATAGTAATCATAATGACACATATGGCATGCCTAATAGGAACCCCATAACCCACACTTTCTAACAATTTTTTATTGTAATTTTATTTACTAAAAATCTAACTTTTTTGGCTAATTTATGATAACTTCATTGTTTTTTTTCATCTCTATGTATTGGTGATTTTGATTTGGGAAGATGGAAAATTCACTACTATGTTTCTGCTCATCAATGAAAACACCCACATAATCAACAAAAACATTTATGTGATTTGTTTTGTATTCTATGTAGATTATATGTTTGGTGAAATTGAGTACAAAATTAGCAAAATTAATCTAAATCATCAAAATCACTCTCAAGTATCGTGTAGATTATTTTCCTACTAAATGGTGAATTTGCCTTTATTTAGATAAATTGAGTTTTATTTCAATGAAATTAATCCACTAATAAGTGAAAAATCTACATAATCAGTGAAAATGCCTTTGTTCTTTGTTTTCTTTTTTGTTTTATATCTTATGTAGGATCTATATTTGGTGAAATCATCTCAAAAATTAGTGAAATTGTCTACCAAATTAATGAAATTGTCCACAAAATTAATGAAATTGTCCATAAATCAATGAAATTGATCTAAAATTAGTGAAATCACCCTCAAGTACTACATAGATTTATTTTCCTGCCAATCAATGAATTTGATATATTATTAGTGAATTTGACTTTGGCTTTAGTGAATTTGATTTATTATTGATGAAAACACCACATAATCAATGAAATTAACCCTGATAATTAGTGAATTTATTGTCTATGTTTTTATATGTTCAATATTGTGTTTTGTGTAGGTTCTTACAAAATAATGAATTAGCCCTGCAAAGTGGTGAATTTGCCTACTTGTGAGATCCCTTCAAACATATGCTCTCCCCTTTGATAAGACGACCCATAAACATGGAGGTGATCACTTTTTTCAACCTAAGAGATTTGCCTATTATGCTCTTTGCTTTCCCTTAATGGGATTCCTACAAATCAAAAAGGCAATACCTTTCTTTTTCTTTTGTCTACGTGATTAGGGTGTCATTATCTTCTCATGAGTCTTTAGGGCATGACGATTGGATGTCATTACTAACATTTGTACTAACCTCACTTATATGGTAGGGTATATAAATTGAGGCTACATCAATGGTATTTTAGCTAAAATGTCCCTTAGAGCTTAGGTTTTTTGGTAACACTTCATTGAAATCTTACAAATGAAGTGGTCATGAAGGGACAAGACACTTTGATAATTGGCCTATTTTATCTCAGCATCCAATTGATATATTTTTGCACCCACATACTACAAGGTATATCAGGACCATCTAGTAAGCCCAATAAGACTTTAGAATATAAACTTTTAGCCACAAAACATTCATTGGTAAAGGGTTGCAAAGGTAACAACACTTAAAGATGTCTTTCACATATGAACCTTTTGATAGAAGCGTGGGATTAAAATACCACCAATAACTACATTAATTACTTAAAGAATATCAAAATTTATAATCCTCTTTTAAGGTAAGTATATTGAAGCAATCGGTGAATGTGGAATACTCCCATGTCAGTTATTAAAGTAGGGATGTAAGATTTAATGATTGATTATTTGGTTGTTATGTCAAACCTTGTCATATATTCAAACACAATCTATATACACCTATGTGATAAGGTGTTACTCTACCTAATTTTTAGGTTAGAATTTTATCCCCCAAAGGTGTTATGCTATCAAAATTGGTCCACCCTACTTCTTTCTAGGAGTTACATTATCCAAATGAAAACCCCCTCTTTTTCCAAATTATGCCATTATGTTGCCCATTTTGAGTCGGCCCTAATTCTAATCAAATTCCAATTTCCAATTTCAAACCAAATTTCCAAATCAAATTCAAATCAGGTCAACTATTCAAGTCAATTTGATCAATTGGTATAAAGTCAACTCTATTTTAAAGTCAACTATATTATGAAGTTAACTCCATTTGTGTCAAACATTCATTTCTCTTTTTCAAATCACAATTTTAGATATATTTCAAATTAAGTCCAAACCTAATTCACCACTAGCCTCAATAAAAATTGTGCTCAAATTAGGTTAACTTTGATCAAGGTCCACCAAATCTAAATTCAATCAGTCAAATCATATCCTTATCTTTCCATCAAATCTCTTACACCTAATGGTTGGGAACGATTAGGTTATTACATCCATTGTGTCTCTCATTTGAATCCAATCCAATATCAAAGTCTAATCTAAACTTAAAACCAATCCAATCAATGTGCTTGCAGAGATCTAATCATAGTTAATCTACTCAAGTCTGTCCTATTTGAGGCCAATTCCAATTACATTCACACATCTGCTCAAATTTTGCTCTGTTAGGGCCAATTCCATTTCAATCAAGTCAATTATGTCTTGCTTTGGGACAATTCCCATCCAATCATTCCCTTGCATGTATCTTTTCTTGGTGACATCCTCTTATCAATTTTATATTACCTTTCTAATAAATGTGATAACATTCACACCAAATATAGATAGATCCTATGAATGGTATTTGTTTGATAATAAGGATGATCACCTTTTATGACTCTTAGAAATAGGTGTTAGAATACCTATAGATTTTGATCCAACAAACCTAGATTCTATCTTAAGCAAGAGTAGTCACATTGTTTCACAATGGCATCTGTCAAGCATCCTATCTACTAGTTACCCACTTGATTAGGATCATACTAGCAAAGGGGAACCTATTTGGGAACCTTTATCTAATGACTATCTAGATTTTGAGCCATGATAACCATTTTAAGCATCAAGTCCAGGCCCATTTCTATGCCAAGATGTTATAGACAAGCTCTTTCAGCTTAAACCATAACCTATCCTACTTTGCATATATTATTTATCTGACCTTAGGGTCACATCTAATCAGGCCATACAATTATGTCTTATCATTTCCACACCAAGGTCCATCATCTACTAAAGATTCAAGTGTACCCAAGTCCAAGAATCACTCACTAGGGATATTCCAAGATCATTTTATAAATCATAATCAGACTAATCCACTTCCAAATCCACACCAAGATAAGTCACCCATATTTGATGTGTCACCCTTTGACCATATTCCTATCTTTGATGAGCCTTACTTTGATGAACCTCTATATGATTTTTCACCTATCTTTGATGAATCATTCTTCGATGAGCCCATCTTTGAAGAACACATTATTAATTAGTAGCATATCTTCCATCCATTTCTAAACAATCCCCATTCCTATAAATCCTTACATCCCCAATCCTTCATTGCTCAAAAATAAGTGAAAAAGGCACTTGTGGACAACTTAATCTATAGGTCATCCATGTGGTTGAATCACAATTAGGATCAACATCAGAATCATATTTATATTTACAGTCAAAATCATGATATTTACCATTAACATCAGGATCAGAATCAACATTAGTATCAACATTTAATTTAACATTGGAAAAAATATTAGAATTATGATATTGTAATCTCAGCTACAAACCTCATGAAGATTAGTTTGAAACCACCAGTGATCCTTCTATAGCTTTTAAAGAAGTTTCCTTTAACTTGGACATAAGTTATCTTAGTAGCCTCTACGGGGATGGTGCAACCTATTGTCCTTCTAATATTATTCCCCATATTTTTCATGTAAACCATCCAATCCATTACCCTAAGATCCAATTTCCTCCACCTATCCATTAGGACTAATAAAATAACACATTCTTGGAGTTCTTTTAGAGTGACATATCAATGGCAGCAATTCGATCAAAAGCAAAAATCCCTAGTGAACCCTTGTTTAAGACACTATGGGACAATTAAACAAATGAAAGCCTAAAATTAGCATCTTTTAGTGAAACCTTACTTGATGTTCTAAAGGACAATCAAAATGAGTTATCAACATCCCTTAATGAAACCTTATTTGAAGTTTTATCAGACAATAAAAATTAGATCAATCAAAAAGACCCAGTTGGTAAAAACCTCTTCAAGTAACCAATAAATGAGTAAATTAGTTCTACATCACTTGATGAAGACATTGTTGAAGTCAATATTGGACTATATATCCCTACAACATCTAACATCATGTCGTATTCACAATCAAAAATAATTATGTGTATGACTGAAACTTCCAATTTTCATTGGCCTTCTAATTGTTATCCCTCCTTTGACAATCATATCCTTAGACCAAACCCCATATTACCCTGTCAAGTCAAATTATTATCATACTTTACCCTCCATGGTGGAACTCTCTTTCATAAAAGTTACGAAGATACCTTATTTATAGGTTTGGAGGAAACTGAATCAACAATCAACAAAGATCATAACAACATCAATAACCTATATCAACAACATATCTCTGGTATAGAAGTTATTCAGAATCAATATGGGTTAGAGAATCATAGGATAAACATTATGCATCTCAACATCCTCTTTTGAGTTAAGATTCTAAAAATCAAAAAATCAAAATCAAATCAAAAGATAAAGATAAATAATTCATCTAACGGCGAAAACCATGCTTGTGGTGCCTTGGGCAAGTACCATGATGAAAACTAGGTTTATGACATCACATGTAAATATTTTGTTGTTTATAAGTGCCTTGACACTTGGGGAATTGTTATTTTCAATGAAATTCATTTCATTCCTATCATATTGACCATTTTGCCTTCTCCCGAAACCATCTTTCTTTTCATCTTACCCTAGTCCAATTTTCCTTCTCATCTTGATCTTAATAAGAATGTGAGAGTTATTATGAGCCCTATTTTGGAAAATATCTTAGCATATCCTCTTAGTGAAATTTTTATGATTGGACTTTTTTTTCCCCATGTGACATGCTCTTTTGAGATTGTCAATCCATTTATCATCCATTATTATCTAATCAGATCATTCTAATACTGCCATTTGCTATTAAATCCCATCTCGATGCTAGAATGGGTTTTTCCCTTTGCTAGTGATACCTTGTGGGTATAATGATATAACACTCATAATCATTCCTATTCCATGCTCTCACCATTTTATGAGTCAATTCTTAATTCTCATTATTTTACAAGTTAATTCTATATTTTCACCATTTTTCAGGGTAAATCATGCTCTCATCATTTTTTAGGTTAAGTGTTCTCCATCAACTTCAATCCAATCTCAATCATGATCATATTGATCACTTTTCATTCCTTGTTCATACCTATCACATTATACTCTTAGTGTTGATTGAACTACAATGGCTTGGGGTCTATTTGGACTATGTAGGCAACATATAGTTTTTTGAGGTCAGCTCAACCACCCTTACATGTACATGCTCATTATTTTGTAAGTCAAATCATTCTACATCTCATAGTTTTCCATTGAGTTGAGATGCCAAAAACTTAAAAACATTCAAAATTTATAAAATCCTAAACAATTATAGCATTGAAACTATTTTAACCTTTTAGGACTAAGTGTATGTAAATCTTATGTTGTTAAAGAGTTGAGTATAATAAATCAAGGTAAAAATATGTAATAAATAAAACCACTAATTTGTTATAGAATTGATGTAATTTTACCTTTCTAAAAATAGTAATAAATAGTGTAAATAAGAAATTATCTAGAAAATGACTGAGATGGATGATCTAGAGGCTAAAATTTGAGTTAAAAGTTGGTATGAGTGTCACAAATAGTATCCAGGTGTCAACACCCCTCTTAAATGGTAGCACCCTAATTAGACAGTAGTATCATATGGTGTTAGTGTCCTTATTTTAGTGGTAGTGTCCTTTGTGTAGGACTATCTTAAGCTTTTGGGTGCACTTGTGTCTGGATCTGTAAGGTTTGTTCCTATGTGCATGATTTTTGAAACCCTATATATGGCCTATTTTGACTGAATTTATGAGCAAACCTTAATCCTCCATATTTCTAGGGCATCTAGTTGATACAAGCTAAAATGTTTATTAGTGGGGTTGGTTGGAAATCTTCAACACTTCACCATGAAGAGAGTTGTCCACATACCAATACTCTATAGAGGGATCAAGCCCAATGTAGTTTTCCCCACCTAAGTGTTGGTGTAAGTGCAAGTGAAACTAGTATGATAGTTGAGGTGAGTGTTTTGAATGTGTTTAAGACTATAAATCTAAGCAATCTAAGCTTTAAAATTATGTATATGGCAATATGTAGATATAGGACATAATAAGGATTGATAACCTTGATTTTGCACAACTTGTTATGAGTGTGCATATGTTATTTACATCTGATTTCCATCTAGAAGTTATAGGGCTAAAATTCATGTATTGATATTATTTTGGTGCTTATGTGGGTGCTAAAAGTGGTCTAAGTCGACCCTATGAGGTCTAATATTTGAAAAGATATGTGTTTATGAAAAGAGGAGGGAAAGGATACTAACACCATGTGGTGTTATTATCCCTATTATGGTGGTAGTGTCCAGGTGGTAGAACACTAAGCACAAAGGGCCAAGATGCAAAAATGAGGGTCTAAGACTACTTTAGGGATAACTAGGGACGTTTGTGGCCCACACAAAGGTTGGATAAGTGTGAAAATAGGCTCTAAGATAGGTTCAAGGTTAAGATAGGGATAAGTGGTCTCAAGTAACACTCTTAGCACTCAAGTATCACTTTTAGGTGATTACATTTATCCCCCATTTATTCTAGAAATGTAGCAAAGTGAAATGACTAGGATAAAATAAAAAGAAGTGTACCTGGACTTACCTAATAGGTGAAGCCTGTGAGTTTGGATCTGAGTATGTGAAGCATGCTCCAATGTATGTTCTACAAGTGAAATGTGCATAGATTAGTCCTTACTTAAGAGATATCAAAAGTAAATATAAAACTAAGTAAAGAAGTGAAATTGATTAAAATTGAGTAACAAGATAAGAGAGAGGAAAATAATGAATACACGTCACTGGGTATGTAAACCAATGCATAAACCTGGTGACAACCTATGTGTGTGCATGTAGATAGTGATCAATAAGTGAATAGCTTGGATTAAGTGGATGTATTGCTCAATCCTCATGTGTGGGGGGCTCAAGAACTCAATTCGATTGTAAATCTATCATTGCCCACCCCTACTTAGTGGATCATGACCTATGAATAGCTTTGACTAGACTGATGGTGTGTCCAACCCTCTCATGTAGGTGGATCAAGAACTCAAGTAGACCATGACTCCATCATTGCCTACCTATATGTAGTAAATGCATCTAAAATTGAAACTAGATGATTTAACTAGAAATGTCTAACTGTAGAAGTTGGCTCTACAACCACTCAGGCATATTAGGTAGTTCCAAACCACTCAAGAATGCCAACCATTGCATATGAAGTAAGGCATGAAACTAGTGTTTAACCTTTAATATGATTGCAAATACATACATTATAGAGAATGACATGGAATTTATCATTCTATTTTATCAATCGATGTATAAGTGAGCATATAGAAATAAATTATCATGCACGTGCTTCCAAATATGATATTTGAGCATATGGATTTTATATTGGGTTATAATAATCTATATCTAAGTATCTAAACTAAAAATTGAAATGGTCATGCCACACATGATGCCCTTAATCTCAGCAAACTGGTATGAATCTAAGCTAAACTAGCATAAGTCTGAGCAAAACTGGTAAATCTATAACTAACCCTATGCAAACCTAGACTATATATATTGTAATTTTCTATCAAATCTATATTTTTCTAAAACTAAGGCTATTAGACAATAGCACGATATCTTAGACGGTAGTGTCATGTGGTGCTAATGTCCCAATTTAAGTCCTAATGTCTATCTATTTTGATTTCTATACAAATGTACTGATCTCTATGTCTCTATTTTCCCACTATGTTTACCTGGATTTGATTTTTGTAATATGAGCCTATGTGTTGAAAATATACTATGAATGCATTATGGGAGCCTAATATCTATGCCAAACCCTTGTGAATGCCCCCTCTTTTGAGGGGAGTTATTAAACTTGTGAAAGAACTCCTCAAAATAAAAATATCTACAAGATGTGTGTTAGAGCATATATGATATATGTGTAATAATTCAATATAATGTGTATAGACAACATCAAAATGTAAGATAATCTAAGCACGAGTTTTTAATGTGCAATGTATGTTATGTCTAGCATTCTCAAGGTTGTCAAGATAGATATAACAGTGTATGTAATACTAAATTTGAGTACTAACTAACTACCTAGGGGGATGGGGCATGATGTCCATCATGACACCCGAGTAAGAAGGGGAGTTGTATGAGGTCCCTCGTGGCATCTAAAACTATAGTGCATAACAAGCAAGAGACAATTCTAATGGCCATGATGCATAAAATAAAGCATACATACAACACACATAAGGCACATAGAATAGGCCAAAGGGCCATAATATAAAGCACATGGGCACATATCATTAAATATGAGAAAATTAGACATACAAGGACATGTTCAAATGTCCACATACCCAAGTAACAAGAAAGTTGGCTTAGAACCACATATAATGACATGTTCAAATGTCTATATGCATAATTAGGAAAACATGCACAAGGACATGGGCATGTGTCCAAATCATACAAACTGTGAAAAGAAGTGGTGTGGAGTAATGGCATATTCAAATTCCCTGAAATAGAAGAAGAATAGAGATATAATCAATTCTAAACTAGGAAAGATAGAAAGGAAAGTATGCATGAACATGTAATACAAATGTGTGTAAGATCTAAGAGTTACATATTTTGAGTCTAAAGTAGTAATAACTAGCAAAAATATGAGTAAGTGTAGCATGATCAATATCAAGACATAACAATGTTAAAGTTGTGATGTAAAGTGTAGAAAGATGGAACCTGGTAATTGAAACTGTGTAGAAGGTTCCCCTAAATGGGCAAATGTGTCAAATGAAGAACCTGTGTATTAGTGTATATGCCCACATTGGGTAGATAATAGCAAATCCTAATAGGTGTAGTGGACATGAGTCCTGTGGAAATATATAAGCACTCAATAAGAACAAGTGAAGCATATATATATGATAAAATTTACTATACTAAGATAGCTAGCATATTTAGTTCCTAGGAAATACAAGAGATGCAAACATGGTAATGCATACAATCTATAATTTTTTATTATCTAAGTAAATATTTGAATGTTTTTGTGTTTTTGACATATTATATTGTTTTTGTATTTTTTTGATATAAGCTATGTACAAGCAACATGAAAATGAAAATATATATAAGGAATGAGAAATAAAGAAAGTATGTACAAGAAAGGATGAATAATACTAACTGATCAGTCTTATGGGAGACTCACTATCAATGTGGCCTATGTCAAAAATAAGAATGGTAATCTCTTATGCAGTGTGATTGCTATGTTGTAGTTGAATGGTATTACAATATGAATCTGGGTATTGTTCATCATTGAAATCATGATAATCATATTAACCTGGAATGCTAGAGGGAATTTCCTCAGACTATGGAGTTGACCTTTCTAGATTGTGCTTGGGAATATTGATTATGATTTTACCTTTTGAAACTATGTTTATTGTACGCATATGGTGTTGTGGAGGCTCTTTTGTGAGAAAGCCTTTTTTGAGAATGCTTGTTGGCTTTGCATGATTTTGACTTTACAACTTAAGTCCTTGCTCTTTTTCTAATATTTATTGTGTATATGGACTTGTTGCCTTGATAAAATATATCTGTGAATGATTTAACTTAGGATGATCAATAAATCCCCAACCTTGTTGACCAACATTATCAATTGCTAGAATAGGTGTAGTAATGTCTTGGGCCTACTTGCCTAAACCTTGACCATAATAATCAAATTATTGTAGATATTTTTGACCAAATACATACTTATTTGAAAGTTGAGCCTCATTTTATAGAGGTATATTTACATCTTTTCCTTGCTTTCCTATGTTTTTTGTATTGTTTTTTCCTCTTATTTTGATTTGTGAACCTTTTTGTCAATCTGAGTTATGCTTTGGTAACCATTTTTGTACTATTTATGAATTTGTACATGTGCCATTGTATTTTTTTTGATGATGTATCATTGTTTGAGTCATTTGTATCCATTATATATTTTATTTTTATTTTCAATGCTAAACATGAATCGATGTGGTACCCATGAATGCTATGATATGTACAATAATATTTGGATCTCCTCACTTGGTGTAGAGGAGGTAAGTTGATCAACCTAGATTTAATCATTTACCCTAGTATCTCACATGAACTCTTATTGTAACCTTGTAAGATTTTTGAATCACTTATAATAGATTCATTATGTTGTGCTTTATGATTTAGATATGAAAGAGTGTTAGGCATAAATTTTCTAGGTGCAAATGCATATACATGGTTTATAATAACATATTCTAAAGACTGTGTACATGTAATGTGATTTGCCAATAATGTGAATTTTTCACTTAATAAGTAATTTTGATTTTTTAAATATAATATTAGCTTTCTCATACTAATAATTTGATCCTTTAGAGTCTCACAAGTGCAAACCCTAGTTGTTTACGATTAAACATGATAGCATGGACCTTGTTAGAGGGAAAGTAGTTATCACCCGCTTGGAGATGAGGAGGAAAAGGATGTTCTTTCCTATGCATAATATATGACATTGAAACTTGAAACATAGTTACTAGCTTATGTATTAAATACTCTATGTGTGTAAGGGTTGGCTTCTTAATGGAATTTCACATAAGATAAAAGATAACATGCTATGAAATATGACATATATTTGAACTGATTTAAAGCATCATATACACGTGTGTTTATGTCATATTTGAATGCATTCCAAATAAAAGGAAACAAGCTTATAAGAGAAGCTAGAAAACTTTGCATCAAAAAGTAATTAAATTCATCTATCATTATTATCATGATTAAATGAAATATAAATCTAATTGACGGTCCTTAAAGGTTGAAAATAGAAATCTTAGGGTTATCTAGTGTTAGGGTTTGTTTAATATTTGAAGTAAGTTAGGCTCACCAAATGTTTTAATCTTTTAGAACTTAGTGTATGTAAATCCTATGTTGTTAAAGAGTTGAGTATAGTAAATAAATGTAGAAATATATAATAAATATAGCCACTAATTTGTTATAAAATTGACTTAATTTGACTTTTTTAAAAATAGTAATAAATAGTGCAAATAAGAACTTAGCTAGAAAATGACTTAGATAATTTGGAGTCTTAAAACTGAGGTAGAAGTTGGTTTGAGTATTGTAAATAGGAAATAGGTGTCAAAACCCCTCTTGGATAGTAGTGCCCTAATTGGATAGTAGCACCATATGGTACTAGTGTCTATATTTTAGCAGTAATATCCTCTGTGCAGGACTATCCTGATCTTGTTGGCACACCTATGTCTGGATTTGTAAGGTCTATTCTTACGTGCATGAATTTTGAAACCCTATATATGGCTAGTTTTGACTAAATTTGTGAGCAAACCCTAATACTTCATGTTATTAGGGCATCTAGTTGATATAAGTTGAAAAATGTGTTTTTTGGTGGGGTAAGCTAGACATTCTCAACACCCCATTATGAAGAAAGTTGCCTACATACCAATACTTCGAAGAGGGATCAATCTCGATGTAGTTCTCCCCACCTAAGTGTTGGTGAAAGTGCAAGTGTAGCTAGTACAATAGTTGATTTGAGTGCTTTGAATGTGATTGAGACTAGAAATCTAAGTAATCTAAGCTTAGGAATGTTATAGATGGTAGTATGCAAAATTAAGACAAAATAAAAATTGATAACCTTAATTGTGCACAACTTGTTCTGAGTTTGCATGTGTAATTTGCATTTGATTTTCATTTAATAGATAGAAGGATAAAATTTGTGTATTTATATTATTCTAGTACTTGTGCAGATGTTAAAAAGGGGTCTAGGCCGACCCTAAGAGGTCTAATATTTGAAAATATATTCATTTGTGAAAAGAGGAGGGAAAGGACATTAGCACCATTATTGGGAGACTAGCACCATGTGGTGTTATTGTCCCTATTATAACACTAGTGTCCAAGTGGTATAACACTATGCACGAAGGGACAAGATGCAAGAATGAGGTTTTGGGACTACTTTAGGGATGACTAGGGATGCCTGTGGCCTGCACAAAGGCTGGATAAGTGTGAAAATAGAATCTAGGATAGGTCTAGGTCTAAGATAAAGATATATGGTCTCAAGTAACACTCAAGTGTCAATTTCAGGTGATTAAAAAAACATCCTAAAAATAAAAAAAGGCCAAAATCTCTTTTTTATACACACACACACACACACACAAACATGCATACATACATACATACAACCATAAAATCCAAAAATATTTTTCTTGTCTTAAGTCTAGTCAATAACCCTTGATCAATCTTAATCCATTTTAATCATTTACCATTGGGATGTGTCCTTCCCAAATCTGCCCTGTTGGGGCAAATTCAAATCAAATCACTTTAATGCAAGCTCACAGTTTCTACCCTGTTTAGGGAAAGTTTAAGCATGCAACTTATTTTTGGATGTTTTATTCCCAATTCTTCCCATTACATGTATCATTGCTTGGGGACGTCTATCCCATACATCATTATCATTGATCCTATCATGTGGATTTTAACTTGATCAAAGACAAAATGATTTCTATTTCCTTGTTTGTGTTTTTGCTTATTTGCTTATTTATTTATTTTTATGTTGTTGCTTTGAATCAGTCCATTGTGCCAACAAGGTCATTATCATGGTGTCCCTTATCATGCATTTTTACTTGATCCATCCATTGGCATACATCAAAATTATCATCATGGTTTTTATAATTGGTGGGTTGTTGTTAATTGTCTATTGGATCAGGGGTCAATCCTTACACACATTGTGGCTAGGTCATCATGGTGTTTTATATCATTATGTATATTCTTGTGTGCAAAATAAAAAAGCAAGTACTAAAGGTTGGCAATGCCACTGCAACATTATCTTCCATTACATCACCATATCTTATCAAATCCAATCATATCGGTCATTTTTTATTGCTTCACATTGTCATATTTTTCATGATCAACTCAAAACATCTAAGCATCCTATACACATATATGATCATAAGGATGTGCATCTCAAAATAAACATTTATTAATATATTCATACACACTGATCCATCATTATTATTATTCTAATCATCTAGTCCATTTTTCATCATATTCTCTCCCAATTTATATGAGAACTACATCAGCCTAAGGTCTTTTTAAACTATGTAGGCAATGCTTAGTACCAACAAGTTTCTCAAGTCAGAACAACCACCCTTGTTTTTTTTCTTATTAATATCCATATTCTCTCAATATTATCATATCATTATTCAATCATTATCTTATTTTTTCATTCTTCAGTCTTTGATCACTTTAAGCATTCATGCGTGTTGGTTTTTTTACAACTTTTTAAAAAGTCGTTATACCATTAGCAAATGTCTTGTGTCAACTTATCAACTATATTCATTCATATTATCATTAATCTATGAAATGGGGTAAATCATTGATTTATGCTTGCCGGTCAATCACTCTATCACTTCATCAAATCAAATTCGCTTTGTTTAGGGCAAAACAAATTAATTCTGCCCTG
The DNA here is from genome assembly GCA_037957365.1 of Torreya grandis. Lineage (NCBI taxonomy): Eukaryota > Viridiplantae > Streptophyta > Pinopsida > Cupressales > Taxaceae > Torreya > Torreya grandis. The sequence continues at coordinate 1,327,056 of JARHVA010000764.1, read as the reverse complement.
TTAAGGGAAAATTATCATTTCATACTTGTAGATTTCATCCTATTTAGGAAAATTTAAAGTGTGTAGCTTATTTTTGGAACATATCATTCTCTAATTATTCCATTCTTAGGGTAAATCAATTCACCATCATCAAAACTTAAAGCATGCAAATGTTAGTTTGAGTGGCATAATCATGTCCATGGGTTAATATTCTCTTCCATTCTAGCTTATTACTCTATTTTGAAGATCCCATCAATGTTATTTATCTCTGCATGCCCTATCGAATGGAAATCATCCCTTCCTTAACTAATTTAATTAAAGTCATATCTTATCTTTCCATTCAATCTCTCGAACCTGTCAATTGAGAACGATGAAATTACAACATTCATTATTTAATCATCTTAATTTTCATCCACTTATTTTAAATTTTTTCTCAGTATTTGATGAGACATTATTTTGTCTACATATCGTAACCCTTCCTCAAATAGGGACAAAATGTAGATACTTTATTTTAATCACTTCTATGTCAAAATTCAAAACATAACAAATTTTTGTGAATTATACATAAACTGGTCTAATATCATATGTTCATCTTAATTTCCTATGTGCATCTAATATACGTGTTCAAATTCACCTTGAGGCATCCCTAGGCAGGATAATTCATCTCATTTAATCAGTTTAATTATCATTCTAGTAATTTTTTTCTAATCAATTTTTCTTCTCTAATCAATTCATTAATTTTCATTCTTTGATCAATTAATCCAAATATTTTTTCATCTCTAATAATTTCCTTTAATCATTATTCTAATTAAATTATCCACATTGTATTAATTAAATTTATCTTCGATTAATTTAAGTAAACTTTCTTCTAACTATAATTCTATGCAAATGGAATTATAATTTCTTTTCAATTATTATTTTTTCCTTTTTCTTCTCCTTCTAAAAGGTATCTTCATTTAAGAAATAATCTTGAGATCTCATGGAATATCCTTTTACGAGATCACCAATTAATAAATGAAATAATATGAAGGATTATTCTCCACCCTTCATCTTGTAGACAAGATGAAGGGCCCATAATGAATATTGTGAGATATTTTAGGGATCATTCTCATCCTTTCATCTTGGAAACAAGATGAGGGGCCCACATTGATGATCCATGTACTTTCTTGAGAATAATTCTCCACCCTTCATCTTGAAAACAAAATTAAGGACTTACATTGACTCTTACAAAGATATTTTGAGGAGAATCCTTCACCCTTCATTTTACAACAAGATGAAGGGCTCATATTATTAATTCATGTGTTGATCCACATGTCTTGTTGAGGATTTATTTACAACCATCCATATTGAAAGAAAGATTAAGGGTCCTCATTGATTTGAAATTGTTATAAATAAGCCCCTTCTATTTATAATTTTCTATGCTCAGGTTCAATAGCTAAGTTCTGTCAATTTATTAAGCTAGATTATGCATAAAATTTTATCAATTCAATTATTAAAGGTTTTTAAGATGAGATGATATATTTCATGACAATAACATTGCTAAAAACTTCTTGAGACCACATCCGAGCCACATCCGCTTACGATAATGTGAATGATTCTAAAAAGGGAAGGTAATAATGGTATTTCTTCTTTAGATTTCAGTTTTATTTAACTTTGCCTTAGCTCATGAGGCATTGGGCTAGAGGTGCTAGAAACATATTTGGTTTTGATTGTATATTCATATTAAAGTTATAATCCCAATAGTAATTTTAATGACACATTACATAAATCTTTTTTTAGTATCTATAGACATTCAACACTAAAAAAAATTCTTTCAACCTTAGATCTAAATCTGACACTTAAAGAACTTGCTCTCAACCTTGGATATAATTATTGACATTAAAATTATTTCTTTTGACCTTAGATCTAATATTTAACACTAAAATTATCTTCTTTTGATCTTGTATTTCATAAGAATTTACTAATTTTCATACACTATTTTTTTTACTTGTAGAATTTACATTTCAAAATTTTATTACTTTCATTTGCAATAAATCCATGGCTATATTAGATAAACATTTTAAATCACATGCATTACTAATGATTTTCTTGGCAAGTCAAATATGACATGCATTATCCAACATGCTATAATACTTACTTTATATCCTTTTGATGGAATTGTTATGGCCATAGAGAGTGATAAGACTCATGCATATGATAACAATAGTTTTGATCTTCTTGATGCAAAATAATTTGTTAAATACCCTAACACTCATCCTAATGAAATTCACTCTATTATTTTTAGCATGATAAGAACAAAATAAACGTGACCATGTTAGCACATCAGAAGAACCAAATGATTTCATTGAACAAACTCTTGTAAATCTTACCATAGGTGTTGATACTACTACTATTATTGATATTATTATTACATCTACACCTTTAAACTTGGGGGAGCACAATGTTTATAACAAATATTTATGCATATTCCTAACCAAGTGATTCATACAAAACATTTGATAACTATACATACTATATCACATAGCTTACCTCCTGCAGAATCCCTTAAACAAATAATTGCATTTTGCATGGTAAGGTGTTGTAGTTTGAGCAAGGTATGCCAAATTCTAGCCAATCATTATATTCCCAAGATTTAATTTATAATCCATTAGGTTTTAATATTGCATCATACACTTTACCTGTAAGATTTGTAACTTTTAAACTTACATTATATGAAGGTATAGGAGATAAAAAAAAACACCTCAAATCTTTCCATGCAACATGTTTGGACTATTTTTAATGACAAATTGCTAGCAAAGGTTTTTATAGGAAGCCTAAAATATTATGCCTTGCATTTATTTTATGATTTATTCATTCAATCAGTCAAATTATTCAATCCATTATCATATTTTTTTATTAATAAATTTGTTATTAACATCAATGAAATTCTTTCTTGCATGTAAATTGCTAAGCTTGAGCAAGGAACTAATGAGCCTATCAATAATTATGTACTTCGTTATAAGACCATGCTTGTAAAAAATACTAATACCTTGGCAAATAATGAAATATGAGATATTTTCAAACAAAATTTGCTTGCAACTTTGCATGAGTCAATTATTTTTAAGAGATTTAGATCATTTGAAGAACTCTGGCATACAATAAGAGAAAGATAAGTCAAACTCCTTGCTTTGAATGAGCTCGAGTAGGCTCCTACCTCTACTTCAACTTTTACAATGAAGTTTCAAAACAAACCATATTATAGAGATAAACTAATAGATACTAAAGTAGATGCAATGATCACAATTAATATTATTTCTCAATCTTCTAACAAAATTATTTTATCAAATCAACCAAAAAGTAAATTCTTGATATTACCTCAATCACCTCATAAATTGCTATAAAAATTACTTGAATGAAATCTCAATACTCTACCACCACCATTTAAAAATTGAAATGAGTAAACTTCAAGACAACTCTGTTGATAATAATGCATATTGTGATTACCATAGATGTAGTGGTCATTTTAATAACATATTTTTCCAACTCAATTACCTTATTTAAGATCTTAGTGACAACCATGTTATTGAGCTAGGCATTCCTATAGAGGATTTAATCTTCAACAAAATGAAAATGCTAAATTGAATATTTTTCAATGAACCATTTACTAATCATGGTACCAATAAAGAAAAATTATCAGTAGCATACCCATAATGCTTATCCACCATGTGAGTCATATGATCATCCATTGGATGGAATTATTGGTACAATTTTTCAAACTACATAGTCATGTCATATGATTACTTTTGATGATTGTGAGATAATGGATTATGATTCTAACTTTCATGATTTATGTATGTGAGCTTATATTGATCAACAACCCATTAATAATATGTTATTTGATAATCGATGAAGTGAGAATGCATACACAATGACAATACATCATTCATTGCGTTACACACAACATGATATACAAACAAGTTCTAAAAGTATCAAGACATTCAATGGCAAACAACAATCCACTTTGGGACATATTGTGTTATCCCATTAGGTGGGCCTCATTATATTATCTACTCATATTTTAGTTATACCACAAAATAGGATATTTGATATGATATTGAGATGCCCATGGTTGTAAAATATGTGTTTTACCTTCTATGGTACATATATGCCTAAACTACATTCATTACAATTAAGTTGTTATAATTTTAGGAATTAGATACGAGTACCTTATACGATCTATGGTACCTTCTTAACCCCATCGACCACCACATGTCATTGATACATCTATAGAATACCAATGCACATTTTGACTATTGCACCTACACAAAAATTTTCCATTCAACCAATTGAGAAAAAGGTGTAAAGGGATCAAAAATAACTAATGCAAAAACAAACTTATCAAAAAAAGGTGTTTAATTTTCAACAAACAACATCACTTGCAACACCTTCCAAATTGGTGATTCATATAGATCAGCATGTTCCTTATAAGACACAACATTTGGCATAATTTATAAACACTTTATTTTTACCACCTTGCATGTCAAAATTGTAAAGTGGAATGACTTCTTGCATTTGCAAATAAATTGGTTCAAACCATCAATTTATCCCAAAATTATTCTGCACACCCAACATATAAGTCTAAATTCACCTCGGGGCATCCCTAATTCAGGAAATGAACCATTTTGAGTTTACTATTCACTATTAATTATTCATTATTCATTAGTTAATTAATTTGAATTAATTGACTAATCCTTCCCTAATCAAAAACTCTATAAAATTTGGAAATTTCATAATTTCTAAAATTGAATATTTCATATTATCCTCACATTATTCTATGAGTGAATATTATATTCACCTCTATCCCCACTTATCCCATGTTATTCATATATTTATGAAATTCCCTTCCCACTTGGGAAACAAAATCTTCCAATTCACCTACCCTCATCAATTCCCATGGAAGTGGAAGACAAGCCCATGCCCCATCACACAACCTCTTAATTATCCTCCCTTGATCTTCTAGAGAGATAAAGGGATCAACTTATTAATCCATGTGAGATGTGAAGGGTGCATTCTCCACCCTCCATCTCACATTCAAGATGGATGGTCCATGTTTTCTCAAAATTACTATAAATAATCCCTTGTACCTCCTTAATCTTCATGCTCAAGAATCACAATGAAGCTCTACTAGCTTACATAACTCCCTTGTACATCACCCTCATTCCTCATCAACCATTATTCAAGTCTTTCAAAAGGATATGTTATCTACAACCTAGATAACATTGTTACAAGTATCTTGGAGCTACATATCTAAGCCACTTCTGTTTATTCTTGACAAGGTGATCAATCCACAACATAAAGGTATAAATTTATGTATTTCAATTTTGGTTACCCTTGCATTAAGCTCATGAGGTCTTAGGCTTGGGGTCATGTTTCATTTAATGTGTTTTATTATATTTTCAATAATAAAGAAACTAACCCTTCGTACTCCTAAGGATACATTTGGCATACCCAATGGGATATGACCCCTCCCATGGATTGATCGAGTCAAAATTCTTCTTTGATAGATATTTTTGTGCCCACATACTAAAAGTTATATCGAGACCACCAAACGAGCCATGTGTAAAATTTTAGCCTAGGTAAGCCTATTTGTTATTCGAATTTGGTACAAAGGTTAGCGATTAGTGTTTTGAAGTTACTTTCCATGAATTACTTGAAACCAGGCTTAATGGGTTATGGAAATAATAGAATCCTCCATAGTTAGTGCTTTGAAATATTAGGCCATAGATACGAGTATGGATTAACAATTTTTCAAGGATGGTCTAAAAGTTGTTCAAGGCCTTTTGTCTAGCTTTATCCCTTCTTGTGCTTTACATGATATGTTTAGAGTAGGACTTGTCTTCTTGAGGATTAAACCTCCTTGTACATACCACATGATGCTAATGTTTAAAACCAAGACTTACTTTTAAATAAACTGAAGCCAAATCCAAATAGGTTGTGTCAAAAACGTAGAATCCAAAGCCCAGTTTGGAAGACACTTTGACACCAAGACGAAACTCTACCCATTTTTTAGTTCAATAATTACATACTTTTAAGCATTTATTTACCAATATTTATCCTATAAATCACTCCCTCTGAGGCACTACACTGCCAAAATTTCCCATAACATCCCTTTCTAGATGTTACTTGGTCCAAATTAAAAAACCTTCTTTTTATTCGAAGTGCGTTATGCCCATTTTGGGCTAGCATTGTTTTAACCATTATCTCCCCAAAACAAGTTGAAACCAATTGATCAAAAATTCAATCTCTTTTAGTTAAACTTTCTCAAATTAATTCCAAATCAATTCTGCCCTGCTTGAGGCCAATTTCAATGCTAAACAGTTCCCCTTCTACATTCACAAAGCAAGTCTAGTGTCGAAGATGCCTGGGTACACAAGAATTTGGATGGCATACAATACTACCTATGATGAGGATTGGATATAAAATTTCTTCACATACCAAGATTATCAACAGGGTCAACTAACTTACATCAATCCTAAAGACATGGAGGCCTATCAACTACAGTACGAGGATGTGTCACCTAGTTAAGAGATTGATCGAGCTCGATTCAAACAAGAATTATTTGAAAACAAAGATGAGGATCTGTTGCATTTATTATAAATGGGTGCTAGAATCCCCCCTGATTATCTTGTAAAAATCTTATGTAGTCTTATAAGACCTTAACCCCAATCACATAATACTATGACTATTAATGTACAGACTAAATATGATGATATACCATATTTTAGAAATGATCAGGGAATTGTACAAAGGCAACCATTTTAAGAAATATCTATAAAAAAGAAGGAATTTCTTATTGCATCACTCCAAACATCCTTGGTTATCACATCGTAATTACAATAAATTAGTTAAATTTTAGCTAGTATACCAAGTCATACCATTTAGCTTGAAAAATGTTGGATCTACATATCGACAAGTAATGGCAGACATATTTCATGATATGATGCATGATATTTTGGAGGATTATGTGGACAACATCTTGGGTAAATATAGAACCCGTACAAAACATCCTAAAGTATTGCAAAAAATATTTGAGAGGCTTTGTGTGTACAAGGTGTGCCTAAACCCTATGAAATGTGTCTTGGGGGTTAACTCCAAGAAATTATTGGGCTTCATTATTTCCTACAAGGGTATTGATGTTGATCCATCCAAAGTCAAGGCCGTTATTAAGATGCATCCTCTTTCTAATCTAAAGCAATTCCATATTTTACAGGGTAAGATCCAATCAATTTGCCACCTCATTTCTCAACTTTTTGATCGATTCCACCCATTGATGAACCTTCTAAAGATAGGCACCACCTTTCAATGGACTTCCAAATGTCAGGAGGCTTTCAATAAAATAAATAAATATCTTATCAATCTTACAATGCCTATTCCTCTGATTCCTAATAAACCCTTGTTATTGTACATTTCTTCTAGTGAACATGCCTTGAGGGCACTTCTGGCACAATATAATGATCAAGTCAAAAAGAGGGGCTTAAAATCTCCCTGAGAGATATAAAATGACAAAATATTTATTCACTTTGTCATCATGTTCACCAGTGGCATTTGGTCATGTTTTAAATGGCATTATTTGCTACATATACCAGGTGGGAACCTCTTATCCTATCACAATCATTTCTACTTACCATTGGCACTCTTTTTTTGCTCCCATTTCTAGGAGAACTGCATCAGCCTGAGGTCCACATGGACTATGTAGGTAATGCTTGGGTGCATAGGGCATCTTGAGTCAGTTTAACCATTCTCATTATCATTCCATTTGATGTTCTCATTATTTTATGAGTATCCCTTCCTATTTTTCCTCTACAATCAACATTTTATTTGTCATCATTCTTCTTATCCTCTTTCTTGGGATAATTACATTTGTCCTAAAGTCCATTGGATTATATAGGCAACATCCACATGCATGGGCATACGGAGATAGCTCAACCACTCTCTCTTTTTTCTTCCATCCCCCTGCATAATATATTTAAATCATCTTATTCCATCTCAACTCATTATCTTCTCGTACATCAATCCACATAATAAGAACTACACCATACAGGTAGAAATTTTAAAACCTTCATAAGCTTGTGTGAAACTCATGAAAAATAAACACTCTTTTATTTCATTAAAGTGTAAGGCATTGCATAACTTGTACAAATTGGTCTAAGCACCATAAAACATAATTACATACATATCACCTTAGGTGTATACAAACATTTTTTCCACTTAGGCATTACACTTTATTCTGATCAACCTTCTGATTCCTTAATGGTTATTTATCAACTCTGGTTTATGATTGTAGCCTTCACTTTGTGGGTTTCCCATTGAGTTGGCATTTGTGACATTGCTCCTCATGCATACTTGGCCTGTACAACCAATATTGCCACAATGGTAACACATGATCATAGGTTGTGCTTCTTTATTTCTCACTACCTTTGTGATTATTGGTGGATGTATTCTACTCACACATCCACATTATCCATACTTGTAGAGTCTCATGTTTCCTAGCTCAACATATCATGCAGTAACACCTACACACCCTCCATTATGCCTATGGCATTAGATCTATCAGTTGTTTTTATTGCAATAGTTCTTCTACTATACACATCACTTGATGCAAAGTTTTAAAAATCAACACATTCACCTTGTCAATCATAGACAGAGGAGGTGGTTATCAATAATCTCATCCTATGTCACCACAACTCTTATTCTTCACCATTCAGGGACTTGGTGGATTTGTTTTTGCATCTAGACCTGACTCATCGTAAATATCAACCAATTAATCACACAAATATAGTTGCCCAACAAGGCTATATAACACTTGTAATTGATCTTATTTTATCATGTTACATCATCTCCATCGACTGTAGGAGTCTCAAAACATCATGTATTCTAGGAAATAGTTGTTCCACTTAGCCAAAAGTAATGTCAGTTCTTCTTTTCAATGGTCCTATAGTCCTTTATGCCTATCATTATTTTGGGTGGTTGTAATCATCCATGTACCACCTATCATTATCATGATATATTATTATTTTCATCATCACATAACTTCTATTCTTTATCCTTTTATTCCCCGCATGCCATAATTGTCAATAACTTATTCTAAAATTTATTTTTCTCTATGGGGAACAATATCCATGAGTAACACCTTATTTCCACACACTAATACATTGTTTATTACTTTTTGGTTATGTGTTTATGTGTGCTTGCTTACTTGCTTGTTAGTGTGTTTTATTTTATTTTACTTTCATTAGTTGCTTATGGCTTATTGCATTATGCTTTACACTCAGGTCTCAATTCTCTATATCTTGATCCTCAGTTGTTTAATTTTGTATTTGACTCAAGTACTTACACTTATGAAATTTGATGTTATCATGACTTATTTATAATTATGGTACATAATGTCAAATGCAAAATCAAAATTAAAGCTTTAAAGGTTTATACATAAGCAATGTCATTTTAATTATTTTGATCATATCCTTGTACTTTCACTATCATATCACCTTTCTGGTCCTTGTCAATATGATCAATCTATTCCTTATCAATCTGGTCAATATGTTCCTTCTAAATTTTGTTAATTTATTATTCTCTAATCTTGACAACTTGTTCCTATTTATTTTGGTCCATTTGTTGTTTCTCCAATATGATCACTTTGTTACCATTCATTCTCATCATCTTAAGCATTATTATCATCTTTTTGAGGGTCCACACAATCATGAAATTTTTTATTTAACCCCTCGAGGGGGCATCTAGGGATTACAAAGTACTATCTTGGGCATCAATTTGAATATGTTTAACAATGAATTTAATGGATCTATAATTGAAAATCTAATAAATTTCCTTTATCTATCTTGATTACCTTTTGTACTCATTTTAATGTTCTTTCTCAGTGTTTGAGAAGATTTTACTTATTTCGGTCTTGAAACATCTCCTTAAACAGGGGCAAAATGTAAACCCTACATTTTTACCACCTTAGTGGAATGACTTCCTGCATTTGTGTACAAATTGGTCCAAACCATTTGTTTATCCCAAAATTCTTCTACACATCTAACATATAAGTCTGGATTCACCTTGGGACATTCCTAATTGGAGAAATGCATCATTTTGATTTCACTATTCACTATTCATTCATTAATTAATATGAATTAATTAACTAATCCTTTCATAATCAAAAATTCCATAAAATTTAGAATTTCCATAATTTCTTAAAATTAAATATTTCATATTATCCTCACATTATTCTATGAGTGAATATTATATTCACCTATATCCCCACTTGTCCCCTATTATCCCTAAAATGTTGAGATTCCCTTCCACTTGGGTGACAAACTCTTCCAAATCACTTACCCCCATTAAATCCCAAGGAAGTGGAAGACAAGCCCATGCCCTATCACATGACCTCTTAATTCTCCTCCATCGATTTTCCAAAGAGATCAAGGGATCAACTTATTGATCCATGTGAGATGTGGAGGGTGCACTCTCCACCCTCCATCTCACATTCAAGATGGACGGTCCATGTTTACTCAAAATTGCTATAAATAAGACCTTATACCTCCTCAATCTCCATGCTCAAGAATCAAGATGAATCCCTGCTAGTTTAAACAACTCCCTTGTGCATCACTCTCACTCCTCATTAACCATTCTTCAAAGCTTTGAAAAGGATATCTTATCTACAACCTAGATAACATTGCTACAAGTCTTTTGGAGTTACATTTCTGATCCACTTCTACTTACTCCTAATAAGGTGATCAATCCACGACGTAAAAGTAAAAATTTGTGTATTTTATTATTTCTTTTAGTTTTAGTGACCCTTGTCTTTATGAGGTCCTAGGCTTAGGGTATTATTTTAGTTAATGGGTTTTGTTCTATTTATAATAACAAAGAAACTAACCCTTCGTACTCCTAAGGATACACAATCTACTATTAGTTCTTCTGGGATTGCACATCGTTCTACAACTCCTAGACCTACTTCTCCTACACTTGATTACATAATTAGTGATCTAGATAACTTTCTTACTGCACATGATATATTTTCTAATTCAAATACATGCACATCTAGCATATTTTGTTTAAAGAGAGTAATTAATTTACTACTATTACATATTTTTATGATTCTCATATTAATGGGATCATTGGTTAGCATGTTTCATTTTCAAATGTTCTACAAGTTTCAAAAACATTCAAATAATTGAAATAAAATAAAAATTTGATTGTACATAGCTTCTTGATTATTGCATCATGCATTTCCATTGCTTGCATGCACGATCAATTTAATCAATTCTTCTAAGCCCTTGTCTCTTGTTGATTTTTTTGGTCTCTTGGATTTTTTTTCTTTCCAAATATAAATAATTCAAAACAATGATCAATTCTACCATATTATGCCAATTATTTTCCTATTTACACAATTTGTACTGATGGATTTGCATTTTTTTGACAAGGGCAAAATTGTCCAATAAAGATCATGACTAGCTAAGATTATTGACCTTGGTTGGTCTATCTTAACCTATGAAAATTTTAACCTAAATTCATAATTTTAGTACACAAATCCCTAAAACTTCTAATTTATAATTAATTTGCTCAGTTTCAATATGCAAATCATTGTATTCATGCAAAACTTTATTTTCCTATGTTATATCGCTCATACATACTACATACTTTTAAAGTGTATATTTGATGAAATGAGGATGTACAATCAGTTCTCTTCATACTATTTCAATCCCTTATATGCTTTTCAAAGTTATAATTTATATACATGTAGATGATAAATCTTGAATTTATATGATAAACTAGTCTTGTACACTTGACAAATCTCACTATGCCTAAATGTTTATCCTATAGTCTAAACCTAATATTCTGATTACCCATATCACTTGTAGCCCACAATCTACTTAAAACTTGATTTATATCTTACTCTAACAATTACAAATATTAAACAACTTTCTATTCTCTTGGACATTATCGTCTAGACTTAGACACTAGCATCTATGCTAGTATCCCAGGTTTGATGCTAATGTATGAACCTTACCAAAGGTCAAATTTATAAATATTTCAATTGTATGGGTCGATGATAGTGTCTTAGTGTGGATGATAGTGTCCAAACCTTACAAAAAAGTTAAATTTGTATATCTTTGGACATGTATGGGTTGGCCTATGGTATTATTTTGACCCTCTCATGAGATAATTTCAAAAGGTGTGGTATAAATAAAATTAAAATACCATTCATTATCATCGAGTATAAATCAATCACACATCTATCTTATACCAAGAAAAAAACACCTCTCGAGCTTAAAAAACTACCATTTTATTTTTTATTTCCAAATCAGTCATATGAACAATATTCTTATAGGTATGAAGAATTTAAATAATAGCCCATGAGTAATATTTACCAAGTTACAAGATAGACCACTACATGCACTCACAAATATCATATTCCACAACTGTTCACACAAAAGCCCACCTAAGAGGGAGAACTACATCAGTATGAGGCCCTCTTTAGAGTATTGGCTATGTAGGAAGCACTCACTAACATAGGGGTATTTATAATCAGTTTGACTTCACTTGAGCCCACTAACCCTTATATTACAAGGTGGCATGCTCTAATTAAAGGATATATGGTTTAAGCTACACATTGATATCTAAAACCTATGCATGTGATCCAAATAGAGAATTTGCAAGGCGATCATGAACCCTAATAGGTACAGGTGGAATTTTAAAAAAAAGATGTACTTCATTTTAGATAGAAGCATCAAAACTAGGATGAAACTATCAATGGTAGTGTCTATATTCTAATGGTAGTGTCAGGTAGCTAGAGAGCTAATTTCTATAATCTGACGAATTATAACAAAGCATCAACATGTGTTATTCCACACCTATGTCAGTCATATATACCTATGCATTAGTGAATATGATAAATAATATATCTTCTTCATGTTTAAACATTCAAATTAATGTTTGGTATTGTACTTTCTATATTCAACATATTTACATAATTCAACATTGTATCAAAATATTATGAATCTGAATCATTTAATTGGCTTGCTTTTAGAATAACTTACTCCAAGTAGATTAGGCTATTCCCCCTTAACTCTTTTCAAAAAGGTTTAAACAATATAATGGGGGCATCTTGCTCATCATGGTAATGCCACTGATTCTAGTGCATATTTCACATTGACACATGTCACAAATTATTCATATATGTGTTGTTTTCTTCTACTTTTGACACTTTTCTTATCACTACTTTCTATTATTACGATTTAAAAAATTTAGTATATATATATATATATCACAAGTACAAAAACATTCAAAATATCATAAACAATCCAAAATCATGATCTGAGCATGATTAGACATCTAGTTTACATCATTTTTATATGTTATTTCTTTCATGATTAGTAGAGAACATACTATTTTTTGATCACACATACATTTCATTGGTATTCATGAGTGTTATAAAAGACATACAAATTTCACATGGATTAAGGTGTTGGACTTGCCTCTACATAATAGCCTTGCTAAATTGGGGGCATCTTATCTGCAAGTGATAATATGTACATGTGTTATCATTCTATGACTCTTGTACTATTAAGTGTTATACTATTTATAAATGTCTTGCTAACATCTCTAAATTTCATTATGTACATAGATATAATTTTTTTAGGATATGATCACATTACATATGCATAGTGTAGACTGTATTTCTAATTCTATGCTCCTTTTGATGTTATTACTTATGCACAGTAGACTAGATCTTGCTTGTCTATTATATGTGGCCCTTGGCCCTTGTGTGCAATCACTTGAACATCTTTATGTGTCTTATTTGGTATGTGTGTTTAACCCTTTTTTGAAATGATGATTAATGGGAAGGAGAGTTGCCTAATCAACTAAGGAGCAATCTATTTTAAAAAGCAGGCTAATTAATGAATTTAGATTCTAGTGATATTTTGATAAAAAATATTGACTCGAAGAATATGATAAATATAAAAAGTATGACATTCAATATTGTGATAAGAGTAATATAAATAATTTTTTTTACTTAGCTTATACATTGATGTGCAAGCAAATCTAAGTGACATGGGTGTAAAACTAAACTATATGATGCTTCTAATCTTGGCGTTAGATTATGCAAATTAGCTTTCTCTCATTATAAACACTTGCATTAGCCTATGGATGCTTGCATCAGTGTTATTATCTATAATTTAATGTATTTGTCTTGTATAAAATATTGATTGTTGACCAAAACTTCCATTTGATTTTTTTGTGTTTTCTATCACCTTTTAGATTACGTGTTTAGATCGTGCACACAACCTTTCAATGTCAGAGTATAGCTTAAAACCCTAGATCCTCCTCTTAGGCCTTGTCACCTTGCCAAAACATGTTAGTGGGCTCATGAAGTTGACTTGACCTAAATGACACTTCTATCAATGAGCACTGCCCACATAGCCAATACTTTGAAGAGGGCCTTAGACATATGTAGTTATCCCCTATGTGTTGGCTTGTGTGTGAATAATGATGTAGAATGTTACATGCAAGTGTATGTAGTGATCTAGCTTGTGAATTGACAAATATTACTCATGGGTTATTTTTTGAATGATTTAGACTTATAATATAATTGCTCCTATGACTGATCTAGAAATAAGGAAGAATAGGGAAGTATAACTCAATTGTGCAATTTATTGAATGAACTTAAGTAGGTAATTATTTGGTATTTACTAGATGACTAATGAGTAGGCTTTAATTTGTATTTATATCACTTATTTTAAAAAGTTCCTCATGGAAAGGTTAATGAAACATAATAGGTCGACTCATACATTTCAAAATATTTGAAAAATTGAGTGTATAAAAGGTATGGACACTTACGTTTTAAAATGGATAGTAGCATCAACGCTACCTTCCAAGTCTAAACACAACTATCTAAGAATAAAGAAAGTTGTTTAAGCTTTTTAATTGACAATGAAAAATATATATCATAATTTAAGCATACTATGGGCTACAGGAGATATGGATGACTAGAATAACGGGGTTAGAGTATAAACTAAGCATTTTCACCCAATGAGTTGGTGAATGTGAGTCTATTAGCTACCAAGAAGGTAAAGAACTGAAAGATAGATCCTTGAGTGATATTTGTAAAGTATACAAGACTATTTTAACATGTAAATTTATATTTAAACATCTACAATGTGCGACATTTAAACATGTCCATTTACTTTTGGCCTTTGGACCTTTGTTGCATACAACATTTAAACATGTCCCTTGTTTGTAGCCCTTGACCTTATTATTTGATATTGTACTTGTTATGTGGTGTGCTTATTGAGATTGTTAAGTTTGATGAGTGTCATGATCCATATCATACACTAACTAATGCATATGATACTAATTATACATTATATTACTATGAGCTTTATTAAAATCATCTATAATATTTTCTTTATAGGTTACATACATAATTCAAATGATGAAAATCTTACTATGATAACATATTTTTCACATATGCTACATCATTCAGTGATTACATCTTATTGTACATGTTGCAGTTAACTTTTATTTTGAGATGAGTAACTTTTAGGATCAATTCTCTCACCTCAAAAGGGAGAAATTTTAGTTGGATTTTAATTTATGAGACAAGATTTTTCAAATGCCAAAATAAGTTTTAGTACATAATATTATTTCAAAAGGTTGTAAAATGGTTCAAATTTTAGTCATGAGCACATAGTATGGGGGCATATGCACTCACATTGCAAGAATAAAGCATAAATTCACACAATTTTGAGTACATAATACATCTCCATGTACAAGTTTTGAACAAAATTTACATATTACATCTACATACAGTAACAATTTTTCACTTATCACTGGGGGAATGATACATATTCATGCACACTATGCTATTTTTTAAGATTTCAAATACTATGTGCTAAGCTATGGATATGTTAAGGACATGAATGTACTCAATTATTTTTTTATCATGTATTCAGGAACAAATTTATAATTGAATCTACAAGACATTTTCAGTGGTTGATTCAATTTAAATGCATAATTCATGATTTAGAGTTTCAATGCTCTCTAACATTATGTTTATGAATCCATTATGGATTTCAACATGTTGCATGTCTTAGGGTTACAAAGATTAGCTGAGTTAAATTGAGGTTTATATGTCCCTCAATGGGTCTTATTTCTTTTACATAAGTGCAATTTCAATTTGGGACTTGATCACCTCTGAATTATCCATTAACTTAGTTAAGGAACCAATCTCTCCAATGCTTCAAAGAAGCATTAACTCCAATACAAGTTACAAAAACAACACTAGTTTCACATTTCACACATATATGTGTATTCCTCCCTTGCTCTCATTTCAAATTCAAGCATTTTTAAATTTTAGTTTTCAAAAGAACAAAGTAACTATTTCATGTGTTTTATAGGGTTTGCCAAAGACTACGGTGCCTTGTACGATTGGAGTACTAGCTCAAAGATAAAGTGTGTCTTATACATTAAGGTGTATCTTTCCTTTAATCTAATAATTTCATTTTTAGATTAAAGGAAAAAAAATTAGACACCTAAATCTGGTCACAAATACTTGATTATGTCAGTTTTGGCCCCATCTCACTTTTATTAACTTGTGCACTTAATTAGGACCTAATTTTCCACTTCACCCTATCCTAAGCACTTATATTGACCTATTTCTCTTCCAAATTAGTATCCAACACCTTCAAAAATGTTCTAAATGTTATAAACACATATAAGTATTTGTATGGAATTTTTAGATCCCAGTAGTTTATTTTCCTTACAGGATAGGACTAACCAATTGGGTCAGTAATGGCAATCTGTTCTAACCCAAATGAGACTATCCTGACCTTAGGCCTCTAATTATAAATTTTAATTTTGAACCCTCACTTGTAGATTTTATTTGCATTTTTAGGATATGCAACATGAGGATTTCTACTTTTGGATTGCTATAAAGGCACACTCAAGTTACTGATTCCACCACTTGCCAATTTCATTACCAAGGCATACTCACACTATTACACATTGATCAAAGCTTATATTTTTTTCACAATTCCAATTCTAATCATTTGAAGTATTCCTCTGTTATAACCCCTCAAGTTATACTTAATAAAATGTAGTATTTTTTTAAGTGAATAACTTAACACTTATTCCACATAATAAAACATTACAACATATATAAACTATAACTTAGAACAACAGTACTTCTAATTCAAATACCGTATACAATATTTATCTTATACATCTCTAAGGAAAGTAAATAAAATAAGACACAACTACTATTGGTCTCACAATAAAGTAACTATTGTTCAAGTATAATATATATATATAATACAATTACATTTCTTTAGGCATACCAACTAATATAATAAATAGATACCAAGTTCTTTGGAGCTGGAGTTGTACCAACTCATGTATCATTAACAATCTCAAGTGTTGTCTCTAGGTATGTAATGCAGTGGGGAGAGAGAACATCATTTGAGCATTTTTTCACACCAACCACAGACCAACAATCCCCTGCACAATCTCCTATCAGGGAATGGCCCTCCCTTTGTGGATAGGTAGATAGAATAGTACGAGAATCTAGAAAGATGTGCTAGTACTCCATGTGCTTATAAGTTTCCTACTACATGACATTTATCATAAATAAAATATATTTCAAACATGATATCGCATAACATGCAAATCAAACATATGAAATGACAATGTATATCTAACATTACTTTGGCTAAAATTTTCAAATAACATATGACCATGTAGATCGATCAATTTTATCACACACCACTTGATCAGACTGTCTATTGGTAATGCCACGTAGGCTAGTGGAGTCCATATCACTACCTATTATCCTCATGAATATGGTTTATAATATAAACATATATAACATAATATATATTTCCAAGATTCATATAGATTTTATCCTATATTAGGATTAAAACAATCTTAAACATTCTATTTTATTTCATCAATGTATAATGAATCTGAATACATGATATTAATAAAATAATAACACTTTGACAAAAAAAAAAATTGCAAATAAGATCATACCATTTGGGTATGTTCTAAATAAGGACTATCCTTGCATGTATGTCAAATATAAACTACTGGTTATTTAGCATACTTTGGATTCTAAATAAATATTTCTAATAACAGTATGGACAATTGATTATAAAAACATGCAAAATACATGCATTAATTCTTTGAATGACATGCAATGTATTTCCAAAAGCAATCAAATAAAATAAAAATAATTTTACTTCCAATTCAGTATGAATAATGTATCATCAACTCATTCGTCAACCTAATGGTTTACTATTCCATCAATATTTATACTTTCAAACAAATTTATTTAAAGTATATTTTTTAGTTGATTTAACACACCCCCATACATTTGAGTTTACTCTCATTGTAAAGGAGTGAATTTAGATATAAAATTTATCATAATAAATTTCCATCTCATTAATTAAAGTTAGAATTAAACTCCTACACTAGTAAACATGCATTCCAAAATACAGTCTACCGAACTAAAACACAACCATGGATGTCATTATTACACTAGGCTTCGAAAGGAATAAAACACTACTCAAATTCAAAATACATGCTTATATTAGATAAAATACAATGTTGCCAAGAAAATTCCACTCAGATTTGATATTTATAAAAAATAGACTTTTAAAATAGTCAACACAACCTTAAGAGAATAAGATGTATGCTTATTAAGAATAACACACAACCGTAAGAGAATAAGATATAGGCTTATTAAGAAATGGCATGCACTCTCTTAGTATAAAGCACAACTCTATTAATTATAACTTAGATCAATAAAATAGGACGTAGGTTAATCATAAAGAGTAAATGTTGGTTCAAAGATACATGCAGTCTTTTCAAATAAGACACAGGATAAGTGACATTAAAACACAAGTTTATAAAGAATTGCTACATTGGGTTTCTAAAGTGAAACGTTGCTAATAAAGGAATGCAACCTTAAAATCTAGGATGTAGTCTTAAAATAGGGAAAACACATACTATAAATTAAGATGCAAGGATTTTAGAGTCAAAACGTAGTCATTTTGAGTAAAACCTAGGGTTCTAAATACACACAGACCTTGTTATAAGGCACTATCTCAATGAATTTAGATGGAGATCTAAAGAGTTAAGATACATGTTTATTGAAATAACATGTAGGTTTATAAAAATAAATAATACACAACCCTTTTTAAAGAGCACATGTTATAAAATTAGAACGTGACTTATACTAGAATAAGATGCAGGTCATTAGAAATGTGATGCCATGTATTAAGTGATACACAAGCTTAATCCCCAAGGAATTAATATGTAGTTGATAATAATAAAAACATAGCCTATAAAATATATATAATAAAGCCTATGAAAACTACAAGGGGGTACACAATAAGAGCAATAATCGATGCAAACCATTATTGATATTTTAATGCAGGTTTTAAATATGAAGTGCAGGTCTCAATGAAATAAAATGCAGTCTTGACAATTTAAAATTTATGCTTTAAATAAACTTAGTGCATGTCTAAATTCAAAATACAAGTTGACCAATTTACTACGCATGTTTGAGAGAATAGATACATAGACCGTAAGAAATTGAAATACAAAACCAACCTGATATTTTTGGTAAGATGAATACTTGCCTTTTCCCTTACTATCTCGTAAATCTTTCACTTCTCTTCCTTATGCTTTCTCTCTCATCGTGTCCAACTTCCAAAATTATTTGTATATATAACTTCCCAAAATTATCCCTTTTTTTATAAAACTCACTTCCCTCTCTAATTTATGTGCCCACTCTTTGCATGTTATAGTTAACTCAGTATAAACTTAAATTGACTCAATAATTAATTATATTTATTTTCCTTTTTTTCAAGTAATTTCATGCATGTCTTCAAAGTCTATTCTATACTGTATTAACTCAACTTTAAAATTTCAATATAATTCAAATTTCAAGAAAATAACCTTTACAAGGATAATTATCTATTTAACTCATAGATATTTAAGTCATTAATTTTTGCTTATTACTAGATAACTGTAACTATGATAATTCATATTTGTATAGCAATTAATATCTATTTTCTTGATTTAAATTTGAAAATCAAGTCAATTAAAATAAGGGAATCTAGTGTATATCCACACACACAAATATAATCACAAATAATATTTTTTAATTTTACACTAACATTTTATGCATATAACATTTAAAATCTAATGTTCATGTGTATAGTGTCACTAGTAATTTTTATGATATTTCTCTAACCATCCCATCTATCCCATCCTCTTTAATGATAATCTCCCTCATCAAGCTCTGAGGGTATGATCTATCATGTATCCACCTCACAATAAGTAATTAGTTAGTCTGAGTCATCATAACTATCAACCAATGATGCAAAAACTAAAAGATACATATCCACAATGTATAAAATATAAAATAATTTTGTCATATCATATATATTAATCAATAATATCACTGTCCCATTTTAGAATATGTCACAAAGCTATAAATCGAATCAATAATAATTAGTTTAATAACTATACTAATCAACAGATTCAAAGGTTATAAGTTATAGGGTGAAATCGGGATGTAACATCCTCTACCCCTAAAATTGTTCATCGTCTTGATGACACTTATTCAAATAATGGTTTTAAATATCAAAAGAGTTTAACAAAATTTCAAAAACATAGTATTAAGTATCTATCATACAAACAAATACGAAAATAACTTGAAAAACTCATCATAGTCTTCCCAAGTAGCATTATCTTCAGAGTGTTAGTCCCATAAGACCTTACAATAAGACACCTCTCGATTACACAAATGAAGTTTGTGAGTGTTAATTACTCTGATTGGTTCTATCATGACCACTTTGGGATCTATAACTTGCAAAGCATTCCAATGTAAAACATGTGAAGGATTGGCTATATACTTCTTAAGATAAGATACATAGAAAATATTATGTAGTAGAGCTAGGGTTGGTGGCAATACAAGCTTATACACAACAGGATTGACCACTTCTAACACTTTGAAGGGTCTCACATATCTTGGTGATAGTTTTGTTGAATTTTTGAATATAATCAAGCTCTTTTACGGCTTAACCAATAAGAACATTTTATCACCCATAAAAAACTTCCTATCTATCCTGTTTAAATTAGCATAACTCTTATGTTTATCATTGACCTCAACCAATCTCTACCTAATTAACTTGATCTTCCATTTTATATAGCATCTCAGACCCGAAGACTACCCTATCCTCTAACCTATCCCAATTGATTGGTGTCCTACACCTCCTTCCATATAGTGCCTCAAAAGGAGCCATCTTCAATGTTGACTGATATGAGTTATTATATGTAAACTTAGCCAATGGAAGATAATCTTCCCATTTGTATTGTTGATCCATGCAATACATATGTAGAAGATCTTCTAACACCTAATTTACACGCTCAATCTGACCATCAATCTCTCGATGATATGCGGTATTGAAATTTAATTGAGTACCTAAAGCTGAGTTTAGAGTCACCCAAAACTTAGAAGTCATCTTTGGATCATGATCCAAAATTATATTCTCTACAAATCTATACAACCTATACACTTCCTTTAAAAACCTCTTTGTAAGGGTAGGTGCATCATCTGTCAAGTTGCCTGGTATGAAATAAACCACCTTGGTTAGTTTATCCACAACAACCAAAATAATATCATGCCTACTCCATGACATCAATAAACTTTAGACAAAGTCCATATTGATCACCTGCCACTTCCACTCTAGTATATCATGTAGATATAACAATCTAGTTGGGTGCATATGTTCAACTTTCACTTACTAACATTCTGGACAACGTGACACAAAATCTATCACATCTTTCATGATTCCATTCCAAAAATACAAAGGTCTAAGCTCTACCATGAGTTTGGTTACTCTTAGATGTCCTAAATATGGGGCATTGTGTAAATTTTTCAACACTATGATTTGTAAATTCTCTCGATTTAGCACATACATTCTCTCATTAAAATGTATAAGATCATCACTCTTAAAACTAAATCTTTTATACCGAGGATTTTGAGCATCATCAAACAAAGCTTTTCTGACCTATTCATAGTATTCATCTCCTGATGAGAGCTTAACCACTTGATCTATAAAAGTACTCTTGATAGTAGATATAGCTGCTATGTACATTCTATGACTCAAATCATCAGATACTCAGTTCTCTTTACCTTTGATGTAATTAATATAAAAGTCATAGTCAAAAAGAAACTCTAACCAACATCTCTAACGAGCATTTAAATTTGGTTGGGTGAAGATATATTTGAGTCCCAAGTTATCAGTCTTGAGCTCAAATGTTTTTTCTAACAAATAATGTTGCCAAACTTAAAAATCATGAATGATTGCTACAAGTTAAAGATCATGAGGGGCATAATTCACCTCATGAATTTTCAGCTTCCTTGATTCAAAAGCAACCACTGCACTGTCCTACGTAAGGACTGCACCTAAACCCTCTCCTGATGCATCTGCGATCACTGAAAACTAACTATTGGGATCAAAAACTCTCAACACTGGTGCTGACATAAGCCTTCTTTTCAACTCTTAAAAAGTTATTTCACCTTTCTCTGATTAGACAAACTTTTGGTTCTTCCATTGCAAAGAGGTAATTTGATTAGCTATCTCATAAAAGTTATGAATGATCTTCCTATAATAGCCTACTAACCCCATAAAACTCCTTATCTCATGCATATTTCTAGGTGTTGGACACTCCATAATGGCCTTTTATCTTAGATGGTTCTATAGAAATATAGTCTATGAAAATAATATGCCCTAGATATTGTAGTCTCTCTTAGAAGAATGCATATTTAGATAATTTATCATACATCTTGTGCTTTTTAAACCATTGTAAAACCAATTCCAGAGCTGTAGGTGTTTCTCTTCATTCTTAGAATATATAAGAATGCCATCCAAAAAGACTAAGACAAAGTGATATAAATAATCTCTAAACACATTGTTCATGAGATTCATGAATGTTGCTAGTGCATCGGTCAACCCAAAAGGTAACACCATGAACTCATAATGCCCATAGCGAGTTTAAAAAGTTATTTTCAGAATATCTTCATCTAGAATCCTCAACTAATGGTATCCTACTCTAAAATCTATATTATAAAAGACTATTGCTCCATGCATTTGATCAAAAAGATCATCTATGTGAGGTAGCAGATACCTATTTTTGATAATTGCCTTGTTCAACATTATGTAATCAATGTAGATTCAAAGAGTACTATCTTTCATCTTCACAAAAATAACTGGTGCACCCCATGGTGACATAGTGAGCCTAATCAACCCCTTTTGACAATAGTTTTTGGAGTTGAGCCTTCAATTCAACCAACTTAGTGGTTGTCATCCTATACGGTGCTTTAGACTATGGTTTCGATCTAGGTATGATGTCGATAAAGAAATCAAACTCATGTTTAGGAGGTAAACCTTGTAATTCTTCTGGAAACACATCATGAAAATATCTAAAAAATGGATATTCTTTGAGAAATGGTTTCATAGGTTCCTCTGTTTCATTTATCTTGATGATAAATGTTTGGCACCCTTTTTCTTAAGCCCTCCTGAGTTGCATTACAGAAATATGCCTAAGTTGTAACTCTCTTTTTTCTCCCTATATTTATGTCTAATTTCCAAGATCATCCAGACTCTCAACTTTCTTTAAATAACAGTCAACCTTGGCCTTGTATTTAGCAAGCCAATTGACTCCTAGGATCACGTCATATGACCCTAGTGGTCCTACATATAAATCCACTACAGTTGAAAATTTAGGTAACTCAATTACTACTTCAACAAGACATTTGTCAACCATGACTTTTGAGTCATTCCCATATTGTACTAACCATGCATTTGCCATATATCTAGCTTTTCTAAGAAATTTGCTAAGCATTTTAGGATCTATAAAACATTCAGTAGCCCTTGTATCTATCAAAATAAAAGCTAGATGTTCAAACAAAATCCCTGACAGCTCTATGGGATGCTTGAAATTCATCTTGTTGATTATCAATTATTATATGAATTCATTGTTGAAAATTTCCCTACTAAGTATTAGGACCTTTGTTATTTGACTTGTCTTGAGGACATTCACAAGCATAATTATTTTCTCTGCAATTGAAACAACTAATAGGTGGACCTTTCCTATTAGTTTGAGTGTTTCCCTGGAAACTTGCTTTGGAACCATTACATGGTTTCTTGATACCAATTTGATTGTTAAATTTGGTATTTTGGTTACTGGACTGCCCTTTAGAGTCTCCTCTCTACCTCAAATTCCTCTTGATAGTTGGCATAGAATTCCAAAACTTTTTCTTGAAATTTTTCATGGCCTGTGTAAGAGACTTCAGCTTTTTCTCCTCTTCACTACCTTCTCAAAAACTTGGTCCATGGTGGGAGGTCCATGAACATCTACCTCACCACCGATCTAGGGTTTTAGTCCCATGATAAAATTGTTGATTTTGAACCTCTCATCAGCTTGGTACTGAGGTACATACTTCAAAAGTTTGGTGAACTACCCCTAGTACTCATTCATCGATGAATCCCCCTGCTTCATATTCTAAAAATCTAAAAGCTTCTAATCAAAATAGAGTTGTGGTAACCACTGTGACCTAAATAATGCCACAAATTGATCCTAAGTTGTGGTTGTTGAGTTAAGGTTTATCTCTATCTTTTTATTGGCCCACCAAGTAGCTATCTCACCAGCCAACTAGTAAGCTCCCCAAAATACTTTAGTGACTTCAGAGTAGTTTTGAATCTCAAAATACTTCTCCATATCTATCAACCATGCCTCAGTTCTATCACCTAAAATAGTTCCATTGAACTTAGGTGGATTCACCTTTTTCATGTCCCTTGACAACTCTGCAGATACCTGAGCTTTCACACCCTATTAATTTTCCTGTTCAATGGGGTGTTCAATAGGTACTTTTTGTTGTTCTTCCTCACTTTGGTCATGAACTTCTTATTTCAAGGCCATGATTTTATCCCTAGTATCATTCATGTCTACGAGAATATGATCCAACTTTGTTGAATGCTCAATGATAATCAGGTTAGGATCAATGGGAGGGTTGTAATCATTGACATATAAAGGACCCTCACTCAATGCTCTCATTTTCACTATTCTTATTTCTTACTAAAAAGAAGAATACAAAAATGTTAGTGAAATCATTTAGTCTTAGAGTTCGAGCCTAAGCTCTGATACCACATGTTGCAACCCCTCAAGTTGTACTTAAGAAAATGTAGTAATTTTTTAAACAGAAAATAACTTAAAATTCATTCCATAGAATAAAATATTACAACATATCTAAATTATAACTTAGAACAATAGTACTTATAATTCAAATATCGCATACAATATTTATCTTATATAACTTCAAGGAAAGTAAATACAATAAGACATAGCTATGGCTAGTTTCACAATATAGCAATTATTTTTCAAGTATAACAAATACATAATATAATTACATTCCTTCAAGCATACTGCCTAATATAATAAATAGATACCAAGCTCTCTAGAGCTTGAGTCATACCAACTTGTGTATTGTTGATAATCTCAAGTGTTGTCTCTAGGTAAGTACTGCAACGGGGGAGGGAGAGTATCATCTGAGCACTTTTCCACACCATCCATAGACAAACAATCCCTCACACAATCCCTTATCAGAGAATGTCCCTCCCTTCATAGATAGGTAGATAGAATGGTGTGAGAATTCAGAGAGACGTGCTAGTACCTCGTGTGCTTGTAAGATTTATACTACATGACATGTATCATAAATAAAATACATTTTAAATATGATATTACATAACATGAAAATAAAATATATGAAATGACAATGTATATCTAACATTACTTTGTCCAAAGTTTTCAAATAATATATGATCATCTAGATCGATCAATTTCATCACACACAACTTGATCGGACTATCTATTGGTGGTGCTACCTAGGCTAGTGGAGTTTGTCTCACTACCTATTAGCCTCATCAATATGGTTTCTAATATAAACATATGTAACATAATATATATATCCAAGATTCATACATATTTTATCCTATACTAAGATTAGAACAATCATAAACATTCATTTTATTTCATCAATGTATAATAAATTGAATACGTTATATTAATATAATAATAACAATTTGACAACAAATAATTTTGAAAACAATATCATACCATCTGAGTATGTTCTAAATAAGGACTATCCTTGCATGTATGTCAAAAATAAACTATTGTTTATTTAGCACACTCTGGATTATAAATAAATATTCCTAATAAAAGTATGGGCAACTGATTATAGAAACATACAAGATACATGCATTAATTCTTTGAATGACATGCAATGTATTTCCAAAAGCAATCAAATAAAATAAGAATAATCTTACTTCCAAATTAATATGAATAATGTATCATCAACTCATTCGTCAACCTAATGGTTTACTATTCCATCAATATTTATACTTTTAAACAAATTTATTTAATGTATATTTTCCAGTTGATTTAACACACCTGCATGCATCTGAGTTTGCTCTCATTGTAAAGGAGTGAATTTAGATACATAATTTATCATAATAAATTTCCATCTCACCAATTAAAGTTATAATTAAACTCCCACACTACTAAACATGCAGCCCAAAACATAGGCTACCAAACTAAAACATAGCCATGGATGCCATTACTATATTGGGCTTCTAAAGAAATAAGATGATACTTGAATTCAAAATGTAAGCTTCTATTAGATAAAATACAATGCTTCCAAGCAAACTCCACTTGAATTTGATATTTATTAACAACATACTTTAAAAATATTCAACACAACCATAACAGAATAAGATGTAGGCTCATTGAGAATAACACACAACCTGAATAGAATAAGACGTAGGATTATTAAGAAATGACATGCAGTCTCTTAGTATAAAGCATAGCTCTATTACTTATAACTCATATCAATAAAATAAGATGCAATTTAATCATAAATATTAGATGCTAGTTCAAAGATACACACAGTCTTTTCAAATAAGACATAGGCTAAGTGACATTAAAATGTAGGTTTCTAAAGAACTGCTATGCTGGGTTGATAAAGTGAAACACTACCAATAAAGGAACGTAGTCTTAAATTGTAGGACGTAGTCTTAAAATAGGGGAAACATAGACTATAAATTATGATGCAAGGCTCTTAGAGTCAAAATGTAGTCATTATAAGTAAAATGTAGGGTTCTAAATACACACAAACCTTGTTATAAGCTGCTAGCTCAATGAATTTAGATGCAAATCTAATGAGTTAAGACACAATTTGAATGAAATAATATGCAAGTTTATAAAAAGGAATAATACACGACCCTTTTTAAAGAGCGTAGGTTATAAAATCAGCACATGGCTTATATTAGAATAAGATGCAGGTCATCATAAATGTGATACCATGTATTAAGTGATACGTGGGTTTAATCCTCCAAGGAATTAATACACATCTAATAAGAATTAAAATACATCCTATAAAATATATATAATAAAGCTTATGAAAATTACAAGGGGTACACAACCATAGCAATAATCGTTGCAAGCCATTATTGAGATTTTAACACAAGTTCTAAATGTGAAGCGCAGGTCTTAATGAAATAAAATGCAGTCTTGACAATTTAAAATTCAGGCTTTAAATAAACTTAGCACAAGTCTAAACTCAAAATGCAAGCTGACCAATTTACTATGTAGTTTTGAGAGAATAGATATATAGACTGTAATAAATTAAAATACAAAACCAACTTGATATTTTTGGTAAGATGAATACTTGATTTTTCTCTTACTATCTCACAAATTCTTCACTTCTCTTTCTTGTGCTTTCTCTCTCACCGTGTCCAACTTCCAAAATTCTTTGTATATCACTTCCCAAAATTCTCCCTTTATTTATAAAACTCACTTCCCTCTCTAATTTCTATGCACACTCCTTGCATGCTATAGTTAACTCAATATAAACTTAAACTAACTCAATAATTAATTATATCTATTTTCCTAATTTTCAAATAATTTCATGCATATCTTCAAAGACTAATCTAGATTATATTAACTCAACTTTAGAATTCCAAGATAATTCAAATTATAGGAAAATAATATTTACAAGGATAGTTGTCTATTTAACTAATAGATATTTAAATCATTAATTTTTGTTTATTTAACCATAACTATGATAATTTATATCTATATAACAAATAATATCCATTTCTTGATTTAAATTTGAAAATCAAGTCAATTAGAATAAAGGAATCTAATGCATATCCACACACACAAATATCATCACAAATAATATTTATTAATTACACACTAACATTTTATGCACATAATATTTAAAATATAATATGTGTGTGTGTAGGGTCACTAGTAATTCCTCTGATATTCCCCCAATCATCCCATCTAGCTCATCCTCTCTGATGATGATCTCCCTCATCAAGCTCTAAAGGTAGGATCTATCCTATATCTACCTCACAACAAATAGGTAGTTACTCTGAGTCATCATAAATATCAACCAATGATGCAAAAACTAACATATACATATCCACAATATACAAAATGCAAAATATTGTTATCACATTATGTATATCAATCAACAACATCATTGTCCCATTTTAGTATATGTAACAAAGCTATAAATCAAAGCAATAATAATTAGTTTAATAACCATACTAATCAACAGATTTAAAGGATATAAGTCATAGGGTGAAATCGGGATGTAACATCCTCAACCAAGTTTCAAGCTTCTTTTATTAAAGCCAAAGTAAAAAATGATCAAGTATTCAATCCATTCCTATATGCATTCATATGGTCAAGAAGCATAATTGCTTAAAACATTCTAAGTGGGAGAACTAAATGGGCTTTATTTCCATCCCTAAAATATTGGATATGTAAGCATTGTTTAGTCATTGTGGAGGTGATTGGGGTCAGCTCAACCCAACTACACTCCACAATTTGCATATTTTCAATCACTCCAAGCCCTATTAAGTTTTTAACATTTCAAAAGCCATTTGTAGGTATTTCACACAATCTGAAGGTTAATTATGTACATACATAGCAAATTAAAGTTGTCAAATATGATTGTGACTTGGATTTTTAGTTTTTAATCCAGGTTCAAGATTGACCTATTAGGTTAGAATTAAGAGTTGATCTTGACCTAAATTGGATGATTCTGACCTTCTGCACCTTTAGTCACAACTTCTTGGCACTTTTGGATCCTACTCTTATTTATCTATTTCAGTCATAAGTTAGTCAACACAATCAAATATTAGGAAAAAATAACTAAATTTATCTTTACAATCCATAGTTAGTATTCTTGCAATCATTTGTACTTTATCAAATTCAATCTTTTACATTCATTATGAATGTAAAATTTTAAATTATAGCATTCTGATTTATTCAATTCAATTTATCTTGATTATCATTAATTACCATATTAATTCAAAATTTGATAAAATAATACTCATCCCTTTTTTATGCTTACTATATTTAGCATGTGCCACTTGTCAAATTATTGCAATTATTTTCGATAATTTACATTTAGATGTATGTTTGAATGCCATATCTATCAATCTATACTATTCTACTACTTTCTATCCTATTAGGGTTTGTAAAACCAAATTAGAGTATAATACATATCTTAATTATTCTCACACACTCACTCTCTCTTGCCCACACACAAGTACACACACATTTATGTATGTACAGGGTCACTTTCATATCTACACACACTATAATAATATAGTGTCTCTATAATACCCATAGGGGCCACAACGATTACCAATGGGTCAAACCACTTATACAATAGAATGATACATAACAAAATGACTCACTATACTCCACATAATCTATTCATAATAGAGTGATTGTGATGCCTACATGATCTTGACTTGATAGAGACCATCACTACAACTTGGGACTAAACTCACTGTGCTTCTCATAGACACAATCAAAATGTCTAATTATGACCCATATCACATCGTATCCTAGCGATGATTTGTAGTCTCCCTTGAATTATGGCCATTATAATGGCCAAATTTAGTACAGAGATGCAAGATCTTTCCAAGTGAATGACATAGATCCATTATGCATCATCACGAGGTCAACAGGTTCCACATAGTGTAATATCATAGAGAAATATGATATCATTATGTAAAGGGTCAAGTTTCATCATAGAGATATGTCAATATATTATGATGCATTTACACAGTCATGGGTTGTCTCAAAGAATACCTCAATGACTTAGCTCTAGTGTCTTATATTTTATCCCCTTTAATCAGTCATAATTTTTGTATATAAATGACATATACTCAAAATATAAATTATCACCTTGTGTACATGAGGTTTCACCATGATACATAAAAATATATATACATAATATTAAGTTAATCACTTAATAAATCATGAGTTTCTTAATCATAATACACTATACCATAACCCTATGCACTCAAACATGAACACACCAATATATATATATATATATATATATATATATATATATATATATATATATATATACATATATATATATATATAATGTGCACTAGAGTTCATAGTATCCACACACACTTTGAAGGTGAGAATCACTTGAGATTATTATGAGGATATGCATAGTGTGAGGCTGTAAAATAGTGATACATGTCATGATCACACATGGTTTGCTACCCAAGCAAAAATAAAATGTCAAGTCTTATTTGTGTAAATAATGGTCATGGTGCAAGGTGGAAACCTCAGTGTGCAAGTACATATACACTTAACTAATGTGAATACACCCCAAAATGGTGTGAGGTGTTTTCGAGGTAAATGACAAACTCAAGGGCATAATGAAATACTCATTACGAAAATTAAGATCATGCATCATCCTTAGTGATACATAGCTAGCATGTTTTATGTAAACTTAGCTCTGGTATATAAGTAATTGAGTATAAGGGTTTCCATACAAGATTAAATATTTTGAGTCATAACTAATGGTGTGTGTGCGGTGCCTCACAACCTTTAATGCGACAAGTATGAATTACGAGAGCTTGGTGTGAACGTCATAACTTATGTTAGTCTTGTGGCCATGAAGAGGTAAATTCAATATTGAGATACTTGACTAAGAACACCTTCAAAGGTGCACATGACTGCATAATACCTCATTTTTATTATATTATTTAGTTACCTCAGATTAATAGTACTAATTACATATCTTTCATTAATTATATTACAATATAATAGAAATTTATTGTAGAAGCCTTTACCTAGTGAACATATGTATCATTAATTACTCTAGATTAATTAAAAATCTTGGTTGTGTCCCCGGGTCATGGAGTATTAACTTAAAGGAAAAAGTGTTTCACTGGTAACTTTATGCAGTGGGATTATGCCAAGTAGCACAATCTTGTGTTCTCGGTCACATAGGCTATTAATCAAACATTTCGTAGGAATTTGAGATGCAATCAAAGAGAAAGGACCTCAACTCCAAGGTATGAATGTAATGGCCTCCTAAACACCTCTTAATGTTATGATATTGAACATAGTGAT
This sequence comes from Torreya grandis, assembly GCA_037957365.1. NCBI lineage: Eukaryota > Viridiplantae > Streptophyta > Pinopsida > Cupressales > Taxaceae > Torreya > Torreya grandis. Next base: position 1,295,502 of record JARHVA010000764.1, on the reverse strand, counting down.
TCTGAACATGCACGAGAGGAGGATCCTATCAAAGAGATAACTCACAGTCTAAAAACTAGTACATTACTACATATATTACAATGTTTAGTGGACAATGTAAGAGAGGGATATCAACACTTAGATCTTTGTCATTTTATTTAAAACAAAGATACAGTTGAGGAGTGGGTGATTGCGAGATTTACCAATAGTTTTTCCAATCCAAGATGTGTAAATGTTATGGGGTGGTGATATGGAATGATGAAAAAAATCAGAGTATACCCTGAAGGATATAGTTTCTCACATGACAGTCTTCCATATGACAATATAAAAAGACATTATTTAATTAAAAAATCACGTGCAAGCTAGAAAAATATCTAGATCAATAGAATCTCAGATAAATACCCATTTAATTATTTTTCATTTTTTTTATTTTAGCATAAAGTGTAATTCAACTATGAAATATGCCACCTTGTGTACCGAACTTGTCAAAGAAAAAAATTAATAAGGTAGGTAAAGGCATAATACCTACCTTCCCCAAGAATAACAAGGACACAGAGTGATAAGTCCCTATGGGAATGGTTGTTTTAGGTTAGTATTAGTTTACTAGGAAGAGGTAAAATTGCTCATTTTCATCATTTATGTTGGCTTTGATTATTAATGACACAAAAGGAAGAGGTAAAGCACAACGTCCACCTATAGTGATGGAAGCCTAGGTGTGATATTTTACCCAAAATCAAAGGAGGAGGACATATGACATTCATTAAAGGGTAATAGAACTCAAAAAACTCCAATCAGATGGAAAACAGCTTCATGAACATGAATTCCATCTAAGCCATCTACAATTTAAAGATAATGGTTGTATGTATGTTCCTCATTGACCTCGAATTCTCATATTCCAAAACCACAATACTCTGGTTTGACCCTGAAACAAATATGCTTTGGACATAGTCCAGCTCCTTAGCAGATATCACACTACTTTTTAGTGACTCTGAGAAGGATTTAAAGGAGCACTTGAATTAAGAAAACACTAAAATTATTTTGAAACTTAAAACTCTGACAACAAAATACGTACTAGTTAGTTAATACTTAAATTAATGAAATTGGTAAAATAATACATAAATGGAAATACACAAACAACTAGAATTTGGAACTCTTCATCTAACGTATTTAGGACTATATTATTATTGTGAAATTTAGCATAATATTGAAAGGTTGCTTGTCCAATGAATGCCGATGATGGTAATTTATAGTTATTGCACTACTTATCAAAATAATTTTTTAGAGAAGACAATAATAGAGGGTTAAACTGCCAAATAACTGATGTGGTGTGTTGATAGATTTTGCAAGCAAATTTGGAAAAGATGACAAATTTTCAAAGATAGCTAAAGGGTTAAACTACCAAATAACTATTGAAGTCTGTTGATACATTTGTGCAGACAAATTTTAAAAATATGAGGTCTAAAGTTTGGGAGAAAAAATTATGGATAAATTGTGCAAACAAATTTGGAAAAGATGAAGTCTGTTGAGATATCTATTTATCATATTATTGGCTTTATCTATATTATGAAAATTATTTGACATATAGTTTGGAATTTCATAATCTAAAATTGAAAATAATAATAGTGTTATGAATGCAACTGGTAACTAACCATTCCATCCACAAGACCTATAAAGGCCACTTATTCTCAATCTATCCTTTTGAATATAATGCATTTGTCTGCAAATATATCGAGTATATTACTTGTCTCATTTGTATGCTATGTTTCTTATAGTTCTCCAGTGATTTTCAATCTGATGTGCCCATGTAGTAGTACCCTAATCACCCTTACCCACCAAAATATTAATACTAAAGTTTAAACAACTGCTTGGTGGAATGTAGGATCCAATAGTCCCATTGAACATGAACCAACACATACATAGGGAGATCCTACTAAGGATCCTAGTCATGAGTTGACTATATGTGAGGAAAGCATAAAAAAAGGCATAAAATGACCAAGGATTTCTTTCTAGCTCCACAACATCATGTTTTCATTATCCTATTGCACGTCATAAGTAACAGATCAGGGAATTGTTAGAGTTGTTACAATACCATTTTTGAATATTTACACACTGTGACATTCTTTTTTAAGGACATCAACTGAGTGGGAGAATGTCTTAATCCCTTGTGCCTTGCTTATATAGGTCTATTTCTCCTTGTTTTATATGGATTTCAACCAACCATTCCAAGTTGCAAGTTAGGTATGCATGCTGAGTTTGGAAGAATGCATTCACAATAGTTCATGTGAGGAAATGACCCTAAGAAATAGTGTCAACCTGCAGAAACAATATATGATGCATTTTCACCAATAGACAATATGTACTTTTCTTGGGATATGTCCACCCCAATTTTAAACATTGGTCATTATTGTGACAACTGCTCACACTCACTATCATAGTATTTAATGATATCAAAATGTCATTTTAATGTTGTTATAATCTTATATTATGCTTTTACAATTAACAAGATGTATATGTATAGCATGTGCACATGTGTGGAATGAAGCACATGTTATGAATGAAAACCAACCCTATAATCCCAAATTTAGGGCAACTACAAATAAACATGTGAGAAGTGTCAGGTCATTCACATAATGATACAATGTTGGAAGTGCCTTTTCCACTTAATACCAAAATCAATGTTCTCGCTTGAGTTCTCATTGGGAAGCGAAAACCCTCTCTCCAAGTATGTAGTGGTGATAATATTGGCATTTTATTGTTCACTAGACTGAGGTGATGTATCCTGTGATTAATCATCCATATCACCTATCTTGAGTGAATGGTGTGTTCCCCTATTGTAAAGTCTTTCCCCAACTGAGGTTTCGACTTGGTCATCTTAGTAAATGTGTTAGCCTTTGAGCCCTAAGCCAGTTGAACATTAAAATCAATCTTTCATTAGAGGGATTTCTTGACCATCTACTAGTTCCATGCATGAACATTTATTGTTCCATATTTATAACAATCCCTTTTATTTTCCATTCATTTCCTAGGCCATCCAGGCTTGGTTCTAGGTTTTGATTTGTTCAAATATCGAATCTATGATTGAGCACATGTATCCCACTTCTCATAAACATTGTATCCATCAAAATCATACATTGTAACCAATCATACTATTAAAGAAACCATCACATTTGTCTCGTTAATATGGACTGTGGAAGCCTAAAATATGTAATTGTAGGTTATAATTAGCTGCAATTAAAACCACTAGTAGAGTGAGTTTGGTTTTCAATGCAGATTTCCAGTAACTAGACACCATTCCAATTGTATCATAGTAATTTATAGGCAAAAAATTATATCTAGGAATACAATAGTTTTTAAGATAGCTTAGTTATAGTTAAAGTTGTAAGGTTTTCATAGTCAATATTGTGAGAAAAGAAGATTTTGGAAAAATACACTGATATATTTTATTGATTGACATTTTAGATAGCATGACTACTTTTGTTGTAAAAATGTTGAACTTTAAAGTATAGAAACAATACACTACTATGAGTTAATGGAGCAAACAACAATCTTCTAGCAAACAAAATAAAGAATGGTAAAATGGGATTATTGGTTTATTTTTGTGGAATTATCATTTACATGACACAATAAACTGGGTTACAAATATTAAAAGCAAAAATTAAACCAAACCTTCACACCCAATCACTCTTCTGTCGATCAAAATTTGGAGGTACAAAACTTGTTCAGGGGGGAATCTGGAATCCATTTATTAATCTTCGTCTTGACAGCCAAACAATAAACATTAGCTATAAATAATTACCCAAGACAAAATTAAAAAAAATAAAAGCAATAAATTATACCTCAACATGTGGCATACTCATCTGACCATCAACATGTGCTTTGAGTGATTAATTTATTTACTTTACATTCACCCACCATAATTTAGATTTGATAAAAAACATGACTGATGAGGGAAATTTTTTAGTGAGTTGGATAGGAGGAAATGATATGGGCATTGCTTTAATGCCATATAAATGTCCATAGCCTCGACAAATATACCTCTAGTCCCTTTAAAATCCTTTATCCACTACTAACTAGGTCGAAAAACATGCCATGGAGGTTACCAAGATCACCCTTTCGATGAGAAGTTTTATATTTTTGCATTTTAAACTCAATTTCTTTGAAAGGAAAATTTTTATTTCATCCATAGAGGGTTGGGGACTAAACCATGGGTACAAGGAAAATCATAAAGGTCATGACAAATAAGACAAATACAAATTGGGATAGTGCTACATTTTTCCTTAGATATCTCATTTATGTGCATGATGGCTTCAGGAAAGAAAAATAACGTTTCTAAATCCACACATTATGTTTTTAATCATTGGCCATTACAAATCTAAAAATGTAAAAGAATATGACAATTCATTCAAATTATTAAAAAAAAAATTATTTTAAGTTTTTGAGCACCATTCATGTCATGTACCTACAAATAAACTCTTCATTCATCATTCACTTGATTAGGGATAAGAACCTCAAGACAAAAATAGAAGGTTCAACCCTAAAAAAGGAAAGACAAGCAAGGTTAAACCAAGATGAAAAAAGTAAAGCAAAACAAAAAGAAAGTAAACTAAAGCAAATTTACACTAACTAATAAGGGATAGGAAAGAAAAAACAAAACCAAAACAAGAAAGGGAAAGCAAGAGAAATTATTCACATAAATCATCCAAGAAAATGCATGCATGAAGAGAAGAATTGAAAGGAATGTCTATCCAAAAGTAATAAAACATCATGCTTAGGTAGACACTTGAAATGGACATAGTCACACTCAGGATTTTGATAAAGGTAAAAGAAAACATCTACTTATGTCTATGTTGCTCTCTACGATGGAAAACACTATCCTATAATCATTTGTCTATGTTCTTTTCGTGTTATTCAAGCAAATTCAGATTGTCAAATTTAGCTAAGTGTTCATCTCTATTTTTTTGAAATACTGAGGGATAGAGGGTGATAAATACCTCTACCCAAAAATGGAATAGAGATGAGGAATAAGGTTGAGCATCAATACATACCATAGTGTTTTGATCACCTGACTTGGTCTGGGTATCCTCTCTATTATAGATAATATATGAGTTACTTGTTGGTTGATCTCAGACTATAATGGATGCTTTGGTAGTATCTTCTTTGTCATATTCATGGTCAAGGAGGTATAGGAGTGTTTCTTCCCATGTCAAAGATATCCTAGCTTTATCATCTGTAGCTGAGGTGTGTTTGAAACCTAGGTAAAATCAAGTCATATTCAACTTGCATCTCCATTGGCATAATTGCTTCATTCAAGCCACTATGCTCTTGAATTTCTATTTATAGCTTGACCACCTCTGCTACTGAGAATAATGCATGGTTACTTTTGATTGGTTTAAAGGCAAGGCTGAACTGAGGAAAAAGGTCATTCACTTTGAGCTCTCTCAACTTGTTTTCCTCAAAGGAATAATCCACTTTTTCTTGGTTTTCCCTTTCTTAGCACAAACAATTCATCTCAACATTGTTTTTTTGAGTCTTATCCCTCTCTAATGATGAGGGGAAAGCCAAAATATTGAAATAGAGTTGGTAACCATCTTTGGCCATCTTACTAAATGTATAAACATGAGTGTATGAGAAGGATGCTTCAAATGCATAACTCACATCTTCCTCCTCTAATGGATCCTACTCTTCAAATGGTTCTTGTCTAATTTCAAGAGATATTTGAATCTTAATTTTGTGTGGGTAGCTCCCCATCAATTTGTTTTTTAGACTCGAAGTTTCTCATAACAAATATTATCCCTTCATCCTTAGACTCATCATCAACATTGTTGTAGCCCTCAAAGAATGGACTCAGCTTTTGAAATGAGATGTTCTCTAGGTGCATCTCAATATTAACTCTGAAACCATGTTCATAAGGCTCAAATAGTGTGTATAGGTATGTAGACTCATAGCTTGGATTGTTCATCATCTAATGTACTCCTGAAATAAATGGCATGTGATTAGTGAAACCATCAAAATAAACTTGACTATAATCATGAAGAAAAACAACCTATTGAATAGAAACTAAATTTATAGAATCAAATGCATTAATATCAACAACATGGTTCTCATTCATAATTGGGAGGTTGAATTTATCATAAGGTTGAGAGAATACATGATTATATTGCACAAACTAGTCCATTGGTTGACTATATTGGTTGCAATCCTAGGTAAATGTTTCATTGACAGGCACAAATTAGCTCATTGGCTAACTTTTAGGTAGATAATTCAAAGGATCTTTGGTGTAAATGCCCTGTTGTTCCAATGAATAAGAAGGGTCAACATAAATCCTTGAGTCATTGATTGTAGTTCAACAATACAAGCCTATTGAAAAGCCAAAGCTAAGGATAAAAGGGTAGTTGGTTTCTTCTTTACAAACATAACAGTCAATGGATACAATGTTCTAAGGTAAAATTCGATAGGAATTGCTTTAGTTTATAAGAGAGGTCTTTCAACCTTCTATAGAGATGATGAAATATAAGGTTAAACACATTAATGGGCTTGTTGGGATCTCTATGGGCTATTGAAAACTGATAATATAACATAGTAGGGTCAATGGGCAAACTAAATTGATTAAGGAATAAATTTACAATTATGGCCCATGAGGTTATGCAGTTGTTTAGTAAGCCAAAATACCATGAATATATAACTTCATCTAGGGAGAAAATGAATAGGCAACAAGCCACACCCTCATGTTGGATTCAAGTTCTCACTATAACATGTTTAAATGATTAAAGGTGATCCTCTATAGCCTTGATCCCACTGGGTATATAATTTGATCAGGAGTCATACGGACCTTTAGGTAAATCATGGGAAGGCCATAGAATATTAGTAGGGTAGGAACATCCTCCTAGCCAAGCTCAGGCCATTAGACTACTAGGAAAAGCTCTTAAAAATAAGGGATAAATCTAAAATAGTCCATCTTAGGCCCTCCTTCTAGAACCAATCTATTGATGGGTCTTCTGAAACAACAACTTAGGTAGGGGTTGTTAGGCTCAATCTCTCTTGAAAGGATATTTGTGTGAACAAATCTCCCTAAGGTCTTAGTTATTAGGTCTTGGTATATAGGGTAACTCAGTTATCTCATTGTGACCATTTTGATTAAGGGGCCTATTTAGAAAATTTCAGATGAATCATTGTATTATTAATGTGCTTACCTAAGAAATCAACATATAATAATTTAAACACAACATATAGTTGATAAAAAACATGTCTATTCAACACAAGAGTATATTTAATAATGTATATACAACAATAGATAAAACATTTTAGCAATTAAGATTGACATTTAGATTCATATTGCATTCATTGATACCCAACCTCTAAACTAACAAAACTATATAAATAAATACAAAAAAAAGGGGGAAAAAGGAAAAATAAGCTTACTGCCAAAGAGATGGAGTTGAAGTGTCTAATTTAGCAAACCTCATGTGACCGATCCTTAATTGAACTAGACCAAGAAAAACTCCAACTAGAAGGATGGTGAAAGAGTCTGAGGGAAAGGTTCCCTAAGGTCTTGGTATATAGGGTAACTCAGTTATCTCATTGTGACCATTTTGATTAAGGGGCCTATTTAAAACATTTCAGATGAATCATTGTATTATTAATGTGCTTACCTAAGAAATCAACATATAATAATTTAAACACAACATATAGTTGATTAAAAACATGTCTATTGTACACAAGAGTATATTTAATAATGTATATACAACAATAGATAAAACATTTTAGCAATTAAGATTGACATTTAGATTCAGATTGCATTCATTGATACCCAACCTCTAAAGTAAAAAAATTATATAAATAAATACAAAAGAAAGGGGAAAAAAGGAAAAAGAAGCTTACTGCCAAAGAGATGGAGTTGAAGTGTTTGATTTATCAAACCCCGTGCGACCGATCCTTAATTAAACCAGACCAAGAATAATTCCAACTAGAAGGATGGTGAAAGAGTCTAAGGGAAAGTTGTTACAAGAAAAAAAGATCATAAACATCATATACATGTGCAGGAAATGACCACTTAACTCTATAACAATCAAAGTATAAATATGTATTATTTAATTAACAATATTGAGATTTAGCACAATCATTCAATTACAAACTTCACTTGTAAAGCAGCAAAGAAAAGACTACCCTAGAAAAACATGAAAAAATACTTGTTTATTTACTATGGAGAATCCAAGCATGTTTGTTCCACTAATCTACTTCTAAAACTAAAAGGAGCCAACCCTTATTACAACAAAAATCTCATCCTTTATAGACCTCAATCCAAGGAGATCTCAATTCAAATTTTCATTTCCCATTAATGGGGCAGTTACAAGATATTCATTATTGATTGGTAAAGCTGTTGAGATTGGAGAAGCAGTATAGTACCTATGATTTCTAATAGATTTTTCCAGCATGCCCTTTTTTGGTAGTTAGATGTCATGCTCATTCATGATTAAATTATACACATTTATATTTTTATAGATCTTGGTTGTATTGCCATTATAGACAACCCTATCTTATACCCTTGGCCATGTCTTTAATCAATGTCACAACTACTTTGTATTTAAGTCTATCAATTTTACATTGAAGACTCAATCCTTACATTTAGGTTTATTGATCTCCAGGTGTGTGTTACACTCTACTCCATGACATTAGCTAATTTGTATTTGACTCTACCACTTCTACTAAAGTACCAATAATTGCACATTAAATTTTGTCATTTGAAATAAAGGCACAACCCTTTCTTATTTTTTGGTTGGCCTTGACAGCTAGATGAGCTATCAAATTTGAGTTCTATGTCTTTTTAATGACTTGACATGTCTATGTGGCTCACCAAGTTTTGTATTCCCATCTTGGGCTGATGCTTTCACTACTTGGCCTTTTCCCAACCTCTTTTTATTGGCCACATAGGCCCTCCTTTACTTCTTTGGCTCTTTATTCCTATTGAGCCCATAATATTTTGATATATGGCCCTTCATCATTGGTTATGGGCCCTTTTCTATGTTTTTAGCAAGATCTACCTTAACTACCTAAGATTTATTTACAGTTACATGGGCTCTCCACCAGCCACGTAGCCTTTCTATTTTGGTCTCTCTCAAGCCATTGATCTACTCACCAATTGCCATCTCTAGGTCATAGATCTCATGGCCATACATCTTTCATCTGAGCTTCACCATGCTCCCATGAGCTTCATTAAATTTTTTAGGGCCCTAAATCACATACTGATGTCACATCGCATCATCTTATCAAGTCAAGCTTTGAATCCCTCCACTCACTGCTACCCTTTCCCCTCAATTTTGGGCTCCCATGATGTCACCATGTGGTAACATCATAGGCCTTTGGGGCTTGTGAGGCCTTTTATTCTCTATCAAAGTCTATCACCACTTTATTCATCACCCATGATCCCATGTCCCCATGATGATGCCACATGGCATCATCATGGGACCTCAGGCTCTTGATGACATTATCATTAATCATTGATTACCCCTAAGTTTTAGGCTCCTGGGATGACACCACATAGTACCATCTTGAACCTTTAGGGCTCGTGGGCATTCCTTGGATCTTTGACTCCTCATCGGGGTGAGTCACCAGTATCGTGCCACATAGCATGATCTTAAGGCTTGAGGGTTTAATTTTTAAATAAAAATGACTAAGTCCTTTTTTCCATTCATTGATCACCCCAATGATTATGCATGCCAAAATTTGGGGTCGCAAAACAAATTTTTTTAAACCTACAAATTTTGAAAAAAAAAAGACTAAGTCTTTAGGGATCAAAAAGTGAATACTTTGATGAAAGGAAATAAGCATAAATAAAGAGTGATTTTGGATTTAAAAGGAAAGGCATTTCCATATCTTGATAGATATTTCATACAATTTATTATCAATTTAAATAAAGACTCAACTGTATATATTAAGATCTTGACTAATTACATTAAAGCCTAAAGTTAAAAATTGACTAAGTCATTATAATGGGACATTATAAGTACTTAGTCAATTAAACCCAAATACACCATTATAAATGCTCCATTTAATCTTGAAACTTAGATTTATTTACCAAATTAGTTATGATGATATAAATAATATAAGAGCTTTTCAAAATAAAATTTTGTTCAATTTTAAACATTGTTACTCCATAGACCAAGGTTTAGATTCATCATTTTAAAACACAAAATTATAAGGTTGAGTCAGGAACACCCATTGAAATAAGATAAAACTAGAATATTAGACCTTAAGAATGTTTAAATAGTAAACCAGACATAAGACTTCAGATAAACAAATCACCAAACTCCACAAAAAGAATAAGATTAGACTCCTAAGCAAAAAGTGGTCCATGATTTTGGTGATGAAATTAGGATGTGTCTTTAGAGACAACAATACCTAGCCTCATGCCCAAATTGATTCATACCTTCAACTTAGATCTTGCTGCCCTTAGGATAGGAATGCCCTATTGGGACAATAACACACCTCATTATTGTCCACCCCCAAAAAATTGTCCTCCTACCAACTAATGACTATTTTTTGAACTTTAAACTTGTGTAAGGATCAATCCATAAGTTTTAGCAAGACCAATTTGAATGAATTCAAAAAATACCACTATATAAACACATTCCAACCCTTTTTGCATACAAGAAGATTCTAAATGGAGAATCACCATAATTCCAATTACATATTGAGAACAAATTCCTTATATCTCCCAATTATAATTATATACAACCCTAGTAGCCCTGAGCTAAAGTCTAAAACACCTCCAAGGTCACAAGTCACGATTAAAGCACTTAATCACACTAGGATTTCACTAACATCAAACATTTTACACTATTCGTAGCATGGAAGGACTACATGGTGTTTGATCCCTCTTCAGAGTATTTTTACATAATGGTCATCAAAGTGAATTAATATGTTTTATCAAATTTTTGGCAACTAATAAATATATTACCATAATTAGACAAGTTATTGTGCAAAATTAGACTACTACAAATATGTCATAAATGACACTTGATTTGGAATTTTTGATAAAATTAGAAACTCACTAAATGGGGAAAGTGCAAGAGATAAATATAAGACTTAGCTGGAAAATGGAAATGTAGGATAATTCTAGATTTGAGACTGATAAATTGACTATGTTGACTATATGTGGACCAAAAACAAGAGTTAGCAAGGTCCTAGGATAGGAGCATTGTGACTAGTGCTTAATCCTAATTTAGATGTGGATCCTATTGGGACATATAGGGTTAAGAATATATAAATGAATAAGCACAAATGTGATAACTAGATATATATCAGGCCAATTAATTATAAAACTTAGATATAACATATACTAAATTTATTATACTAAGATATTCTAAAAATGGAAGGTACAACTATGCTAGATATAACAATGACAAATAAATGAGATACTTAACTAGTTTCGATGCTAATATAGATCTGGATCTAGAATAGGTAGGAACCAGACTAGAAGATTATTTTAGAATATTTGCCAAGGTTTGGATTAAGTGCTTTTATATCAATAGACACTTGCATCAGCATAGGATAGTTGCATCTATATTAGTTTTTGGGTCACATGTAGGTATCCAATATAGACTACCTATTGAAACATGATGTAACCACCTAGATGGTTCTGGGTTTTTCATCACCTTCACTCTGGTATATTCAAATCTAGGTCATGGACTATCACTCCATGTCAAATATTAAAACCCTAGTTCTTCATCTTTATAATGGCTATGGAAAAAATGGTTTAGTGGGCACACAATGTTGAGCTTCCCCAAAGACCCCTCTATCAATTAATGTTGTTACATAGCCAATACTCCGAAGAGGGTCTCAAGCTTATGTAGTTCTCCCCTATGTGTTGGTTTGTGTGTGAATCATGTAATATGTGATAAGTAAGTATAATAATGACCTAACTTGTAACATGGAAAATATAGCTCTTGGGTTGCTACTTTAGTGATTAAACCCTGTAGATATGTTTTCATTATTACAGATATGGAAATAAGATAAAATAGGGAAGCTTTGTTTACTTGAGTACTTGATTGAATGCTTTTGGTGAGTAGGTAAGAAGTTTCTAGGTGAGAAATTAATGAGGGTTGATCTTATATTTATACCAATCTCTTTAAAGAACATCTCACATAATATTACTTAGGTTGACCATTAGGATACATTTTATTTACAAATTAGACGACTTTTAGGGCATTAGACACTTGCATTAGAGCAAGACATCTACATCAATGTAGGTATTTGTCTGTAATACAAGTGTTTAAGAAACAATAAAATAGGTATAGGCTTATAACTTTTAGAGGTGGAAAATAAGTAGGTTTTGAGCATTTTAGATAAGATAGAAGGCTTGGGTCATCAACATAAGACTAGTCAAACTAAGAGATAGGCTAAAGGGCACAAGAGAGAGTAGATGCGAGACTTGCAGAAGAAAGAAAGGTCTAGAAATTAGAGGAACTACCAAGGTCTGAGTTTGACAAGTGTAAAAAATGGAGGTGATATATATAGTGTCTACATTTACCCTCCCCTTTAATCTAGTAATGAAATTGCTAGTTTAAAGGAAATGAATGCGTACCTAGATGTGTATAACACACCTTGTCTTTGCTTGAGTCCAACTTGAGTGATTTATTAGTGACTGACCTGTAACTAAGATCACGTTACAATATATTATTAGTGCATATAATCTAAAATTTAAAGCATTAAAATGATTAAATTTGAAAGAAATCAAGGTTTAGGAATAGACTTGTGTATCGATGCAATCATTTTGCCTATTGACAACTTGATTTGAAAGATGCATCATTATGAATCACTAAAATTGAGATTAAGATAAATATAAATCTGCAAAGTGCTTATATCTAATGAGATTATTGTACTCCAAAATTTTTAGTGATTTATTCTACGTACTTTTTGAAGATGGTGCAAAAGATATAGGTACAAAAGTAAGCCTAGGCATGGGAGAGACAAGGTGCAAAAGGCCTTGGCATCAGAGACAATTAATGAGGAACAAGGATGCATAAAACATAGAGGAGCTAAGTATGAAAGACTCAAACAATAACATATGATTTTGATAAGGGTTCAAAAAGCAGAGATGGTTAGGAAATGGTTTGCATGAGCATCAGAGGAGAATAGTCAAGCACGAATCTAACACTAGTTCTTGAGAAGATAGGAGCATGATAATGAATAATTATCACAAAGAGGGTTTATAGGGTGAATATATCATTATAAAGTCATCATTGTTGATATCAATATTGTAATAGAATGGTCAGGGTAAAGCCATGAATAAATACCCCCTAGTTTTACTCAGAGAGGTGATTTTTGTAATGATAATCTTGTAATTATAATATCAAGCTTAGTCATGATGCTAATATGTGACACGACCTATGTATGGTGATATTTGATATGTAATGAGATAAAACACTTGTGTTATTAAAATACCTTTTGTAATCTTGTTATGAAATCAATGGTACTACTACTATTTTTCTCAACTTGAACCTATCTTTATATATGATGATTAGTTCAAGTATTGAATAATATTATTAGGATTAGATATACTATGATGCTTATGGTTAAGAACTATGTGCTTGTTTAATCACCCTAGTATAAAGGGCTCAATGCATACACCACCATGCAACAAAACCAACATGAACTGATCTTAAGCTGCATGATATGGGTGAGTGTGTGAGGTCATTTCTCACATGATATCCCAGCGTGTTAGCTCATTGGACTACTTATTCTCTTTAGGTGTATAAGTAGGATAAGTCATGCTAGACTAAAGGAAAACAACCCAACATTTTGGTTCTATTATCAAGACTTATTTCACTTGTTAGCATGATGGTATTAAAATGCTAAAGTGACTTTATTTGAAGAATATCAAGCATTGGATTGGTATAATAGAAGAAAACTTTGCACTCCAATATCTTGAACCAAGAATTTCTACATGTACATGGGTAGAGAAACATCTATATGATCCTCTATATTCAACATTATTTGTAGTATTACCTATGTACTTACATGTTTAGATTTTTGCATATGTGTAACACCATTCAAGAAATACGGGTGGAAGACCTCCTGGTTAATAGAGCATTAGATGACCTTGGCCAAGTTGGAAACTACTTAAACATGAGTAATAGACATCTAGTGGAAGGGGGCACTTAAAAGTTATATTTTGGAATATACAGTCTTGATATATTCTTGCCTAGAAGAATCACAGTTCAACTTCCTAAGAGAGTCACACAAAATATTTATCAAACAATTCCCTTTATAGATTAAAAAGCTTATGGTCAATTCTGGGATTGAGAACTTCCTATGGATGAATAAAATTCCACATGAATGAGCAACAATATTGGTGGGGAAATGAAGGGGTATACATTGGCATGAGATTAGGAGTTCAACATGGAAGTCAAGCAATGGGAACTATAAAAGAGAAAGTATGATGAAGCCAAGCATAGGGCTATGAGAGGAAACAAGACAGGGGGTCAATAGGAGGATATTAGAAATGTCATAAGAATCCATAGGAGAGTGGAAAAACATAATAAGTACCCTTGAACATGGGTCTACACCCTTCAATAACATAGTATGCATGGAAAAAGTAGGATAAACGTTGATAGTGAAACCCAATCCAGAAAGACCCAATTCCCCCACCATAATGCATGCTCATGAATTTGAGGTTGATGAAATTTTTGTGAGAAATTGGGATACTAACAAAGCAAAATATGAAGAATTTGAAGCTAATCCAGTAGAAAAATATTTAGGAGTGCAAGTTTAACATAACAATTTACCTTTAACATTTACTTTTCCATTAAAAGTAAGACCTATGGATCACCTTGGAATGCCAAGTGGACCTAATATAAATAGTGGGAAAACTACATGCCCAACCATATTAAATCAACCTTACTCAGTGCCCAATATTCTTAGTACACCTATTACTACATAAGGTATGGGAGGAAGTACTGATGGTGGTTCTGTTGGAGGTTTATCAAGCGGTAACACTAGAGGTGCTAGTGGACCTCTACCACAGGGTTCATAAGGGGCTAGAAGAGCACCACAACAGGGTCCAATACAACCACCAAGTGAACCTATGGTATACTACAAGATGATGCCCCATCTCCTTGAATATCGAGGCATAAAAAATTCAATGTAAAATGTTCATAAGTGTGAACACATTTGGTAAGCATGGGGTATCACTACTTCAAAATGAAAGGCTACTTATTTTGCCACTACTTTATTGGATCATGCACATAAATGGTACCATAAATTTGACCTTTGAGAAGCTATTATGAATTATGAATTGTTGAAAACTACTTTCCTCCAAGAATTTGACATCTTAGAGTTGTTAGAGGTATAATAACTAGGGGGTGAATTAGTGAGCCCAGATATTTCAATTACAATTTCAGCCTGTTAAACTATTAACGAATCAACATATATCAACTTGATCAAGAAGAATTAATAAGAGAGCTCATACATCAATACATACACAATATCAAACACATAACACATAGTTCCTATGGGGAACCCCCATGGGGAATAAAACCCACTCTTAAGCCTAAAACAAAAATGGACTACTATCTTATAATAAATTACAAACAAGATATTGATCAACTCCTGTAGACCAACAAACCTTGATCATATCCTCTTGACCAAAGGTATTCAATGAAACACCTATTTCACAAGGAGAAATTGCCCCTAAGGAATACCAAGATATTTAGACCCTCATTTTAACACTTCCACCTTAGAAAATATGTCTTCAACACCTAATTATGGATCTCTATTTTCTAACCTCTACACAAAATCTCTCTATTTCAAACAGGGCTCTCACATAGGCATGTCACAATCTCTTTCCTTCTTCACTCAATATGTCCTCATATGCACACTCATACCTCTTCACACATCCTCAAATTATAAGAGAACTATTTTGACATTAGGAACATGACCTATAGGTCATACACATAGCCAAAAAACTATTCTTCTCATTAACTCAACCAATAGGCACACTACCTATCCTTCGCTCCACAACTCACATGCACCTTGCACTAGTCTCTCTCACATACACGTCTAGAAACTAACACATTTGGTTTCACTATAAATATATCAATCATGAATTATCAAGTACACAATAATACTTATTCACCATAATACATGCCTCCACCCTTAAGGCATCTCACATGGGTCACACTTAAGCACAATCCACTTTCAAAGAGGCTAAAGTCACTTTTAGGTCCCCTATGGAGACCCATTCAGTTCTTTGACACTTTTCAAGCATAATAAGAACACAAGTTTTATAACTCATGAACCCATGACACATGATATATAGTCCACCTTAAGTGTCCAAATCTATCACAATACCCTTATGCTTGAGCACAAAATGCTTAAACAATATTTTGTGCACATAGTCATTATGAGCGAACACACAATCACCTTCTAAGCCTTTGATCACACAACATATGATTTTTCAATCCTTCATTATGCACATAGAGCATATTTATGGAGTCTAAAACACTCCCCAATAGATAATTCACCATGAACCATCGAAACAACATCTACATAATCTCAAATACTCTTCTTGGGTCACTTGAAGTACAATCACAAAACCATGCTCAACTTTTAAGCTTAATATATTTTCTACCTAAACTTATAGATATTAAAATTAGGTTCATTAGATTCACCATTGAGTCCTCTTCATATTTTATTTTTATATCATGAACAAATTTATCTTCTATCGAAAGATATGGACAAAATACTGAGCACTAGTTTTTCCCTTAGCGAATTCAAATATTTGAATAGCAACAGTCACAGTTAAACCTCAAACACAATGCTCGTATCTCATGTCCTCTTAGCTTAGATTAAAACACACACCATAAATCTTGTTTTATATTTAACACATAGGTGGCTATGCTCAAATGTTAAACCTTAGTCACTTTGACCTCATCTTGTGCACCCTAGGAACTTTGACTTAACGTGCTCTGTTTATCTCCGTGGATCAGTCAAGTCTTTATCATGCAGTACGAACCATTCGATCAATTTGTATGAACACTTTCTTACCATTATATCCTTATCCTATACCTTTTATCAGTCATTAAACCTTGAATACTTATTACCATCTCAATTAATACACACCATTAGATCATGATCTATACAATCACCCACACACCATTGGATATTCATTTGGTCTTGATCTTTAATTTTGTTAACTAGTGAACACTTTATCCTCTTTGACTTAATGTGCACCATTATCTTCACTATACAAAATCCTATGAACTATTGGATCTACATTAGGTCCAGATCTTTAACATCATGCAAATTGACTAAGTATGGGGACCAACTACAATATGCTTGGAAAGCCTACTTAGGACCTCAATAACTTCTTCTATGCTTAGACGCATGATCTAAAATTTGGACCATATGATCTCCTCACATAGGAGAATCCATCAATATAAAAAAATACTCATATAACCTTCACATGTGTGAGATATATCACCATTAAAATTCCATTTCAAAATCTTCTATCACAAAGCCAACTATGCTTAGAACTTGTTTGGGAGGCCAAATTTGCTCCTACATAACTTTTGCCACTTTGATGCATGATATAAAATTTAGTGTAAATCAACTGTGTACAAAACTAAACAAACTCATATGATCACCTTCTCTTGAAATGTCCACATGTGTGAGATATGCCACCATCAAAATGTTTACTCGACTCTTCTTGCCACATTGAAGATTTGGCTAAGTATGGGAAAACATAGTCAAACTACCTAGGAGCCCAAATTTGCAAATGCATATCTTTTAAAGTGATTCAATGCATGACCTAAGAATTAACACATTGAAACTAAGCACAAAAATTAAAAAACCCATATGATCATTTTATCCTGACACTTTCACTTGTGTGAATGCTGACCTCATCATCATGCTTACTCAGCTCTGCTTGAACCCTTTACAAATTTGGCTAAGTATGGGAACTTAATGAATTCTATCTGGAAAGCCAACTATGCACCCTCATATATTTGATTGTGATTCAACATATAACCTGAGATTTGGTGCATAACAACTAGGGACCAATGTGATCACAACCATATGACCAACTCCCCCTGACTTATCCACACGTGGAAATTATGATGTCATCAAACTGCCTACTTAGATTTTTTGCCACTAAACCCATTTACAAAGATCAAGACTATGGATTACCAGATGAATTCTAATTATGCACACAAACTCTCCAATCATATAAAACCTCTTATATAACCCCTTTCATATGCTCAATACTCCATACTTATCCTTAAAAATCTCTAGCCATGCCAAACTTGAAGATCAACCAAGCCAACTTCAAACACACTAGAATAAGCACATTGCATAGTTTGTCATTATTACTTAGGCTATCAAAGCACTTCATCCACTCACTAGGACACCTTCATGACATCACTAACAATCTCAAACAATATTTTGAACAACAGAGTATCGCTACCCTAAAGGATATCAAACAAGAGCTCACTGAGAGTGTGTGCGAATATGATGCACATTCAAAAATTCTTCTTTCAAAACTATCATTTGAAATTAACCCAACATAGCATGCTCCATGGTTTTTGGGAGGGTTTTTACTTCCTTTTCATTAAGATCTATCCCAAAAGACCTTTACTATCCTGCATGAGGCATTGAAAGCTGCTCTTTACAATGAAGTTGTGGGAAGTATAGATATGGGGATCAACCTCTTTATAAAGGCTCAGATTGCTACTATGGCCTCTCAATTAGAGAATCTAATTGATAATAATTCTCATGACACACACAAAATCTTATGATATGTTGACTGTGAAGTGGAGGTCTATAACAAGAATAATTTCCCATGGATGAATGTTCATGCTGTAATAAAATAATCTTGTGAGATATGCCATGAGGATCCTAATGTAAGAAGTTGTCCTTTACTTCAGCATGCTACCTAGGCTAATGTGTCAATATATTTTAAAATATGTGATGCACACACACATGATTCTAATGATTATCGAGTCATCAATGAGATTTATGAAGCATGCATGAGAATAACTCGCCAGACTTATATTGTTAATAATCACAAGACTAGTGGAGGTTGATCTCTCTAAGGTTAGGGACATGGTAATAGACAAGGGGGTGGTTTTTCTCCACCCAAGACCTATTATAAGTGTGTATCTCTAGATCATAACTAGTGTAACTACTTGGTTTACCCAACTTGTGACTTTTAGAAGATTGAGTATCATTTGGAAGAATGGCCTAACTTATATTCGACTATCACCAAAGAACATAATAAGAAGGGTGCTTGAATGATTCTTATCATAAAAACTTTAGGTGTTTAGTGGAGAACCACCCTAATACCTCACCAATTGGATCTAAGGTCAATATTATGATATAGAGTGATGCTCATTCCCACTTAGATTCAAATCCACCTATGGAGAAGGTTCAATGTGAATAACCTCGTGCTCAACACTACCTCGATGCTAAAAAACAAAAAGAAGTGTTGCACGACATGATGGCCTTGGCACATGAACTACAAGGAAAAAATGAGTTTTTAAAGGAGAAAGATGCTACCATGTATGTTGAGATACAAATAAAAACTATCTCAATAAACTCAAGTTAAGGTGAAATTCAAGAGCTCTGCAAGCTTCTTCTTAGTGAGAACATTGTCCCACTCCTTAAGAACTAGTTATGACAAAAAATGACCAAAAATTTGATGGATCATCATTTGAACCATGCACAATGATGAGAGACTCATGTCTAAACCAATCCTAAATGTGACAAAGAGGTCATTATGAATGCATATATTAATGGTTGGATGATACGTGATATCTTGATAGACACTGATGTAGAATTCAATGTTCTCATGAAGGATGCCTAGAGGAAGATGGGAAGTCCCACTTTACAACCTTCCCCATACATTATATTCATGGCCAATAAGACTAGAGCAATGCCTATAGGTGTTCTTAAGGATGCCACCATCAACATCTTAGGTGTCCCGTTCAAAGGTGATTTTAAAGTAATCAAACTAGTCAAAGATGATGATTTTCTAGCTTTATTAGTTCGACCTTAGTGCTATGCCAAAATATTGAATTGTATTTCAAGAAGCACCACATCATCTTTGAGAATGGTACTCATCATGTTTTCATTCCTCTCAATACCGACCAAGTCCCCCCTTTGTATAAATAGTTGATGTTGATGAGGACCCCAACCACATTTATAAAATCATGGCAAAAGAAAATGAACATCTATATCCTAATTTTGGTGGTCTGATTTAATGGGGAGATGCACAATACATCTCTAAAACCACTAACATTACTTGTGAACACTGGGCATGTGGAGAATATGATCTAATAGGATGAATTTATGTTATAGTTGGTTGATAACTAAATGCTCCATGCAAGCTGGTTAAGCATTATAAGTTTGTTTGACTTATTAGTGGATGCCTAATGAATGCACCACCTTTCTAGTTAGATCTGACACCTAGGTTTCATGGCTAGATTGAGGTTCGGGAGTATTTAAAAATATTATAAGATTATTATGTTTTTTAAGATGAATGTATGCGTGCATTCCCTATTATACTTCAAGTCATAACTACTCATTAGTGGGCTAATCATCAATACAAGTTTTTGACATGGGAATAAATTTGCACCATGATACATCATCACTTTCACCATTGCAAACTGTGTTCGCACCACACTCCATGATAATGTCATTGAGTACTCAAATGACCATATAGCCCCTTATGAGAATCTTTGGAATATTGATGAGACATTTTTACTTGAATCCTTATGGGTTCATGTATTTTATGTCTCTTTGTGCACTTGGGCTAGAGTTTGGTATAGTCATCAAGAAACACGTAGAGATATGGATACCTGGGAGAACATCAAACATGGTATACTCACCATGTTTGCATTTTCTTCACCATGATTAGATCTAAATTTATCCTTATAAGTAATTTGTCAAGTAGTAGTAGGCAATTAGACACTAGTTGAAGATAGAATATGGATAATGCATGGTATAATTGAGGATGATTTGGCCATCTTCTAAGAACTTGATATTCCTATAAAGATTCAGTTGAAACCTGACTCCCAATCTGAATATGACCATAAGGAACCGATCTTAAAGGGTAAGCAAAAGGTTGTATGTCAAATTGATGAGGGTATTAATGCTAATCCATTAGAGCTGACATTTGACCACTTAAACTTACTTACAAAATAAGGGGAGCACAATGTTAGAGATAATATACAATCTGAGTAGAAACCATATTTTGTGTCACTCCAAATAGTTTAGTACAATACTGGCATAGAAGATGAACCCAAGATGGCCACTATGGGAAATTACTAGTTTAAAGTAAACATAGCCAAAATATTTGAACTTCTACAAGATTATGAAGATATTTTCCCATGCAACTACACATAGATAAAATGAGTGCATTTAACATTAATAAAAAATCATATCAAATTGGTTGATGACACTCAACCAGTTAGGAAGTGACCATATTGAATGAATCCTAATTTATGTGCACATGTTAAAGTATAAATGAATGGCATGTTTCGTGCTTAGGTTATCACTCCCATTGAATCTGAATGGGTTATCCCTATGGCAATTGACATTAAGAAGGATGGTCAAATTTGAATTTATGTGGATTAGAGACAAGTCAATGTTGTGTGTCAAAGACCCATTCCCAACGCCATTCATAGAGGATATTTTAGAAGGTGTCGATGGATGTGAAATCTATACCTTTATTGATCGCTTTTTAAGCTATCATCAAGTATAAATTTCTAAGGAGGATAAGGTAAAAACCACTTTTATCACTGAATGGGGGTCCTTTGCATACAATGTTATGCCATTTAGATTAAGGAATGCACCAGTAGCCTTGTCTCACATTATGGTAGAAGCCTTTAAATATTTTATCCATAAGTTCCTTAAAGTATATTTGAATGATTGGATCATATATGGCTTGGTGCACAACCACTATGCTAATTTTCACCTCGTACTCAAATGATGTTGATAACTTCAATTTTCCTTAAACTTGAAGAAGTGCATATTTGCTACACCTTATGGGATTCTATTAGGGCACATCATTTGTTGAGAGGGACTACTCATGAATTTGGCAAAGATTACAGTTATTATTCAACTCTTAGCTCCAATGACTTAGTGTGAGGTTCGTGCCTTACTTGATTACATAGGCTATTATCATATGTTCATTCATAATTATGCTAACATCATAGCTTTATTAGAAGAATTATTCAAATAGAATGACCTCTTTCTCTAGATTGAAAGACATGAATAGGCATTTGAGGCCTTGAAGGAGAAATTGGTAATTACACCCATCCTTTATTCCCATACTGGATGACACCATTTCATGTACACATTGATGCTTTTGGCATGGTGATGGGTGCCATCCTTTCACAACCTAGTGAAGGAAATCTTGAATATATTATATATTTTATTAGTCATAAGTTAACACTGATAGAGAGGAATTACTTTACTAAAGAATGAGAAACATTATCCATGGTGTATGCAATCCATAAGTTCTGCCAATGCTTGTTAGCCACTCCATTCACCTTCTTTACAGATTATGAGGTGCTCAAGTACCTTGTGATTAAACCCATGTTATATGGATAAATCTGTTAGTAGATTATTCTATTCTAGGAATTCCAGTTCTCTGTAGTAGTGAAACCTGGTAAGGTTAATTTATGGTATTATATCTAGCAAACCAACACAAATAATTGAAGATGACTTACCTGATGTAATTTTTTTTCAAGTTACGTGCTTACTTAAATAATTAGATGAAATAGTTGCTTTCCTTATAATAGGTTCAACACCAGACCATCTTAGTGCCTAGGAGAATAAGTAACTCGCTATACACACTACCCATTTCCAGCTTATTGGTAGAGACCTTCATAAGCTTGGTTGAGATGAAGTATTACAAAGGTGCATAATGTAGCATGAGTGCACAAAAGTCCTTAAAGAGGTCCATGAGGGTGTTTTCAGAGGACATTATGCTAGTGATGCAACATCATGAAAGGTTTTCCTATTTGGCTCGTGGTGGCCCACTTTATTCAAAGATGCCAAAGATCATATGTGCCAATATGATATCTGTTAGCACGTAGGCAAACTAAACTGAAGGGATGCTATGCCTATTCATCCAATTCTTACTCATGAACCCTTTAAGAAATGGGTTATTGATTTTGTTGGACCTATTAACCCTACTGCAAGATGAACCAACATGTATTACATCATTACAGCCATAAATTATCTCACATGTTAGGCTGAAGTAATGCCCACATGTGATTGTACTACTAAAATTTCTACTAAGTTCCTTTGGGAAAATGCCATCACCAGGTATGGATGCGCTTTAAGTTTAACAAGTGATCGTGGTACTCACTTCCTCAATGAGACAATACACATCCTCTTGGCCGAGTTTATGCATGCGCACCATAAGACCACTCCATACCACCCTCAAACTAACAACACTACTAAAGCTTTTAAGAAAATATTAGGCCATAAATTGACAAATATTTGTAATATCAGTTGTACTAATTGAGATGATCAAGTTTTTATAGTCTTATAGGCATATCAAACCACATACAAAAGATTAAACAATAACACACCTTTTACTCTTATTTTTGTCACTGAAGCAGTTTTATCAATGGAGTTCCTTGTTCCCTCTTTATGTATTATGCACGTTGGATGACTAGATGATGAAAAATATGTAAATGTGTGCCTCAATGTTTTATTACATCTAGATGAAACACACTTTCTTGCACAATGGAGTCAATGTAATAACCCCTCAAGTTACACTTAGGAAATATAGTAATTTTTTTTTAAACAATTACTTAACATTCATCCCATAGAATAATACAATACATTAAATCAAAACCATAAATAAGAAAAATTATATTTCTAACTCAAATTTTGTATACAATATAAATATTATACAACTCCATAGAAAAGTAGATACCACATGACACAACTATAGATGGTATGATAATACAACATTTGCTAAACAAATATACAAGTGCATAATACAATTATATTACTTTAGGTATACAACCTAATACAATGATAAATACCAAGCTCTCTAAAGCTTTATTTAAACCAACTCATGTATCACTGATAATCACAAGTGTCATCTTCAGGTAGTACTGTAGTGGAGGCGAGAAAGTATCATCTGAGCACTTTACCACACCAACCATGGACCAGTGATCCCCCACACAATCTCATATTAGGAAATGGCCCTCCCTTCATGGATAGGTAGATATAATGGTGTGAGAATCTAGTGAGAAGTGCTAGTACCTTGTGTGCTATAAGATTTCTAAAAACATGCAATGTATAGTAAATGAATCTGTTCTAACATGATATCGCACAACATGAAAATCAAACATATGAATAACAATGTATATAACATTACTGAGGCCCAATTTTTCAAATAATATATGATAATTTAGATCGGTCAATTTCATAACACACCACTTGATCAGATTATCTATTGGTGGTACTACTTAGGCTAGTGGAATCCTTCTCACTACCTATAAATATCATCAATATATATGTCATAGTATGTAACTCAAAGACTCATATAGATTACATTCTCTTAGAAATAATATCACATCACAAGATAAACAAGGAGAAATCAAGATATACACATAATCATCTATGCATGAATGGGTCTTACCTTAAAATCAATCTCAAATTGGAAATAATGACCATTGTTTATATCACCCAAGCAAAATACATAATAAACTATAGACTATTTCAAATAGATCCAAGTAACTACACATCAAGATAACCCATATTATATTAGTCTGGTGTTCTTAGGCACTCCTACTACTTTATCCAAAAATAATCATACAAAACAATCATATAAACATAGAAGTATACACTCATATTCAAGCAAACATAACTATAACAAATAAGTTATACAATGCATATAACTCTATCTCAGCATGCATTTTCACTATCAATATTATATACACACCTAAATGATATCCTACCAAATGCTACAATACATATTATTCAAGTAACAACTAATACATATATGTTTATTTAGGTGTGGGTTAAATATAGTATGTACCATCCGGTACTTTTTATATTGTAGAACCTATGACATATCATATTCTCATAGTTCATTGTGTATGATTTCCCTACCCAAACATGATCAGCTAATCTAACACTAGAATCATTAAACTAAAAAATCAAATGAATCCACAAGCTCAAGGCACATAACTCGATGTACTATTTTACACCAGGAATGTCAAATTATTGCATATAAAATACTCTCACGAAATACAATATACACAAGTTTTAATCATTCCATGAAGCTAAAGGGTTTGACCCATCTGACATGTTTTCATAACACTACTATGCTATAGAATTAACTATTTATCTTTACTTAAAAATCACATCACTAACAGTTACCATAACCTCAATAACGGTAAATCAAATTATATCTCGTATGAACATAACTTAAGGGTAGTATTCAATTGGTTGAAATTTTTCGCTTCATTTAAAATCATTATTAAACTATTATTTTAGATATAGGCATAGTCTCTAAAGTCCTATTTAATCATAAGAATACCCAAGTCCATGTGTACATAATTTTATATAAGAATAACCCTATATTCTTTAGTTGCTTCCAAAGTACATTCTAACAATTCAAAAATGGAACGCAAAGTTTTCAACAAAGATTTGGATTTCAACCAATGGCTTTCATCACCTGATGTTGTCATATTCAATTTTATGGACATCTTGGCATGTCTCCAAAATATACCATCTGGGTAAATTAAAACTTACCTAAAAACCTAATATAACTGGTTAAATATAGATCCCATGATAATCATGATCTTTATTTAGAAAATGCATTTAGCACCACATGAAATGTACCCCTTTAAATAACTCCTTGCTAAAAGTGTTTCCACTTTTCCAAATGAAATCCAATTCATGGTTTATATATTATGATTGGAAATCTTCTAAACATGGATCAAATAACCTCAATGGTTGCCATAATTTACCATATCCAAAACATCAAGGATTATACACAATACGTAAATCGAAGCCAAAAATAAAGTTCTATTGAACATCAAATCTAGCAGTGATGAGGAATATAGTTTCTTCCTATATTCACTATTTCTTACCAACTGGGTAAATAAGAACATCCCATTTATTAAATTTGGACTATGCTCTCTTATAAAAATTCTACACAGGCAGGTAGTGTAATTTGACTTATTATTTAAAATCAATCTTGATTCCACCTAATAATATCAATATTCCCAGTGAGATTTGCATCTCTCCAATTTATATTATTATTATTATAAATACAACTCGAGTTCAATAAGAATTATAATAAAATTGATGCCTCAACTATTTAACTAGTTGTATAATTAATTAAAATCATTGCACACTCTTTTCTAGTTGTATTTATTGATAAAACGTTGCATAGTTTTAGAGTAATTGTTACATCATAAACTTTATTAAAGAGATACTATTCAAATACTACACAATCATGCTAACTAAGTATTGCTTATAATATATATCTTGTAGTCATACAATAGGTAAATTGCTAACCACAAATTAAATGATACACTATTCTAAATGTTTCATAAGCTGGTTGATTCTTCTGCCAAAGAGAATGCCATGTATTAAAAAAAACTCAATTTTAATGTTTAGCAACTTGCTTATTTGACTCAGCTATTTATTCCTTTGACTTGGCTATTTATAAATAATATATATTCAACCTGTTATTATCATATACTTAGTAACTTATTAAAATCTTGGATTTTTACATAAAACATGGCGAAATCAGTAAAAGACTCTAGCATTTCAAAATTAGTTCTCAATGTTCTATGCTAATGGTTGGGTGACTTTTATTTTAACTTGACGTTGCAAGTTTTATACTCAGCATTATCAATTATAAAAATTATCATTTCAATTATTAAACTCGGTGATTTACCTATTCTTTAATTAATAACTCAGCTTCAATGACTTCAATATAGAATTCAGTGACTCAATCTATAGATAAGGCATTCAAATTATACTAAGGCATTTTAATTTGGCAGTATGGTATTTCAAACTTATTCGTTTGTGTCTCAATCTAGGTGTTCTACATATTGCTAGGCATTTATTTAAGAACTCAACTACTTATTAATATACTCCAATATAAACATATTATTACATATATAACGATTTCTATATATACAATTAATTCAATTTTAAGCATAGAGATTTCAACACAAACCAAAGTTATATAATTTAAATAACTAATTTGGAACTCAAACCAAACTCAATTTAATACGTAGCTTGCAAGAATGAAACACAACAATATACTTATCTCAACTTAGCTAATATAAATTACTTCAAGATGTTGGTATACATGAATAAAGTGCAGCTCTGGTGATACACTTTCTTTCTTGCTTGGTCTTTTTCTCCTCCAATCCTTTTGCTTTTTTTCCTTTCTCTGTTCTTGTGTGTGCCTTAATTTTTAAGATTCCTTCCTTATTTATAAAACAATCTCCCTTCTAAATTCTGCACTTCCCCCTCTTGCATGTAAATTCTCTAAATTTATTTATCCTTGCAAGTTAATATAATAATCTAATTTTTATATTTATTATATAAAACATGCTAATTTTAAAAAAATAATAATAAAATCCTTTTTGTAAATTTTCAAATAAATCCTTGCATGAAAATTTCAAAATTGCCTTAATCACAACTTAAAAAAATAATTTTATTTTCATGCAAATAATATTACCAAGATAATTATCTATTCAACTAATAATTGCCTTTTATTTACCAATAATCGTATCCAAAATAATAATACCTTAAAAGTAATTAATAATTATTTTCTTGCATGATCCTTGAACTCAATTTCTAAATTTAATAACTAGGGTTAAACCTTCTTTCTAGTTATAGTTAACTCCTAAAACTGTTTTCCAAATTATTTTTAATTAAATTCATGCATAATTCCATTTTTTACTTTAAATTTCATTAACGAAGCTTTCATTCAATTTTTAAAATAATGCTAAACAATTATTTAACTAAAATATAAAATAAGTCATTGATTTCATTTTACTTGTAAGATAATTATATCCACAATAATTATTCTATTAACACTAATATTTATTTTCAAATTTTTAAATTCAAAAACCAAATCAATTAGGCTAAAGAAACCAAATGCATATTAAAACTAATTCCACACACAAAGATAATCACAAGCAATAATTCACAATTACACACTACCATTCATGCCTATCATTTAAATTATACTATGTGTGTGTGTGGGGTCACTAACATTTTCTACTGGTATTTCTTCCAATTGATCCATCTAGCTGACCTTCTCTGATGATGCTCTCCCTCATCAAGTTCTAAGGGTAAGACCTATCTTGCATCTACCTCATAACAAATAGTTAGTTAGTCTGAGTCATTGTAAACCAATGATGCAAAACTAACAATTATACATCCTCAATGTACATAATAATCAAAATATATCTTGTCATGTAATGTATACTAATCATTAATACTACTGTCCCTTACCAGTATATGTCAAAATGCTCAAATCAAAGCAATGGTAATCAAATATTAACTATAATAATCAATAGGTTAAAGGATATTAATTATAGGGTGAAATTGGGATGTGACATCCTTCCCCCCTAAAACTGGTCATTGCCTTGATGACTCTTATTCAAGCAAAAGTTTTGATTAACAAACAGAGTCTAACAACATAAAAACACACTATCAATTACCTTATCATGTAATTTAAATTCAAAATTTACTTGAGGAACTTCTACTAGTTTACCCTAATTAGCATTATTTTTAGAGAATTGATCTCACAAGACTTTATTCTATGACATTTTCTATTTTGTAAACAAGTCTTGTGAGAGTCATTTTATGTTGATTAGTTCTATCATGACTACCCCAGGGTCTAAAACCGTAAGAATAGTGTAATAAATAACCTAGTAAAAATTTCACTGTTAACTCAATAACATATGAGTTCATCACAAAAATAAAAAAAATTGATCATAAGATTGGATTTGACAAATCTATTTATTGATCTGACCCAGTATCAACTGAATCAATGTGAGGCTAAATAGTACCATACTATCGATTAAAACTCATGTTCTTATATCAACAATCATCCCTCGGGTCTCCACGATTAGATGATCTTCAAAAGGTAGACAAGATTCACAAATATATTCTAATAGGTCATACAAAGCAATGCTATGTGCTAAAAGATTCCAGATGCACTAATATACACATAAGAGAAATCATAAAATCATCCTGAGATTGAATTAAGTTGCTATTAATCAATCAAAACTTGTATCATATCCTACAACTTATCTTATAGTGTTATATTCATAGTAAAAATAAATAATATCATATCTAATATAACATACAAATGCTAAGGATTATGCCATCCTTAATACCTTAAAGTGTGATCATGTTTCCATGCTTGCACAACTAGCACACAAAAGTTAAAACATTTTATTTTAACCTTTTTTTATTTACCAAGATGTTCTGCACACCTTATACCTTACTTTCTCTTGAAGATAGGTACCCATATATCTCTTCAAACAATATACTCCAAGAAGAGAATAATATCAATCTACACAAAGATATACAATAACCTAATAATTGTAATCAACTATAATTAATATAAATTCAAAGTTAGCCATTCCTTATGGTCAAGTTCATAAGTTAGATAAAATAGTGACTCTAAAAAGTCACAAGTAGAAAGTAGAGAACAACATTTCACAATAACACTTCCTACATACCATACATGATAAAATAAAACTCTGTAATCCATGTTGCTAAACACTGTTCACTTACCAAACTTGTAAGTGTAGTATCATCACCTACTTCCACAACTGGAAAGAAAATATGAAGCACAAGGATGCATCAATTTATCCAATCCTACAACCTTTATCGACAAGAAGTATAAAACACTATCCCACAAACTCAAGGTAATAAGATCAAACAATAATTCAGAAACAAGTTTTCTACCAAAGCAAACTCTATATCAACATCCTAAAAATATAAATCTTTTTAGTAGCTGAAAATGATGTAAAAGGAGAGTGATAACATAATAATTCACCTCTAAGATAACTAAGAGAGATAACACTTCTTCTTAAGTCTGTATAAATACAAGGATGCTAATATACATAACAAACTCCTAACACAAAGGAATATCCAACAAGACATCTACATTCAATTACAATAAAATTCCCACCGTACTAGGTGGTGTCAATCTAGAATGGTCTTATAAGATTCCCATTCCTAGGATCTATGTATCTAAGACACAACTAAGCATAATTACTTAAGTGAGTAGAACTCCATGTTTTAAAACACTCACAACACAAAACACAAATGGTGAAGGTGATCCAAGGAAGACATAATCACACTCGAGATGTTCAATCTAAAGATCAAAAATATGGTAGGAAACTTCTATTCACAAGTCAATAACTAAGATATGAAGTCACCTACTCATACACCTTATAAAATTATCACCAACAAGACACTCGTTACACCAACCCTTTTACATATCTAATGGGGTATAAATTCTCTAAGGGTACATACTCAGTTTACCTCACATGCGTTCTCAATTCTCCTCTCTGATAAGTAGAGGGCTACAAAAATGCTAATGGACTCATTAGGTCTTAGAGTTCAAGCCACAAATTTGATAGCAAATGTAACAACCCCTCAAGTTACACTTAGGAAATGTATTACTTTTTTTAAAACAATTACTTAACATTCATCTCACAAAATAATACAATATAATAAATCAAAACCATAACTAAGAATAATAATATTTCTAACTCAAATACTGTATATAATACAAATCTAATACAACTCCATAGAAAAGTAGACACCACAGGACACAACTATAGATGGTCTAACAATACAACATTTTCTAAACAAATATATAAGTACATTACTTTAGGCATGCAGCCTAATACAATGATAGATACCAAGCTTTCCAAAGCCTGAATTGAACCAACTCATGTATTGTTGATAATCACAAGTGTCATCTCTAGGTAGTACTATGATAGAGGAGGGAAAACATAATCCAAACACTTTACCACACCAACCATGGACCAAAAATCCCCCGCACAATCTCCTATTAGGAAATGGCCCTCCCTTCATAGATAGGTAAATAAAATGGTGTGAGAATCCAGTGAGATGTGCTAGTACTCCATGTGCTGTAAGATTTTTAAAAACATGCAGTGTACCATAAATAAATCCGTTCTAACATAATATCCCACAGCATGAAAATAAAATATATGAATGACAATGTCTATAACATTACTTAGGCCTAAGTTTTCAAATAATATATGATCATTTAGATTAGTCAATTTCATAACACACCACTTGATCAGATTATCTATTAGTGGTACTACCTAGGCTAGTGGAATTTGTTTCACTACCTATTATTATCATCAATATATATGTCATAGTATGTAGCTCAAAGACTCATACAAATTACATTTTCCTATAAATAATATCACATCACAAGCTAAACAAGGAAAAATCAAGATATACACATAATCATCTATGCATGAATGGGTCTTACTTTAAAATCAATTCCAAACTGGAAACAATGACCACTATTTATACCACTAGAGAAAAACACATAATAAATTATAGACTATTTCAAATAGATCTAAGTAACTACACATCAAGACAACCATATTATCTTAGCTTGATGTTCTTAGGCATGCCTACTAGTTTATCACAAAATAATATACAAAGCAGTCATATAAACATGGAAGCATACACCCATATTCAAGCAAACACAAATATAACAAACAAGTTATACAATGTAAATAAATCTATCTCAACATTCCTTTACACTATCAAGATTATATTTACACCTAAATGATATCCTACCAAATGCTACAACACATATTATTCAAGTAACAACCAATACATATATGTTTATTTAGGTGAGGGCCAAATATAATATGTACCATCCAGTACTTTTCATACTTTAGAACTTATGACATCCCATACTATCATAGCTCATCATGCATGAGTTCTTTACCCAAACATGATCAACTAATCTCACACTGGAATCATTAAATCAACAAATCAAATGAATCCACAAGATCAAGACACATAACTTGAAGTACTATTGTATACTAAGAATATCAAATTATTGCATATAAAATACTCTCACAAAATATAATGTACACAAGTTTTCTACATTCCATGACGCTAAAAGGTTTGACCCATCTGAAATGTTTTCATAACACTACTATGCTATAGAATTAACTGTTTGTCTTTACTTAAAAAGCACAACACTAATAGTTACCATAACCTCGGTAACGATAAATCAAATTATATCTAATATGAACATAACTTAAGGGTAATATTCAATTGGTTGAAGTTTTTTACTTCATTTAAAATAACTATCAAACTATTATTTTAGATATAGGCATAGTATCTAAAGTCCGATTTAATCATAAGAATACCCAAGTCCATGTGTACATAATTTTTTATAGGAATACCCCCATAATCTTTAGTTGCTTCCAAATTACATTCTAACAATTCAAAAATTGAATGCAAAGTTTTTGACAGAGATTTGGATTTTGATGAATGACTTTCATCACATAATGCTGTCATATTCACTTTTATGGACATCTTGGCATGTCTCAAAAATATACCATCTGAGTAATTTAAAAATTGGCTAAATATGGATCACATTATAATCATGATCTTTATTTAGAAAATGTGTTTATCTCCACATGAAATTTACCCCTTTAAATAACTCCTTGCTAAAAGTGTTTCCACTTTGCCAAATGAAATCCAACTCATGGTTTATTTAATTCGATTGGAAATTCGCTAAATATGGATCAAAGAACCTCAATGACTGCCATAATTTACCATATCCAAACATCAAGGTCTAAACATAATATGGAAATCCAAGGCAAAAATAAAGTTCTATTGAACATCAAATCTAATAGTGACGAGGAACATAGTTTCTTCCTATATTCACTATTTCTTACCAACTGGGTAAACAAAAACATCCCATTTATTGATTTTGGACTATGCTCTCTTATAAAAATGCTAAATGGGTAAGAAGTGTAATTTTTCTTGTTATTATTTAAAATCAATCTTGATTCTACCTAATAATATCAATATTACCAGCGAGACTTGCATCGCTCTAATTTATATTATTATTATTATAAATGCAACTCGAGTTCAATAAGTGTTATAATTAAATTGATGCCTCAGCTATTTAACTAGTTGTATAATTTATTAAAATGGTTGCACACTCCTTTATATCGATATTTATTGATAAAATGTTACAAATTTTTAGAGCAATCGCTATACCATAAACTTTATTGAAGTGTTGTTATTCAAATACTACACAGTCATGCTAACTAAGTGTTGCTTATAATATATATATCTTACAGTAATACAATGGGAAAATGTTGACCATAAATTAAATGACACACTATTCCAAATGTTTCATATGTTGATTGATCTTTCTGCCAAAAAGGACACTATGTATAAAAAAACTCAATTTTAATATTTAGTGACTTGTTTATTTGACTCAACTATTTATTCCTTTGACTTGGCTATTTAGTAATAATATATATTCAACTTGCTATTATCATATGCTCAGTGACTTATTTAAATCTAGGATTTTTAGATAAAACATGGCGAAATCAGTAAAAGACTCCAACATTTTAAAATTAGTACTCGATGTTCTATCCTAATGGTTGGGTGACTTTTATTTCAACCTGGCATTACAAGTTTTATACTTAGAATTATTAATTATACAAATTAACATTTCAATTATTAAACTCAATGATTTACCTATTCTTTAATTAACAACTCAGCTTCGACGACTTTAACATAAAATTCAATGACTCAATCTGTACATAAGGCATTCAAATTATACTAAGGCATTTTAATTTGGTAGTATGGCATTTCAAACTTATTTGTTGGCATCTCAACTAGGCATTATACATATTTCTAGGCATTTATTTTAGAACTCAACTACTTATTAATATACTCCAATATAAACATAGTATTGCTTATATAACAACTTTTATATATACAACTAATTCTATTTTAATCATGGAGATTTCAATGCAGACCAAAGTTATATAATATAAATAACTAATTTGGAACTCAAACCAAACTTGATTTAATACGTAGCTTGCAAGAATGAAACACAACTATATACTTATCTCAACTCAACCAATATAAATTACTTCAAGATGCTAGTATAAAGGAATAAAGTGCAACTCTGATGATACACCTTCTTTCCTGCTTGGTCTTTTTCTCTTCCAATCCTTTTGCTTCTTTTCCTTTCTCCATTCCTATGTGTCCCTTAATTTCCAAGATTCCTTCCTTATTTATAAAACAATATCCCTTCTAAATTCTGCACTTCCCCCTCTTGCATTTAAATTCTCTAAATTTATTTATCCATACAAGTTAATATAATAACCTAATTTTTATCTTTATTATATAAAACATGACAATTTAAAAAAAATAATAATAAAATCTTTTTTCTAAATTTTCAAATAAATCTTTGCATGAAAATTTTAAGATTGCCTCACAACTTAAAAAAATAATTCTATTTTCATGCAAATAATTTTACCAAGATAAGTATCTATTCAACTAATAATTACCTTTTATTTACCAACAATCATATCCAAAATAATAATACCTTAAAAGTAATTAATAATTATTTTCTTGCATGATCCTTGAACTTAATTTCTAAATTTAATAACTAGAGTTAAACCTTCTTTCTAGTTATAGTTAACTCCTAAAACTATTTTCCAAATTATTTTTTAATAAATTCATGCGTAATTCCAATTTTTAATTTAAATTACATTAACAAAACTTTCATGCCATTTTAAAAATAATGCTAAACAATTATTTAACTAAAAGATAAAATAAGTCATTGATTGCATTTTACTTGTAAGATAATTATTTTTACAATAATTATTCTATTAACACTAATATTTATTTTCCAGATTTTAAATTCAAAAACCAGATCAATTAGGCTAAAGAAACCAAATGCATACTAAAACTAATTCCACACACACAAAGATAATCACAAGCAATAATTCATAATTACGTACTGCCATTTATGCCTATCATTTAAATTTTACTCTGTGTGTGTGGTTTCACCAACATTTTTCACCGGTATTTCCCCCAATTGATCCATCTAATCGACCCTCTCCGATGATGTTCTCCCTCTTTAAGTTATAAGGGTAAGACCTATCCTGCATCTACCTCACAACAAATAGGTAGTTAGTTTGAGTCATCATAAACCAATGATGCAAAACTAACAATTATACATCCTTAATGTACAAAACAATCAAAATATAACTTGTCATAGAATATATACTAATCATCAATATTATTGTCCCTTACCAAGATATGCCAAAATGCTCAAATCAAAGCAATGGTAATCAAATATTAACCATACTAATCAATGGATTAAAGGATAATAATTATAAGATGAAATCATGATGTGACAATCAAAGAGTCAAAAAGTAGAAACATAAAGCTTGGCATGATAAACATCTTGAAAACAAAACTTTCTCTTTTGGTATGCATGTGTTGGTATATATTTTCATTTGCACATCACTCCATTAAACTTTGAATACATTGAGATGGTTTGTTCATCATACACAACATCTGTCCCACAAGTGCCTTCAAGTTAAGATGGTTCAATGGCCAATTTCTTCCAGGCTATTTTAATGGTAGTCGACTTCGACCCTACCATTATGTGTAATACTTCAAATTTTGTCAATAAGACATATGCCACAAGAATAATTTAGGATTTTGGTTTGTTTTCAAATAAAATGTAGCACTATTTGTGAGCCTTTTGTTTAGGATTATTTCAACACATGATCATGCCCATAGAGGAACACAAACATATTCTAGTATGGGATAAGTTTCAAGATGAATAAAGTAAAGCTATAGTTGGGAGGAATCATGCATAAAAGGGGAAAATAAGTGAAAGCACATAAGGACAAGAAGGCATGTAGGAGGTGGCATGTGATTATAAGTATGAAAAAAGAATGACAAAAGCATAGTCACTACGAATGGGTTAGGATGGAAAAATAAATTCTCACAATTGAAAATAGAAGTTTAAATCTTTTTAAAGCTAACATCCACTACGAGAAAGGCACAAGGATGGGACATATGTATTAAATTGATAAAGTGTTAAACATAATAACAAGCATGCCAAATAGACATCATGGCATACTTTTTGAGAGCATTAGTGAGTGAATTGATGGATGAACGTATAGGAAAATAAATGTAAGCAAGTCTTCAAGGCTATATAAGGGTGGAGGGTCCTCTTTTTGCAACTTTATCATTAAAAAATCTCAAATTTATAGATCTTGAGGGAAGTGTTTTCAAGCTACAAGAGAGTGTGCTTATCAAATTACAATGACAAATTCAAAGTTAGGAAGTGAAGTGAAAATCATGAAAAAAGAAAAATATTGGAATTATGACTTTGGGAACACTTTGGAGGGAGTTACAGGTTGTAGGTATCGATGTCTACCATTAAAAGAAGTTAAAGCAGGAAGGATGATGAAGTTGAAGGCAATAAACATGTATTCATTTAGGAGAGTTAGACAACCACATGTCAACCTTCAGGCATCTTGGGTCCTGATGCGGCCAAAATAGAAGGCCATGAGAAGCTAGCATTTGTTAGTATTTCATGAAGAAGAAGAATATGAGGGCATAGGAGGATGTCCTATTTTGATCTAGGAGGAAATACCTAGTGAGTCTATTGAGCAAGAAGAAAACTTGGCACCATGAGTGGAAGAGACATATGTCATTAAGGAACCAATAATGGCATATAAGCTTAAAAATGATCAACACCACCACCTTCACACTTTGTTTTATTTGAATAAATGCAAAACCTTGAGTCAGTTTTTCATCATATAGATTGGGAGTCTAAGGTTTCCTCTTGTCAAGTGCTTAACTACAATCACCATTAGCCTAAAAATGAGGGAGACTTTTATCATGACTATAAAGTTGAGTTCTAGAACACTATAAATGAGTTCACTTATGACCTCATAGTCTTCAATCTAATGAATGATGCTAGAGTGTTCCAACTTTACCACCTTCCTTATTTTGGGAAGCTTGTGGAGGCATGAGATTTTTGGTCTCACATATCCACAAGGACTATTTGTACTTTATAAGGCATAGGATGAAAATCACTTCCTAATGAATCAACAAGGTAATAGTGTTATAATGTTCAAGCATTGACCTTAATGTGGATTTGTAGGACCAAAATCTAATTGAGAAGATGATGGTGTCAATAAAATACAAAAAGGAAGGCCCACTATGTACATTTATAGCCTTCAATATCCTACCATTTGTGTAGTTGCATACTTGGCTATGACGAAAATTGGAGGTAGGGACAGATGGAAAGAGATTGACATGATACACCTCTATGTGTTAAGCTAAATGGCTTAGGGGAAAAAGTATAATTATGCTTGATACTTTGTTGAAAGGATTGAGATAGATGTTTAGAAGGCCCACTACCTACCAAATCATAAGTTTCTTTGGTGCATGATTCTACTTTTATTGGTGTTTGATAAGATTTATGTTTTGGAATACATTGGTAAATAAATGAAGTGGGTTTACACACCTGAGAATAAATCCCCCACATAATGGTTTCAATAGTTCACCTGCCTAGGCACCATCAACTCCTCCCACAAGTTGAAAATGAAAGGATGGTTTGAAGGGATGAAGGAAGCCTTTTAAAATTAATGATGCATCCCCAATGAGTTTCTCTCATATATGGGGACTCAAGATCAATTTTTTATTATTAAACATTATTCACTTGCATGCATTTGGATGGATCCCATAGATAACTTGTCAGGTTGGCTAAAGTTACCTTATTCTTTCACTATGAATTATTTTATTTTTTTTGTAAATCACAGGTGCATGGATGTTGATAAAATTGATGATGATACTTATAATGTTTGGTAATTATATGTTTACCCAAGGAAGAAGGCCTATAAGGAAAAGAATGAAATGGATAACATCGATATCAATGAACACCAGATTATCATGGGGGACCACATTCATGTGTTGTATTACATCCTAAAGCCTAATAAGAAGGCTTTAGGAATTCATGAGGGCACCAAAGAAACCCTTCTCCTTCCACCATAAATAATAAATGAAATAAGATAAATAAGATAAGAGAAAAGGCCAAGGCTTAATTCCACTAAGAGTACATAAGAGGAGTAACCTAAGTAGCAAAATATGACCCCATCACTACCAAGAGACCAAGGGATGTCTACAATGCAAGAATAAGAGGGCCTTGATACCACCGAATAGATAGTTTTCCCTTTAGGACAAGAGCATTATGCATTTCATATTAGGGAATTTGAACAAAGGGAGGTGACCTTTGAGGCACCATTAGAAAAGGAATCCACCTCAAAGATGGAGAAGGATTCCTAAAAATAGCAATAAGAACCTACCCTAATGATGCATAATTTGACATTGAGAGTCCTGCTAGTGAAGAGGGGGAAGACAAAGACATAACCTTAAACACTAGTGACTAAGATGTTGGCCCAAGTGGATAACAACAAATTGATCCAAAAGTTAAAATACTCAAGCGTGATCCTAATAAGGGAAAAAGGCCTATTGGGGAATCTGAGCAACCATAAGAAAATAAGAGTGATAACCTCCCCGTTCATGGATATCTCTAATAAAACATCTTTGAAGAAGAATTATATATGTGGGAGTATTTCTTCAAGGAAGAATCCTCCATTCAAACTCAACATCAAATCTCCTTCTATATGGATTTTTATAATAAGAAACACTACTTTGAGCTTCCATCAACTAACACATATTTAATGTCAGAGGAGGGGGGTCTTCTTGAAGTATTTTGGGTGGATCCCTGATAGTGTTCACTAGATCAAGTAGGCATGACCCTTATTAAAATTTCTCTCAATGTCATAAAGAAGAATTCCCTACATGGATATGATGTTGGCCAATTATAACCAAAACACCACGAAGTCATTGCCATGTTCCAACATGAGTGTAATGAAAGGTTGCAGCTTGAACAAGAATTAGAAGAGCTCAAATACCAATAAGAAGTAATGATAATGTATCAAGAAATATTAAAATCTATTATACAATTTTACAAAATGATCTGACACTTACCGCTGGGATCCCTCTTATAGGGGAATCCATTGATAAGTTGGAAACCCTGGTAGATATTTTATTGAAAAATGCAAAGACTAGGTGAATCCTTAAAAGAAGCAGACTTGGGCCACATAACATTTTGTTAAGTCCATTAAAGTATGTAAGAGATTTTTGACCAAGGTTGGTGCCATAGTTCCCATCATTGATGGGTTTTTTGTAAAATTGGCATGACCCACTGAGGTTTTGGAAGTTATACTTCAATAAGAAAAACACCAATGCTAGTAACTGGTCGATAATGATATAACAATAAAGGATAAAGTACAATTCACAAGAACATTCTAGGACATGGAAGAACTAGAAAATAAGATCAATTCTCATTGATAAGAGCTTAATACTAATTTTTTGGCACTCTAAGGATAGTTTTTTATAGAAGTTGAGTTGCTTGAGGACTTTCACAAAGATGCCACTACTAAACTTGAAATTTTGATGACTCAAGTAGGTGACTTTCTAGAACAACTCAAGGAAACAAAACAACTGAAGGGGGAAGTTGAGGAAATTACCTCCACCCTATAAACTACCTTTAACCACTGGGAGGAATTCAAACACTAGATTGAGCAAACAAAACCTAAATTTTTTGAATTAGAGGGACCTAAAGATGGTGCATAATTAGGGATGAACTATTATCTTAGTGTGGGGTGATGTTGGACCCCAAATTTTGTATTTATTTATTCTAAGTACTCTTTGAAGATGTCATGAAATATATAGGTACAAAAGGAATCCTAGGTGTGGGAGAGACAAGGTGTAGATGTCGTTGACATAGGGGAAGTAAGTCACGAGGAACAAGGATATAGAAAACACATAAGAATCGAGGATGAAAGACTTAGACAATAGCATATGACTTAGATAAGGTCAAAAAAAGTAGAGATGGTTAGGAAATGGTTTGTGTGATCATAAAGGAAAATATTCAAGTGTGAATCTAGCACTACTTCATGAGAAGATAGGAGAATGATAATGAATATCTAGCACAAAGAGGGTATATAGGTGGAATCGATCATTGAAAAGTCATCATTGTTGATATTAAAGATGTAACAGAATGGTTAAGATAAAACCATGTATAAATACCCCCAGTTTTCCTTAGAGAGGTGATTTCTGTAATGGTAATCTTTTAATTATAATGTTGAGATTAGTCATGATCATAATATGTGACATGAGCTACGTGTGGTGATCTTTGATATGTAATGACATAGAACACTTATGTTGCTGAAATACCTTTAGTAATCTTGTTATGAAAGCAATGGTGCTAATACTATTATTCTCAATTTGTACTTATATTTTCCTATGATGATTAGTTAAAGTATGGAATAAGATTTTTAGGATTAGATTATTATGATGTTTTATGATTAAGAAATATGTGCCTATTGAATCACCCTAGGATAAAGGACCCAAGTCATACACCACTACATGACAAAACTAGCAAGAACTAGTCTTAAGATGCGTGCTTCGGGTGAGTGCACAAGGTCATTTCTCATATGATATGTTAGTGCGCTAGCTTGTTGGACTATTTATTCTCTTTAGGTGCATGATTAAGATAATTCATGGTAGACTAAATGAAAATAACCCGAGAGAGAGAGAGAGAGAGAGAGAGAGAGAGAGAGAGAGAGAGAGAGAGAGAGAGAGAGAGAGAGAGAGAGAGCCCATGCCTTAAACCTTAGAGAAAAGATGAATTGAATCTTGGTAGTTGAGACTAGCTCAATTGTGCAACCCAATCATACTTATAACTTGGTGAGTGTGTGTTAACTAAGTCACCTCACACTATCAAACTAGTGAGGCTAGATGATACAATCAAGTCCAACCTGAAAAATTTGTAAGTTTGAGTGATTTTATCATCTCAACCATACCAGAAATTGAACCAACTAAGGTAGTATATTGGCTTAATATAGTTTGTAAATTCCAAATTGATGGGTGGTGATAGTCCTTGAAAGTGTTTAGAATTTGAATTTGATTTAATTTTTGTAATAGTACACATGCATTGCATAACTTATGCAGCTTAGATATGTCTCATTCTGAAATTATGTGTAATAATGGTACCGATATATAAAAATTCTACCACAAATGTGTATTTGAATCATATACTATAAATCTGGCCAATCTAAAAATTGAAACAAGTGTGGGTAACATGTTACCATAACATGCCCACACTATACATGGAGAAATCTGAAAAAATGATATAAGTGCCAATGTTGAGGACATGTCTCTAAAACATTCCCCCATTATAATCTAGGTAAGTTGAATACTAAATAAACGTGGAGACAATGTTTCCAAATCATGCCCCCAGTGTATATCTAAAACTGTGAATGTGTGGAAGCCATGTCTGTATGACAAGCCCCCACTAAATTTGAAACTATTATGTATGTGGAAGCCATGCCTTATGACATGCCCCTTTGAGGTGAAGGAATACATAAAATGGTAGTTACCTCACCTTAAAGGGCTAAGATAACCATATAACTATGAATAAACCATGTAACATATGGAAGGACATGTCTATGTAAATGTATCATTAAAGCACATAGAGTGTGATAACATTAAGGTCTAATATTCATGATAAATATCATGATAGGATAGCAATAGTACAAAC
Organism: Torreya grandis; assembly: GCA_037957365.1. Lineage (NCBI taxonomy): Eukaryota > Viridiplantae > Streptophyta > Pinopsida > Cupressales > Taxaceae > Torreya > Torreya grandis. Next base: position 1,253,771 of record JARHVA010000764.1, on the reverse strand, counting down.
TCAAAAAGCAATCAAGCACACACAAGGGGACTCAAAAAAAATCAAAAGACAATGGTCCAAGGAGACTAAAAATAAGCAGCATATTCAAATGTTACACTATCAAATGGACAAGACTTAGTCAAATGTCCACAAAATCAAGAATGACACATTCAAATGTCTGTATAATAAATAATGGCATATTCAAATGTCAAATAGGTAAACAAAGGCATGGGGCCGAAAATAATAGAGCATATTCAAATGCTCAACAAACAAAATAGTAACAAGGCAAGACACCCAAGGAAGTGCATGAATGAAAAAATAAACAGCCAATATAAACATATCATAATAGCCCATGGATCAAATGTGTTAGCGAAAAATTCAAGTACATAACATATCAAGTACACTATGAAAGATCTGATCATGGATAAAGGTATGTGTAAGTACATATATGAGCTCAACCATGATATTGTAAAGTGACCATAGAATGATATAAATTGGATGTATCATGTTGAAAGAAAGTGGATACCCCTAACATCCTAGTGACATGAGTAGAGGGAAAGTACAATATCCAAGAGTGCATAGATCATGTATCCATGTATGCCTGTATCACACTCAAGTAGAAGCATGAAACACATGTGCATGTATAAGTAACTGATATGATATTCATCAACATGGAATTAACACATAGATGCCAAGGAACCAATAAAATACATAGATGTTGAAAATAATTTTGGTTTTTTTTTTGATTTTTTGGATTTTTATGGAATATGTGAAAAGACTACCCTATGATCTCATCTAATGGATGATAATCATCAAGTAGTGGTAAATGTATAACCTATCCTAAATAAGATATTCCATATGTGTGCATAGTAAAATTAATAACTATACCTTGGTATGTTGGAAATTTTGTATATGAAATCTTTGCTTCAGAGATGTTTTCTTTCGTTGTTAGTAACCATGTTTTTCCAAGTTTTGCATTATATTTGGGCAAAAATGGGCTAATATGTAACATAGTAGAGCATGATTTTGATCCATGTGTGACATTAAACTAAATAAATCCAACATAAGAACTAGATGCCTTATCTTTATTCACATGTTCCATGCCATATCCTAGAGATTTAAAGAATTTATAGGTATATATATTGAATTCAAAAGTTGGGTCAACTATATTATTTTAACCTTGCTTACCATCTATATAAGGTTTAATGATTTGATGTTTTGAGGAAAGAGAGGTAATTGCTTCATATGAAGGCATACATCTAACATTACCCTTTTTAGACTCTTTTTGATTTTTCTATACTTGTTCCTTTTGTATCATATTTTGATCTTCTTGGTGTTTAGGCAATATATCTTGTTATATTTGTTCCTTTATCTTATATTTTCTTTAATTTTTAGTCTCTTATTCTTTTGCATTAGCCAAATGTATTTTTGAATGATTTTCATTAGTATTATCAATATAGCCCAAGCCTTGATGGTCATTCTGATCATATGTTGAAATAAGATGAGTAACACCTTGGGAATGTTTTCCCAATCCTTGACCATGAGAACCAATTTTTTTGTAAATATTTCATTCCAAAAACATATCATTTGGAAAACTGATTGTCATTATTGAGAGGTAAATTTATATCTTTTTATTGATATAATTTTTATTTTTGAACCTTTTCTTGTTCTGTGTGATATTTTCAACTATTTTTTCGTTGAATTTATCTATGGTAACCACATTTATTGTTTTGGTATTTATGGTTTAGGATAGGTACTCATAATGTGAATGGTTTGTCTAAGTGATGTATAACTTTTAGGAGCACCAATACCTTTGTGACTTTGTATTTTGTTCTTTAATTAAAAACAATAATCTATATGTTGCCCATGCATTCTATGATATGCACAATAGTGTTTAGATATAGTGATAGGAGGTGGATGAGGTAATTTGATCACTCTATCTCAAGTAATTTCTCTTAGGATCTCACTTGGAATCTTAGTAACCTTTCGTATAATATTTGGATCACTTATTTTAGATGTGTTATGTTGTAGCTTTTCATTTGGATGTAAAACCTTATTTGACATAACATTGGTAGATGAGGATGTAAACACATGATTAACACTATCATTTGGTAGATTCTATATATGTGTCATTTGATTTTCCAATAAAGTGATATTTGAGCTGACATTATTTTGCCATTATTCTATTGAATTTATCATAAGAATGAATTGATATTTTCAGGTCACAAGCACAAACCCTGAATACCTTAGATTGAACATGCATACATATACTATCTACCTTACCCATTAAAGGAGTGATAACATGGATTTGGTTAGAGGGATGATACCTATCACCCTCCTTAGGGTTAAGAGGAAGAGGTTCCACACTATTGTGATAACATTGGCAAAGAGAAGTTTGAATTTTATCTTGATTATGATCATTCTCTGATTTGGTTGTTATAAAATGATTAGATTTTTAACCCCTTATAGCCTTAATTGATTAAATCATGCATGAAACATAACAAGTAACAACTAACATTATGTACTATATAATAAAGTAACTAAGAGATGATTCCATATTGAACATGATTTGGGAAAAGGTAAAATTTAGAATTTTAAATTTTGAACACTTTGAAATCAACAATCAAAATTTAGAAAACAATAAACCATGAAACCCTAGGTCAACTAGGGTTTTGAGACCAAAGGTTAGGGTCACCATAATGTGACAAATGAAGATAAATCAATATAAAGGGATTGGATATGAAAATTTAGAATATAAAATAGGGGTTTTATGAAAAATAAGAAATGAGATGAACCCATAAAATATATAAACAAAAGTACAATGTACAACATGTAGGTCTAAATTTATAAAAAATAGTAAAATGCTACATTCACAAAATCTATATAATACTTTGGAAAACCAAAAGAGATTTTTATCTATATCAACATATTTATGAAAAAAATTTGAGGATTTTTAAATTTTAACTATTAATAATCATAAATGGGCCAAATAATGTGGAATGTTTGACACATAAAACCCTAGAATATTCCTAAAATAGAATCAATAATTTTGATTTAAAAAAATTATTTTAGAGATATAAAAGGGGTTTTTGAATAAAATATTATTTTTGATGAAACCCAAAAAATAATTACAAAATAAGTACACCATTTGCCTTGTATGTTAATATTTAATAAAAATAGTAAATTACAAAATTGAAAAATCGGTACCAAATTTTGGTGAACAAAAAGAGGGTTTTTAGTATACCAACATAAGTCGAAAATACATTTGATAAATTTTAAAATGGATTTTTTTGAGGCCAAAATGTGCCAATAAAGGAATAGTCCACTTGCAAGTATATGCACATGAAGACTTTGTGACTAGAGGAAGGTAAAACCCTAAGGTAAAGTTTTAGATTTTGAAAATCCATGACAACATGGTGAAACCCTAAGAGGCTTGGAGGCCCTAGATCATAAAAAATTGCATTCACACAAATTGGGTTCATAAAATGTTTAACCCTAAATTAGATGTGAATCCTATTAGGACATATAGGGTTAAGAATATAGAAATGAATAAACACAAGGGTAATAAATAAATCTATAATAGGCTAATTAATTGTAAAACTCATATAGAACATACATTAAATTTATTATGCTGAGATATGCTTAAATGGAAAGTGCAACTATTTTAGCTATGAAAATGATAAATAAATAAGATTCTTAGTTGGTTTTAATGCAATCTAGATTCAGAACATGTAGGAAGTAGATTGGAAAAGTATTCTAGAACAATCACCATATTTTGCATTAAGTGCCTCTATAGCCATAGACACTTGCATCAACCTAGGATGGTTGCATCAAACTAGTGTCTAACTCACATGCAGGTGTCTAGTATGGAATACTTACTAAAATAAGATGCAACCACATAGATGCTTCTAAGTTTTTCATTGCCTTCACTCTAGTGCATTCAGATCTGGGTCATGGACTATTCCTCCTTATCAAACAACAAAACCCTAGTTCTTCATCTTCATAGTGGCTATGAAGAAAAGTGGCTTAGTGGGAACATAATGACAAGCTAATCCAAATACCCCTCTATCAATGAACACTACCTATATAACTAATACTATAAAGAGGGCCTCATACTTATGTAGTTCTCCCCTACATGTTGAATTATGTGTGAATTGTGCAATATGTGATAAGCAAGTAAAATAGTGACATAACATGTAACTTGGAAAATATAGCTCTTGGGTTGCACCTTCAATACTTTAAACCCATTAATATATTGTCCTTATGACTGAATTGGAAATAAGATAGAATAGGAAATCTTTGCTCACGTGAGTGCTTGATTTAATGATTTTGGTAAGTTGTCTAGTGAGTAGGTAAGAAGTTTCCAAGTGAGGAATGGATGAGTGTTTATTTTATATTTATACTAATCCCTTTAGGGAATATCTTGCATAATAACACTTAGGCTAACCATTAGGATACATTTCATTTGTAAATTAGATGAATTTTAGGTCATTAGACACTTACATCAGATCAAGACACCTATATCAATGTAGGTGTTTGTTTGGGATGTAAGTCTTTAGGGAGCAAGAAAATAGGTATAGGCTCAGAACTTATAAAGGTGGAAGATAAGTAGATTTCAAGCATTATGGGAAAAATAGAAGGCCTGGTTTCTAAATATAAGACTGATTAGACTAAGAGATAAGCTAAAGGGCATAAGAGAGATTAGATATGATACTTATAGAAGCAAGAAAGGTCTAGAACTAAGAGGAATAACCAAGGTGCGAGTTTTTCAAGTGTATAAGATTGAGGTGCTATACAATTTAGAAATATTGTCTACAACTAGACAACAGAGGGGTCTATTGTGGTCTTTAGGGAGAACTATTGTCTAATAATGATGAGATTTATGGGTTATGTGTGCCTTTGCTTGCTTGTTGTGCTATACAATTTAGAAATATTGTCTACAACTAGACAACAGAGGGGTCTATTGTGGTCTTTAGGGAGAACTATTGTCTAATAATGATGAGATTTATGGGTTATGTGTGCCTTTGCTTGCTTGTTCTATGAATTGTGTGGGATCTTGTGATTCATTTCATTGACCACTATGTAACCAATTTTTTGATTGAAAACCCTAGCTCAATAGATAATTTGACAAAATGCAAACATGGATTAAAAAGGGATCAATAATTAAAGTTATGATTGACCTCAACAACCATTGTATTGAGTGTTGTCTACATATCAATACTCTAAATAGGGACCAAACTCTATGCAGTTCTCCCATGCTATGGTGGTGTGTGTGAAACTAGTGCAAAATGCTAGATGCTAGTGAAATCATGGTGTGATTAAGTGTTTCAGTCATGACTCATGACCTTGTAAGTGTATTCAGACTTTAGCTCAGGGCTACTAGGGTTGTATATAATTAGAAGTAGGACAAATAATAAATTTACTCTCAATGTATAATTAGAATTACGATACTTTTCTATGTGGAAGTTTCTTGTGTAAAAAATGGTTTGAAATGTGTTTATACAATGGTATTTTTAGAATTATTTTGGGTGGGGATTGTTAAAACTTATGGGCTGACCCTTACATAACTTTGAATTGGGAATATGGCCATTAGTTAGTGGGAGTATAACTTCTATCAGGATGGACAACAACTGGTGTATTATTGTCCCAATGGAATGATCGTATCCTAAGGGTAATAAGAGCTAAGTTGAAGGTATAAATAAATCTAGGATTGAACCTAGGCTACTGAGAAATTTGAAAAGATGTATCTTGAAGTAATTTGAGGTGCTTGAAAGGGTGGGTCACCATGTGGAAAGTGAAATAAAGTGGTCAAAAGGTCCTCGAATGGGTTATGAGCTAAGTGTGTCAAAAGGGTGATCAAAAGTGCATGATTTTAGCTTAAATGTTAATTTATGTGTCTACATTTCCCCCCTTATATTTTAATAGTTTAGTAAAGTAAAACTACTAGAGTAAAAAGAAAAAGTGCATATCTTTCTTCCCTTTGGAAGAAGTGTCAAATCCCAAGTGTGATTCATGATTAAGGAGTTAAAATCATCATATGTAAGATTTTTTTTTCAAAATTACTTGTTATTTGTGGAATAATTTGTGAAACTATGAAATTTTCTTGCATCAATATTTTTTACTAGGGCTTCTAATGCCTTAAATCCCTTTGCAATGATGACATCATATGGGTCAGTGGAGTAGGTGCATGGCAATGGTGATGCTTTGAGCTTAGGGTGGCATGAAAAGTTAGTGTTAAAGGTAGGTTTTAAGAGGCCACAGTTTAAGACAAACAATGGGTAAGCTTTACTAGGTTTAAGCGAGGGTAATAAATGCTCTGCTTAGGCTATCAAAGAACTTGTATTCTCCCTTGTGGATCAGGGTAGGGTTTATTCTCATAAATATGTTACTGTCAAATTTGAAAATCAAGATTTGGAGGATGTTTTGGAAGGAGAGGAATGGTTTTTGGAGAGGGGTTTAGTTTGCCATTTTGATAGGTTCTAGCCATCCCTTACCTCCCTGCATAAATGGATTTTGGATTCATGATCAAATTTACTGGAAGAGAATATATAAATTTTTCCATGTGCCAAAGGTTTCTTTATTGTTACTTTTGATTAAATAATTGATCAAAATAAAAAAATTTAGGATAAAATTTAGAGTTTTGATAATCATATTTTACTTATGAAACCCTGGTCTCCTAATTTGAATCCTCTGACCAAAAATATTTTGGTGTGACCTATATGGGTGAGATTTGCATAACTTCTACTTTAGTTTTGGTCTAAAATGGGTTTCTCAGTTATTGGCTTTACATTGGGTGTTTTGTTAAAAGTTGATGAATCTTCATGGCATCTTCTTCAAACTATCTTTGCTAGAATTTTGGTATGTATAAATATTTCATAGGATCTACCTGATGGCATTGAGATAAAAGTGAAAAATAGGAGTTGGATTTGAACCCCTAATTTTGAAGGAATCCCCTTCAGACATCAGAATTATTTTCAAGTTGGGCATCTCTCTGAATCCTACCAAAAAGTTAAGTGTAAGCGTAAATCTACTTGGGGCAAGGGGGAAAATAAGGAACAGTTAGAAGTTGTGGTGGTTAATCTAGTTTGCCTAGAAGAAGTAGCTACAAAGCGGTTGAAAGGGAAAAAAAATGGACAAGGTAATATCATTAGTAAAAATAACTCAAAATGCTAAGTTTGTTGATTATAATGTGGATAATGTTACTAAGAATGAAATTGTTAGTAGTATAAATAAGGAAAAGATCATATTTATAAATTTAAATTTTGTCAAATTGGGGGATGATGATGAATGGAAGTTGGTAAAAAATAGGGAAAAAGAACATTGAATTCCTAACTCTCTAACCAGGAGAATTATGAATGATGAATAAAGTAATTAGGGATATTCGATTTGATCAATCTGGTTCTTACGCTGAAGTAATTTTTTACTTCCAATTAGGGGGACTTTTTTGATTTTTAGGTGGCTTTATGCCTTGATGGTTTTTACCATTAAGACATGCTTATTTTGTTTTTTGAAATAATATGATATAAGGGTTAGGGACCCATTAAATTACCTAGCATCGATCAAAAAAGAAAAAAGAAAAGGTGCATACTTGAACTTACCTATGAAGTGTAAGTTTGATTGTAGGCCATACCAATGAACTATGTTTCATGCAAAAAATGTGAAATGAAACATGTGTAAAATAAGTCTTTATTTAAGATGAAAATAAATAAGATTATAAAAATTATGGATATAATAATAAGGAACAAGTACACCTAATTAGTATATGAACTGTTATGTTTTGATGAAAAAACTGGTGCAAAAACTAGTAACTGTAGAGGGTAGGTCCCTTGGAGACTTCATTTTTATTGAAAAACTTGGATTAGATTATGCATGCCCCAATCCTAATTGATTAGAAGAGTTTCCTTAAGAACTCAAAGTATGCTTGTTGACTAAATTTGGTCTACATACCAAAAAGGTGCCAAGTCATAGAGTTTAGAGGAAGAAGTAGGATCTTGATTGAAGAGTGGTCTAATGATTCAATATGAGTAAGATTCATGATGAAACCAAGTAGTTCAAGGTCATAGAATAGGTCTACACAAGCTTCATATTTTCATAGTTATTTTAGGCCTTCAAAGATCAAGCAATAACTCAAGTACAAGTTTAAAAGGGCTTATAGACCTTGGAAAATCTAAGTACAAATCCTTATTGGGTTAAGTCTTTACTTGGGAATTATTTCAAGCTTTTATTTTTCTAAGCTACATTATTTTGGGACCCTTTTTTGGATAAGTGTTGAATTTTTTTGGACAAATTATTTGAGACAAAGTTTTCGAAGGCATGAATTTTTTCGAACAAAATGTCTAAAGTAAAAGATGAAGACCTATTTCTTTCAGAGAAATTATTCTACAATAATTTCCTTGAAAACCTATTTATTTCATAGAAATTATCTGTAGTAAAAAACCTAAGGGTCATTTCTTTTAGTAAAATTGTCCAAACAATTTTCTGAAGGGTCATTCTATAGGAAAGTGGTATGATACAGAAATCTTGAAGGGTATTTTTGTCAATCAGAGTGTCCCAAACACTTTTTTTGAAGGATATATTTTTTAAGCAAAGTGGTTAAAACATTTTTCTTGAAGGGTCTTTTATTAGGAAAGTGAACCAAACAAAAATTTTGAAGGGTGATTCTATAGGAAAGTGGTCCATTTTCAAAAGTCTCAAAAGGTCAATTTTCAATGAAATGGTCCTATACATTTTTTTGAAGGGTATTTTCTTCAGACAAATAGTGGCATAGATAAAGCTTGAAGGATATTTTTGTAGCAAAGTGCCCTATATAAATTTCCTAAAGGGTCATTTCTCAATAAAATGGTCCAGTTCAAGGGTTCTAAAGGGTCTTTTTTCAAGGAAGGTTCCCCAAATGAAATGTCTAGTAAAAGGTTTGAAGGAAATAGCCCACATAATTTGTGATCTAGACAGTTGCATGAATGTCAATTTAAAGATACAAGAAATAGCCTTTTGATTTCAAAAAGTCTAAGACAACCCCATACGTGTCAAATTAAAGCACAAAAAATGATTGTTGTTTCAAATATGCAGTGATGGTCATATGGACATCAAATATGTTCATACAAATGTCAACGTCTAAGTCGTGGCACATAGTCATTTGTATTCAAATTGGTTCAAGATTGACTATCTGTGTTCAATTTGAGCAAAGATCTAACAACATGTGTGAAGTCCAGAAGTCAATAAGACATTCACACAAATGTCAAATTCAAGCCACAATAAGTAACCATTTAGGTTCAAAGGGTCCTTAAAAGGTTTAAAGTTTATCAAGATTTGATGGTTCATGGGATCCCTCATATTGACACATGAGATCTAATGATATGTGCTAGAGTCAAATAGGTCCCTAGGTTAGATCCTTTAAAGATATACAAGTTGAACATGATCTAACAGTGTGGGTTCATCAAGTCAGGATCTAATGTTGCACATTCATTGATAAAGGGATGGGTCTGAGCTAAATTAACGATCTACATTTGATCTTATAAAAGATCTAATAGTGAGTGGTGATTGGTATGTTAATAGGCCTAGGTAGATCAATGACACACGTTTAATCATAAAAGGTGATCAATAGAGGGAAATGGGTCAAAGGAGTCATCAAAATCTATGGCATCAATAATAATAAAGATAGATGGGCACATTGAAATGGGTTGAGTTAGTTTTTGATGGCTAATCAAATAAAGGTGAACCAAGACATTTTTGACAGAAGTCGACATGGTATTTTTCAACTCAAGCATGTAAATTCAAAAGAAACAACATTTAGATATGATATAGATGGAATTAGCAGGGCCAAACATTGCTAGCAGAGCTCCATATAGATAAACTAGGTCATTTGGACCTAATACAGAGACCAATGATTATGAAGCAAGGTCAAATAGTTTGCAGGTTTTATATGAATATTGTGACTGTGTGAAAACCAATGATATGAGATTGGTTTATTGTCTATAGAATAGACCCAAGTTGAAGTTGGAAAAAATGTAGATGTAAATCTGATCATAGGGAGATAAGCCTCACCTATCATCAGGGTCACTTTTCAATGAATAGATACAATTGTCCACCCAAATCAGATGTGGCATAATTCTATCAATTCAAGACATGATCCTCATTAACAAATCATTAGATAATATCATGGAGTTCCAAGAGGACACTAGGTGGATGGATAAGGATAATGAGCATTCAATTATTTAACAAAATCTGTTCCTTCTTGATAAGACCATGATTCAACATCCTTGAGAATGCTAATCCATCGAAAGTGGTTGTGCCTTTTTCAATACACAACTCTCTCTCTCTCTCTCTCTCTCTCTCTCTCTCTCTCTCTCTCTCTCTCTCTCTCTCTCTCTCTCTCTCTCTCTCTCTCTCTCTCTCTCTCTCTTTTTCCGTTTTCTATAAATACAGTCTTCCAAGCCTTAAAATGGATCCCTCTTTTTTGGTATGACTAAACTCTATGAAAATTTGTACCATGACACCTTTTGGATACAATAAAGACTACAACTCCATCCTTTTGTAGGTTGGATTGAAGTGTGTTCAATGAATTCATGTATTATGGTTAAGTGAATGTATGTTCCTTACTTATGTATGAGTTTTTCTCACCTTCAAGAAGGGCTTAATAGTTCTTATAGGTCATTGTAAGTGCAATTTATAGTTTATTATCTAGCTTGAAAATGGATGTTTTCCCTCTCTTGATAATTTGATAATTGATTAATGCCTTATTCTAAAATATTTATGTGAGATTGATATTCTTTGGTCTTGAAAGTGTCTCATAGTGTGTATTGTGTGAGTTTGAGTGATCAAATCATTGGTGCATCACCTTTTTTACATGCTTTATAAGTTGTTACCAAAATCTCTTTCCCTTTTTCAAGTAAGTGATAGTTTAGGTGTAGTATAGGGGATAGATCTAGAAGGAATCTGGCCTTCTCCAAAGGTCTGATCCATTATTAAGATACCCACAACCTAGGGTCAGTCCCATGTTGGACTAGAATTGAGTAGAGAACTTGAATAATCCCCTTCTCAACTAGGGTAAATATATTGATCCTAACAATTTTGGCACACCTAATGAGACACATTGGAGCTTGCCTTGGTGAAATTATAGTTGTAGTGGAGTTATTCATGAAGAATTTGGTGATTCCAAGCTCAAGTAATTACTTTTTAATAGTTCAGGTAGTTTCCAAGTAAGTTAATTTTCATTACACTATCCTTATGTTGTTTTCATGGCTATGTACGAGGAAAATACCTATGCTATACCTCCTTATCAACCCTATGATGAATCATAAAAACCCTGTCATGATCCATATGAACTTTGTTATGAGCCTAATCAACCTTACTAGGAGTTTTATCAAAGCCATGATGATCCTTATCAAATTTACCATGATCCTTATTATCAAGAGCATGACTCTTAACTTCTTTATGAACCATATTAGTCTCAAGACTAGATTTCATCATTCCCATATGGATATGATGTTGCACATGAAAAGCCTTGTCTCCAAGAGAGAATGGATGAAATAGAGCTCAAATTACTAGCATATGCAAGAAAATTTTATTCAAATTCTTAGTATGAGGAAGTGAATGGGTTATTTCTAAATGTATCCAATGATCTAGTGGAGAGGAATGAGTTATGTATTTTTGTATTGGAAAATATGGAGGCTTGGGAGAGACAAAAAGGTGAGTTGAACTAGTTATCTCAAGAACCCTCTTGTATTCCTTACTAGTCTTCTTGTGTTCCTTATTCTCATAAAGTTATTAACCATGTTCAGTGTCAGCCAATAGAGATTCCTAGTTGGAGTCAAGAGAATATTCAAGAGTTTAAACCTTCTTATAATCTCTTTTCTTCACCACTTACCCCTCAATTTCAAGTTATCCACAAGGACAAAAAGGTTTTAGACCTTGATGAAGTAATGGACAAGTGGAAAGAGCAGAATGTAGAAGTTCTCAAAAGTTTTTCTTTCCCTCCTCTTCAATATTCCCTAAATAATTCCATTTCCCTCAAGATCCCAAAATATGATCTTGATCAACCTCTCATGATTCATACCCCATCTCAAGCAAATGAATTTCACCACCCTCCCACCAACTCCCTTATTTAAGAAGAGCTTATTCTATGGGAAATAGAGGAAGAGGTTATAGCTGCAAGTCAAGATCTTGGGGAATGTGAAGAAGATGCTTCAAGTGCATACAACGAAGAGTTATTCATTGATACTTCACTTGAGGTGTAAGTTAAAACTGAGATTGTAGATGATATTGAAGAAATTATCTCAGATATGTAGGAAAAGGATGATTTTGATATGGAAGAACTTGATGAAGAATCGGTACAAGCTGAAGTCATAAATAAGGTTGAGATATCTCCATTTGAGAAGGATCAAGATTCCTTTCAAGTTGATCTTATTTAGATTGATCAAAGTGAAGAGAAAAAAGATGATTGGTAGTTGTATCTTGAATCTTTACAATAGATTGATGAGCTTTGTGAAGATATATTGCCCATTGGAAAGCATGTTTATGAGAATTTTGATCAAGAACCACCTATTCAAGATCATGATGTAGCTTAGGTTGACTATTCAACATCATAAGAAAGATAAGGTCACTCAAGGACAATACATAGATGAAATATCACTTGACAAGGTTTTAGTTAACAAGCAATGTGAAAAGGAGCCTGAAGTGCAAGATGAGTTTGTATTTATTGGTGACTGGTTTACTATCAAGGACTCATTTTAGGAGATGTTAAGAGAAATAGTTGGCAAGAATATTGCCTCTTCAAATGTCATGTTCAATAAACCCCCTAATTTACAATTTCTACCATCTTTTGTAATGATCAAGTTCATTAATTTCCCTTTTGATCCAGGTGGATCATGTTTTGTCATGGTTAATTAGATTATTTTATTTATTTTTTACCCAAATAAGTGCTTTATTTGCACATTTACTTTGTTAGGATAGTTTCCCTACTTTTTTTTTGATTTCCCTATTTTGGTGGATTTCATTATCTTTGTAAATCAAAAGGTTGTCTTGTAATCAATGTAAATGGTTTGAGTTCTTAGGCATGACAAGCATGCCACCCAACCAAGTCACCAAAGATGTTGACCAAGTTTGGTCTATATACCAAAAAGGTGCCTAATTCAAGAGTTTAGTGGAAGGAGTAGGATCTTGATTAAAGAGTGGTCCAATGATTCAATATGAGTATACTTCATGGTGAAACCAAGTAGTTCAAGGTCATAGAACAGGTATGCACAAGCTTTAGATTTTCATAGTTCTTTCAGGGCTTCAAAGATCAAGCAATAGTTTAAGTACAAGTTTAGAAGGGCTTACAGACCTTAGAAAAGCTAAGTACAAAACCTTTTTGGGCTAAGTCTTTACTTGGGAATTCTTTTGGGATTTTATTTTCCTAAGCTAAATTCTTTTAGGACCCTTTTTTGGCTGTGTTGAATTCTTTTGGATAAACTATCTGAGACAAAGTTTATGAAGGCATGAATTCTTTTGGAAAAAATGTTCGAAGCAGTCGACGAAGACCTATTTATATCAGATAAATTTTTCTACAATAATTTCCCCAAAGACCTATTTCTTTCATATAAATTATCTGCAATAAAAAGCCTAAGGGTCTTTTCTTTTGGGAAAATTGTCCAAACAATTTTCTTGAAGGGTCATTCTATAGGAAAGTGGTCTGATACAGATATGCCAAAGGGTATTTTTGTGAAGCAAAGTGTCCCAAACACTTTTTTCAAAGGATATATTTTCAAGTAAAGTGAGAAATAGCATTTTTCCCAAAGGCTCTTTTCTCAGGAAAGTGAACTAAATAGAAATTTCAAAGGGTCATTCTATAGGAAAGTGGTCCATTTTCAAAAGCTCTGAAAGGTCAATTTTTAATGAAATGGTCTTATACATTTTTCTAAAGGGTATTTTCTTTAGATAAATAGTGCCACAGATAAATCTCAAAGGATCTTTCTATAGCAAAGTGCCTTATACAATTTTACCGAAGGGTTATTTCTCAAGAAAATGGTCCAATTCAAGGATTCCAAAGGGTCTTTTTTGAAGTAAGGTGCCCCAAATAAAATGTCCAGTACAAGGTCTAAAGGAAATAACTTGTAGAATTTTTGATCCAAACAATTGTGCAAGCATCAATTTCAAGCTACAAAAAATAGCTGTTTGATTTCAAAAATTCCAAGATGGCCCCCAATTGTCAAATTTAAGCACAAAAAATTACTATTGGTTTTCAAATATACAGTGATGATCGTGCAGAAATCAAATATGTTTGAGTAGATGTTAAAGTTAAAGCCAGAAAAAATAGCCATTTGTATTTAAATGGGTTTAAGATCGATGGTCTATATTTAATCTGAGCAAAGATCTAGCGACACGTGTGAAGTCAATAAGTTAATAAGATGTTCACATGAATGTTAAATTTAGGCCATGCCAAGTAACTATTTGGGTTTAAAGGGTCCTTAAAAGGTTTAAAATTGGTTGAGATCTAATGGTTCATGGGAGCCCTCATACTGACACATGATATCTAATGATCCATGATGGAGTTAAAAAGGTCAAAAGGTCCTTAGGTTAAAGCCCTTAAAGATCTACAAGTTAGACATGATCCAACGGTACAGGTTCATCAATCCAAGATCCAATGGTGCATGTTTAATAGAAAAAGGATAGGTCCAAGTTAAATCAATGATCTGCATTTGATCTTATAAAATATCCAATAGTGAGTGGTGACTGGCAGGTAAATGGGCCTAGATAGATCAATGACATATGTTCAATCATGAAAAGATGATCAATGAAGTGAGATGGGTCAAAGGAGTCAGTAAAATCTATGGGACCAATAAGCATAAAGATAGTTGGGCACAATGAAATGGTTTGAGTCAATTTTCAATGGCCAATTAAACAAAGGTGAACCCAAACATTTTTGACAGAAGTTGATGAGGTAATTTTTGACTCAGGCATGTAAATGCAAAAGAACCAGAGCTCAGATATGATCCAAAGGGAACTAGTGGGGCCAAGCATTGCCAAAAAAGATCCATATAAATAAAATAGGTCATTTGGACCTAATATAGAGACAATTGATTATGAAACAAGGTCAAATAGTTTTCAAGTTTTTTATGAATATTATGACTGTGTGAAAACCAATGATCTGAGATAGGTTTTTTGTCTATAGAATGGATCCAAGTTCGAATTAGAAAAAATACAGATGTAAACATGATCATAGGGAGATGTGTCTCACCTATCATTAGAGTCACTTTTCAATGAGCAAATACACTTGGCCACCCAAATTAGATGTGGCATAATTATGCCAATTCCAAGACATGATCCTTGTCAACAGATCATTAGATGATATCATGGAGTTCCAAGAGGACATCAGGTGGATGGATAAAGATTATGAGCATTCAAATTTTTTACATAATTTGTTCCTTCTTGATAAGACCATGACTCAGTATCCTCGAGAATGCTAACCCATCAAAAATGGTTGGGCCTTTTTCAATGCACAACTCTCTCTCTCTTTCCATTTTCTATAAATACAGGCTTCCAAGCCTTAAATGGATCCCTCTTTTTTGGTATGATAAGACTCTTCCAAAATTTGTACTATGACACCTTTTTGATATAATAAAGACTTAATTCCATCCTTTTCTAAGCTAGTTTTAAGTGTGTTCTATGAATTCATGTATTGTGGTTAAGTAAATGTATGTTCCTTACTTATGTCTAAGTTTTTCTCACCTTCAGGAAGTGCTTAGTAGTTCTTGCAGGTCATTATAAGTGAAATTTATAGTTTATTGTCTATCTTAAAAGTGGATATTTACCCTCTCTTACTAATTTTATACCTGATTAGTGCCTTATTCTAAGATATTTATGTGAGATTGATATTATTTAGTCTTGAAAGTGTCTCATAGTGTGTATTGTGTGAGTTTGAGTGATCAAATCATTGGTGCATCACCTCTTTTACATGATTTATAAGTTATTTTCAAAATATCTTTCCCTTTTCCAAGCAATTTATAGTTTAAGTTTAGTATAGGTGATAGATCCAGAAGTAAGTCAACCCTCTCTAGAGGTCTGATCTATTATTAAGATACCCACAACCTAGGTTCAGTCCCATGTTGGACTAGATTTGAGCAGAGGACCTGAAGAATCCCCTTCTTAGATAGAGTGAAAATTTAGAACCCTAATAATGCTAAATTCCATCATTGCATACTCAAGGTAGTGATTTAATTTAGAATCCCTGTATGAATCCCAATACAATGTTCTAGTGTAAAAACTAGTGAAACAATCATTTTAGATGGAATAAGGCTCATTTATGGTGTAAAACTGCTGAAAAACACATGTAATTAGTTTATGTAATTTGAGTCTAGTGTATACAATGTGGAGATTCACAAGTGTTGCCATTCCATATGTGGAACTAGTGAAAAATTGAGTAAGGAGGAAGCCATGTGTCATGCACATGCCCCCAATATCATATATAGTGTATATAGATTATGATAATGAGTAATAATAATTAAAATTTTGAATAAAAACCTGTGTATAATCTAAAACACATGCCACACATCATTCCCCCAAAATGAGCAAATCTGAGACAAAATCTAAATAAATTCTAAGACTTGAAATGTTGAACATGTTATCAACTGATCTAGATTGCTTGAGATTTTGATGGATTTTAGAAGTGACTATTTTCTGAGCTCTATGATAATAGTGCCTTGTTTAGATAATAACAAGGTGTTATTTTATCCATTTGGACCATTCCTATCTAAATTACTTCTCTGAGTATATTCTGAGTATGATTTGTGATCTATTGTATGAGGACTACAAAATTTTGCTTGTGTCTATCAATGCATTGTACTAAGTGGGTTTAGTATCTAAGATAAACCACTATGTATCCTCCCCTTTTTAAGGTGAGTTGTTAAGCCTATGTAATAAATTAACTCAAAATAAAAAGTTATGCAATATATGTTATGACAAAATAGGTAAATTTGAGTAGTAATGATAACATGTAGGAATATGACATCTTCATATAGATAAACTGAGTATAATAAAAATGTGAGGTCTATGTAATAATAATCATATATAGTGTGAATGTGAAGATAGATTCTAGTAATTAGACATACATATAAGTGATCAAAATTGAGAATCGAAAGGTTGAATATAACTACTTGGGAAGGGATGCATGATATCCATCATGGCATTGAAATTTGAGGTAATTAAGCAAACAATCAATCAAATGTCATGGCCATGATGCACAAAAACTTAGGATACATACAAATCACCTAAGGCATTGAAAATAGAAGGTCAGGGGGCCATATATAAGAGACATGTTAAAATGCCACACACATGCATAGAAGTACACACAAAGGCATGTTTAAATGTCTACACATGCATAGAATTAGAGAATCAAGGCTTAGATCCACACACAAAGACATTAAAATGTCCTCAATTAAAATAAACACACATAAAAGAAATGAATTTGGAAAGCAAACATGAAAAACATGCATTGACATTTGTAATTTATCAACATAAGTAATTTCAAACATGATTAGATTTAGTAGCTTAGCCAATGAGTATTATATCAATGTGTTAGTTCATGAACAATATCGATAGATGTAATGCAATGAAAGAACTGAGTTGTGAATAATAAGGGAAAGCCATATAAGGATAAAACATGTGTATGAGATGCCCCCATTGATCTTGCTAATGTGTTTATAATATATAGAAGCCTTGTGTATGGTCTGGAACTGAGAAATGATATTTTGTACTCATTGGGACAACATCAAGGGAAATAAACAACAAAGTAGTGCACTCATGTCCAATAAGGTATTATGATATAAATTCCTTTTTTTGTGTCTTAGAATTTAAAGAAACTACAATAGAGTTTGAAAATGGTAACTTGTATGCTCTGTAATCACTCATGTTCACTCGTGAAGCATATATGATATGAAAATTGGATATAAATATATAGTGAGTATTGTGCACAAATCAACTGAGGTAAATGAATTAAACATAAGCATGCATAGGTCATGATTTTTTATTATTTTGTAATATATTATTTTTGTATATTTTGAATATGTTTTTAGATTGAAAAGAAAAAAATGGGAGGAATATACTAATTGATGAGTCTCACAAAGAACTCACAATCCATGGTTCCTGTGTCAAAGTTATGAATTATGACCTTTTGCATATATAAAGTGTCATATTATTGGGACTAAAGTGGACTAAATTATGAATTTGAATACTAATTTCCCTCTATACTATAATTTCCATGAGCATAATGACAATCAATCCCATATTGTAGAATTTTTTGACCATGAGGAACTCTAGGGCTTTTAGGAACCCATTATGGAATGCAAGAATTATGATTTGGTGCCTTATGTATGACACTCTTAGTGCCTTGTAATATTAATCTAGGCCATGTAGGAGTAGAAATATGATATCTATAATACATGATAAATCTATGTGGAAGTGGCCTTTTAAGGATAGGCCTTCTTGGAAGGGTAGATATATGCTTCTAAATTCTCTGAGTAGATTACACATGTTTTGGGTGTAGTAACTGAAATATGTGGTTGTGGAACCATATCAAATTATGGGAGGGGTATTCATATCACATACCCTAAATTTTGATTACCTCATTAACATATATATACTTTAAACATCTGTGAGGTTCATAAGGAACTACACAAATCTGATGAATCCAAGGGCACCCTAATAACATATCAAAGACCCCTACACTAGGTACTACTATGAATATAGTGGCCACATGTGTTGGATCAATATATGGTGGTAATTTAATCTCACCAATGGCACTCTAAATGTGCCCATTAAAGCCTTTTATTTCCATGGTGGTTGGGAGTAATTTTTGATATTTGTATCCAAGTTGATAGAGTAGTGTGTTTGTACACATATTCATGCTAGAACCATTATCAATAATAACATTATCAATAGGTTGGTGATCAATGTAAGCCCAAATGAATAATGAATGTAAGTCAGAGTCATTATCTACTATCTCATTCTCTATAAATGTAACAAAAGGTCGAGAGGGTTTTGAAGTATTATACATGCCAATAATTCCATTCAAATGATGTTGTTCCTCTATGTGAGAATGATAAGAAACTAGTGGAGGGTGTGTATTGTATACATAATGCACCCCTAAAGTATCTGTTGTCTCATTAGTTGTATGATTAGGAAATGGATCATTAAAAAATTTCATTGTTTTACTTTCACTTTTTTGTGCTTATGAACTATCTATCAAATCATGAATATTATGCCTTAAACTAATACATCTGTTATTAATGTAGCATGGTGCCTTATGATAATCACAAAATGCATTATAATCAAAACCTTTTGGAATAGGTTGATTCACATAAACCTCTTTAATGAGAGGGAAATATATGACATTCATTCCAATAGTATTTTGAGGACTTTGTATGGAGCTTTTGGTAAATTTGTAAACTATCTCCTTGGAGGAGCAAATAATACAATTTGTGAAGTTGGTTTTGAAGTTGCATATACTTCTATATTTTGATCATTATTATTATTATCATTTAGACTCACCTTGTATAGTTTATTATTTGAAATATTTGTATTTGAATATGTGTTGGTTGCATACTTGAGCTTATTCATTTCCAAAAACTTAATTTGTTTTCCCTTTATTGTATGGCATAAATCTATGAATGAAGGAAACTTATTGAACATGATTCATTCATGGAGGGTTGGAAGTAAAATTTTCTTGAATATATCTTAGATATATATCCACCATATGATTTTTCATATTACATAGCTTTGTATTGTAGACAAGGACATATTCTATAAGGGGTTCATTAGACTTCTATTTGAGTTAAGGAATCTAAGCTTATGAGACTTTCTCACTGATATTGATCCAAAAGTGTGTTTGAAAGCTATCATCCAAAGGTTTAATGTATATATCAATTGATTAGATAAATTTTAAAACCATTTTAAATCATATTCTTTTAGACTCAGAAATAACTTAAGCAATAATCTATCATTGGACACATAGTCCAAACATGCTACATGAAATGCTTTTAAATATTGCTTAAGATCACCCTTTCCAGCATATAATGTAAACTTGGGTACCAAAAAACCTAAGGTTAGAGGATATACTATTATGTGAGGTGTCAATGGAGTATTCAATAGAGTATAATAATTAAGAACTTGATTTGGTTTCGAAGCACCTTGCTCCAAATGTAAACCTTAGCTTGCAGAGTATGAAGTTCATGCATAAGGGATTATACACCAGGAGAAGAATAATATGTGTTAACCAAAGGAAATATTCCCAATAACTGAGTCAAAATTAGTATAGTAATATATTTAATCCTTTGGGTTTCCCCATTATAAATGTTGGTACAAAATTTGTATCCATGAAGATCATAAGATTAGAAGTACTAGATGATTATGCCATGCTTACATTCTTGATATCCAAAAGGGTTTGTAAAATTGTATAATGATTGAGATGTTGTTACTGGAGTCATTCTCAAAATCTCTTGATAAATTTCTCTTTATTGATTACTATTTATCCTTTTCTTAGAGGTGGAGGCTCATCTTCATATCCATATTGAGGACCAAGATTATCTTGATCATATTGCTCATATTTTTAATTATTACCAAGAATCTTGACATGATCATTGTGTTCATTATCACTTTAATGTTATAATATACCCTTATTATTATCCATGTTATGTATTTTAACAAAAGGAATATGAATGTAGTCAATTGTAATATAACATAATCTAGCACTTATTCTAAGAGAGGTGGAAATATTTTTTTTGGATTGCATATAATATGAAATAAAAACTTGAAAGAATGATTCTCTAATAAAATTGATAAAATATAAAAACCTAAAAACAACAATAGGAAACAACAACAAGAATGACAAAAACCTTAACAGTATATATGGTTAGGGTTTTGTGACATTCAATCAATAGGTGGGTTCACCAATATGTTTTATCAAAATTTTGGTAACTAGGAAATAAATTTACTTAATTAGAAAAATTATTGTGAAAAATTAGACTGATACAAATATGTAATAAATGACACACCTAATATAGATATGTTTCTAAAATTATAAGCTTAGTAAATGTGTAAAGTGTAAGAGATAAACATTAAACTTAGTTGGAAAATTGAGATGTGAAATGATTCTAGATTTGAGATTGAGAAGATGACTATGTTAACTGTATGTAGATTAGAAATATGAGCTAGTAGGGTCCCTAGATAGGAAAATTATGACTGGACAATAGAGGGGTGTGTTGTATTCCTTAGAGAACATTGTTGTCTAACAATGATGAGATTTTTGGGTTATATATAACTTCACCTGCTTATTCTACAGACTGTATAGGAGCTTCTGATTCACTTATGTAATTGATTTTCCACTTAAAAACCCTAGCTCAATAAACAAGATGACAAGATGTAATCATGGAGTAAAAAGGGTTAGTAATTAAAGTTGTGCTTGATCTCAACACACCTTGTGTTGAGTGTTCCCTACATACCAGTACTATGAAGATGGATCAAAATCCATGCATTTATCCCATGCTATTGGTGTGTGTGTGAAACTAGTGTAAAATGTTAGATATTGATGTAATCCTAGTGTGATTAAGTGATTCAATCATGACTTGTGACCTTGGAGGTGTATTCAATATTTAGCTTAGGGATACTAAGGTTGTATGCAATCAAAATTGGGATAAATATGGAATTTTCTCTCAATGTGCAATTAGAATTATGGTGTTTTTCTATGCAGAAGCCTCTTATGTGAAAAATGCATTTTTTTGGAATTCCTTCAAAATGGGCTTGATAAAAATTATGGGTTGACCCTTACATGACTTTGAATTCTAGAAAATAGTCATTAGTTGGTGGGAAGACAACAACATGGTGTGTTATTACCCCAATGGAGAATTTTTGTCCTAAGGGCAATAAGAGTTTACCTTAAGGTATGAATCAATTTGGGCATGAGCCTAGCTATTGAGAAAATTGGATAGATGTATCCTAAAGTGATTTGATGTGCTTTAAAGGGTGGGTCACCATGCATAAAATGGTCAAAATTCCTAAGAATGGGTCATGAGATAAGTTTGTCAAAAGGGTGATCACAAGTGCACATTTAGTTTGAAAGTTAATTTATGTATTTATTATTTGGGTAGGACATGGATACATATTATGGAGGCTATACCTTCTACTTTACATAGGTGTGTCAAGTTTCTACATGATGAATATATATACATATATTCTACATGATATATATATATATATATATAATTTCCCAGTCAATAATCAACCATTCATACAATGGAGGCTATACCTTCTACTTTACATATTATGGAGGCTATACCTTCTACTTTACATAGGTGTGCCAAGTTTCTACATGATGAATATATATACATATATTCTACATGATATATATATATATACACACACACACATTTATTTTTATATATATATATATATATATATATATAATTTCCCAGTCAATAATCAACCATTCATACAATGTAACATTATAGAATCTAACACTTAGAGTCTATCACAATTAGGGGCACTTAAATCTACTATAGTGTTGGCACCAAAAATTATTCATATAAAATAAATGCACACATATGAGGTTGGAAATTCTAATATAATTGATCATATGCCAAAATCCATAAACAACTTATAACCATAAATTTCACCTCACGTAGTAGACCATGATGAACACATACCTTTACTGGTCGATATAGAAGATCCAAATTTCATATCTATAAAGGATGTTATCGATGATTCTAGTGTTACTTTTGATGATGAAATTAATAAATCACATATGAACATTGATGATTATTTACGCAGATTGAATTTTACATCACTTAGCCTAAGGGAATACGAAGATGATCCTAAGGCAATCGTACACATTCATACAAACACAAAAGTAATAATATTTTTAGATATGGATAAAGGAAATAATATTTGTTTCCAAATATAAACTAATCCATATACAAATCTATCAGGTGTCCCATGGATAAATACATTTGTAAAATCCAACATTTCTCTAACACATGAGGCAAAATACATTAATCAATGCATTACATATACTAATAAGTATCCATTTAAAAATGTAGTAAATAATGTTGAATTCATGGAAATTGAGTAAATTATCCAAATACAAGCAAACAATGTACATTATGGACCACATGTGATGTTACAAATGTTATTTGACAAGGAACTAAACTCTTTACCAATAATAGGGCATAAATCCACTAGCCGATTATCAAGTTAATAGGGCAAGTCCTTTTGTCATTTCCATAGAATCACATGGCATGCTACAAATAATTATTCAACATTAAAACAAAAACTCTATAAATATAAGGCTAAATTCATTATTCAAATCATTCAACCCATATTATAACCTATTGTTTCTTGCACAAAATTCCCTAATTCTTCCAAGAATTAGGGAACCTCTTTTTTTGCCTTTTTCCTTGCTCTTGTTTGTGCTTACAATTCATTGGTATGATCTGGGAGGATCCATATTTGATTCAAAAATAAAGTCATCAAATTGTAGGTTGATCATTGTCACAATGAAGAGTATCTTGAGATCTTTCTAATGCATCTCATGGTTCATAAAATAGAGCTCATATGCACAAAATATCCCACGTCGAATATCAAATAGTGTAAGTAAAAAAATTTGGGGTTTGGATAAAACATCTAGTTAGATGTCGACAAGTGGTGAGTGGTCAACAAGTGGTGAGTGGAGATTGGACCATGTGGTGGGTCCTCAATCCACCATGTGGCCTGCCACCACTCAATTAATTTCCATGGTCCAATTTTAATTATTCCTAAATGTTCTAAACAAACCATATAACTTACCATTTCTATGTACATGCCATGTAATCCTATGTTTTATGTTCTACCCAACATACTTGCCACATTTCATGCCCTAAGTTTCCACATACCTACCATGTGACCCCATGTTTCATGTCACGTTCCATATCCAAACATTCATGTGAAACCACATAACATCCCAAACATCCATGTGAAACCATAAGCCACCACAAGCCCACCAATAACCATGCCAATGCCAATTACTTGACATATTAAACCACAAACTTCATGGTATATAAATATCCATGAAGCCCCCCCACTTACCAATGTGGGATTAAAGATTATGATGGAGACAAAAGTGAAGGCATGAGTTTCAAATACTTATCCTCCCATGGAAAAGGGATAAGGCCCAACCGCTTGGGCTACGGGTTTGAATGGCTATATAAAGCTAGAAACTTATATTTAAATGCATCAAAGCAAGCAATTTTGAAAAAGACTATAGCTAAGGAGTTTGTGTGGCTTGCAAATGTGCTAGAGGTAGAATTGGAAAAAAGTCTGAGAAGGGACTTATATTATTTTTTCCCAAGGAATAACTTTCCAGTTGTTCATTTTTCATTTTGAAGATGTTTGTAAATATTTTTCAAGCATTTTTATTAATATATTGGCCGATATAGGACCCAGAGACATAGGCCATTGTGCCAAACTCTGTTATCAATTATGTGTTGAATGTCTTGAATTATTCTTGTTAAATTGATGTTTTTAAAATAAAATTCTTAAATTATTTATATAAATTATTAATATTAAGCAAAATTAAATATGTAAGCATATTATTGCTTAAGTTTACGAATCAGGTTGGTATCAAAGTAGTTAATGTGTTGGGCTAACTTCTCTATTTGCATTACTTTGAAACGTTAAGTTTGATCTCAGAACTAAGTTTGTAAGTGAATTTGTGATTTTTTTATTTAACTAAACTCAACTATTGTAAAATAATGGATCCAATGCTAGCTCAAATTCAGTTATTACTGAATACCATTATCACTGTGATAATGAAATACCTACAATCCCAAGAGCTAAGCTAGTAAGTGATAGAGCAATGGTAGTATTAGCAAATCAAAAAGCTCTGACAGAGTAATGATGATCTACAAGCAAAATTACAACAAGACAATTGATAGAAGAAGAGGATGCATAGAGATTCAGAGATTTGTGGACATTGTGTCCAATGGGGTCATATTGCTGAGCAATGCCAGATACTACATCCAATTTAGACTTCATTATGGTTTAAAAGATGGAATGAGGAGAGAGGCAAAGCAATAGCCATGTCCAGTAGTGGTCAATCAATCTGACCAAAAACACATCATCAAGTAACTTTATAATATTTAATGTGATAGTTGTTAATAATAGAAGTACTAGATATTATGCTATGTTCTGATGAAGATCAAAGGTAAATATGCATTGCTATTTCTTAAGGGAAGTTCATGTAGATCTATTTTAACTAGAGTTCTAGAGCTATTTATATTATTGAAGGTATCACACAATGTCTAAAACTAAGGACTCTTCCATTACTTCACACTAAGACATTTAGAGGAGATGATGACACAGTACAAGGACATGTGACCCATTATGGCATCCTAAAATTTGGCATTAAACGATTATTCTTTGATTTAGTAGCTCTTGATATAGTTCTAGGAGAAGTTGACGAGATAAATTTGGGTCA
Source organism: Torreya grandis (assembly GCA_037957365.1). Taxonomy (NCBI): domain Eukaryota; kingdom Viridiplantae; phylum Streptophyta; class Pinopsida; order Cupressales; family Taxaceae; genus Torreya; species Torreya grandis. Next base: position 1,228,315 of record JARHVA010000764.1, on the reverse strand, counting down.
TTATTATCTCACATCTTGACATGCCAGAAGCACTACATTAGGAGAAGGAATCCAACTGATGACCAATCACACCTATGAGATTTAGTTTAGGACAAACCAGACAATAAAGGTACATTCTGGTTATAACAGTGATTCCTCTAATTCATATACTCTTGTTAGTCCTATTAATGAAAATGATGTTGAAAGTCTAGAAGTAAATAATGATCTGATTATTAATTTATTTTTGATGTAAATTCTTAGGATGAAAATAATGAAATCAACTCTTCTAGCTATATTGATGATGTTAGGGATACTAAATATACTAACCCTAAACATTTATCAAGTTCATATGTTAATACATTTGAAAATCACATGAAGGGAATAGGTTTTAAGCTATTAGATAAAATGAGATTCAAAGGAAAAGGGCTTAGAATTAATGGTCAAGGGATTGTCCAGCCAATCCAAGTGGCAAAGAGACCACTCTATATAGGATTAGGATATGGAAGTGAAGGACAAATGTCCCAAGAAGTTGAGTTGAAGGATTACTCAAGCAATAAGCTAGAACACCCTGAAGAGATGGAAGAAGTACTCTTTGAAGATGTAACAGTTACATTGGATGAAGAATCTTCAAATGATTCATCAAGGTATGCAAAAAAGAGATACTTGAATGTATTTTTTGATTATGCCCAAGAAAGTCCTAAAATGACACCTAAGAAAGCTGTCAAAATGAGGTTACCTAAAGAAGACATGAAGTTAGGTTTTTTACTTAAATGATAAGGGGAAAATGTTGAAAGAAGATAAGAAAAGTTAGAAATAACCTAAGGCAAAGGTTGTAACTATATCTTCAATCAAGTAGAAGATAAAATATTGTCATTCAAAACCATAAACAACATCAACAAAAGAGACGACAGTCAATGAGAAGTTGCTAGTTCATAAATTGTCACCCTAGAAAGGTAAGCAACCCTTCTTCAAAAGAATAATAGTTAAGCATTCTAAGATAGATGCTATTTTTGATAAAAATTATCAAAATAATCTGATATCAAAAGATGTAGAAACCCTAGGTTTGGAAACTAAGCCACATTTCCAACCCAATTTTTTTATAAGATAGATGATGGTAATAAATTACATGTAAGTAAAATATGAAAATTAGAGTTTGTAATTACTACCAAATTTTTAGATGGAGTTGAATTAGATGTGGTTCCACTTCAATTTAGTGGCATTATCCTAGGTAAACCATATTTGTCTCTGAGAAAGGCAACTTTTTCCAAAAAAGAAAATCAATATAACATTGTAAAAGATGAGATAGAATATCTCATGTGAGCACATAGACAATAACATTAATAGGTAAATGGTGCTTTTAGTGTTATTTTACTCATCCATTTTGTAGATAAGAACACTGTAGGGTAACATAAAGATGTTATTATGAGAAACATCGAGAATAACTCAAAAGACAGGTTGTATTTTTTATTTTTTATTTTCTAGTATGTACAAACATGTATGCATATTTATAATACCTAAATATAGACATTGTTGATAAATGCATAAGACCCAAGTATGGGCAATATTTGTAATCATTACAGTGTTTGTAAAGACCCAAGAAGGGCAAAGTTTGTAAATTGTGTTGCTATGTAAGAGCCTAAGAGGGTAATTGTAAAATGGTTATTATTATAATACCAGATGACATGCAATGGTCTTAGATCTCAAGACCTAAAATCAATTGACATTCAGGAGATCATTTGAGCCAGAGTAAAACCCAGAGCCATGAAAGGATCCTCACATGGATACCAAGTCTAGTACCAACTTTTTGAGGACAAAATCCATCTTAGTGGGGAGGATTAATCTTAGAGGATCCATATTCAATTTGAAAACAAATTCATCAAATTGTAGGTTGATTATTGTCATAGTGAAGAGCATCTTGAGAGATTTTTAGTGCATCGCACGGTTCACAAAATGGATCCCGTATGAACAAAATATCACACATCAAAGATCAAATAAGGCAAGTAAAAAAATTTGGGGTTTGGATAGAACATCTAGTTGGATGTCAACAAGTGGTGAGTGTTCGATAAGTGGTGAGTGTCAATAAGTGGTGAGTGGATGACAAATGGCGAGTAAAGATTGGACCATGTGGTGGGTCCTCAAGCCACCACATGGTTTGCCACCATTTAATTAATTTCCATGGTATAATTTTAATTATTTCATGATGTTCCAAACAAACCATATAACTTATCATTTCCACGTACATGCCACATAACCCTACATTCCATATTCTACCCAACATACTAGCCACATTTCATTCCCTAAGTTTTCACATACTTGCCACATGACCCCATGTTCCATGTCACGTTTCATAGCTAAACATTCATATGAAACCACATAACATCCCAAACATCCATATGAAACCATATGCCACCACATGCCCACCAAAAACCATGAAAATGCCAGTTACTTGGCATATTAAACCACAAACTTCATTGTATATAAATATCCATGAAGCCCCCCACTTTCCAATGTGGGATTAAAGATTATGATGGAGACAAAAGTGAAGGCATGAGTTTCAAACACTTATCCTCATGTGTAAGACGGATAAGGCCCAACCACTTGGGCTACAAGTTTGAATGGATATGTAAAGTTGAAAACTTATATTTAAATACATCGAAGCAAGTAAGTTTGAAAAAGACTATAGCAAAGGAGTTTGTGTGGCTTGCAGAGGTGTTAGAGGTAGAATTGGGAAAAAGTCAGAGAAGGTACTTATATTATTTTTTCCCAATGAAGAACTTTCTAGTTGTTCACTTTTCATTTTGAAGACATCTGTAAGTATTTTTCAAGTGTTTTTTCTAATACATCAGCTGATATAGGACCCAGAGATGTAGGCCATTATGCCGAACTCCGTTATCAATTGTGTGTTGAATGTCTTGAATTATTCTTGTTAAATTGATGTTTTGTAAATAAAATTCTTAAATTATTTTCATAAATTATTAATATTAAGCAAAATTGAATACATAAATGTATTATTTCTTAAGTTTACGGATCAGGTTATTAACAACAAAAAATAACTTAATAGGTAGTTATAGTTTGCATGCCAAACTAGGACTTCAGACCATCACTGTTAGAAATACCATGTCCATGTGAGTCAACTTTATATTTTACACTTAGCATAAAAGTGAAATTTTGACCTCCCAATCTGTATTTAAAGCTTAGCTCTCTTAGCTCTCCTAGTCTCTTCTCCTTCTCCAGGAGGTCATTTCAATTTATATTACCTATAGGATCCCAAAACTTATCCCATTGTGATGACCAATTCTAGATAGTAAAGGTTCATAAATAACACTTGGCCCCAAAATAGAGTTTTACTACACGTCTACTCATTTGACATATTTGCTACCCTAGTCTCTCAACTCCCTACAATTTATTTAAGGATTCATTCTAGTTTACACACCTGTTAGACCTCTGAAACCTTTCCCATCCTCTCTTCCTCACATGTGAATTTTTTTTCATGTTTTAATCTTTGATCAAAAATGTATTTTCGAGACACTTATCCCACTTTCTAGGTCCCCAAACTAGTTGTTATTTGACTTGATTAGGTATCTCACTTTGCTCTGGTAGGTCATTTTGGTTTTCATGCTATTTCAACATCTGAAAGTTATTCCATATTATTCACCAGGCTCAGTTGAGCAAGTTTCATGTTTTGACCTCCTCCCATAAATGGCTCCTAGATCTTCATATTGTAATTACAAAATCCCACTCCTATGGGTTAAAAAATTGCTAATTTTCTCATTTACACCTGAATGGTGCAAATTTTCTTGCCCAATTATATTTAGTATTATCAGAGGCAAATTTATCTAAGTTGGAAAAATAAATTAATCCCTAGACCTAATCAAGCTTTGAAATCATGAATAGGTATTGGGAGTGTTTTCATCGAGTTCTTTTGTTAATTATAACTTTAGTTCCAAACAGGTCTAAGTGGGGAGGCCTAAGTGTTTTGCAACATTGATTAGAGAAAAAAATCCAATTAGGCCACTGCCTTCATTTTTCATAAAGTCATTTGTCATTAGGTATTTTAGACCTTATTAGGTCTAGGTTAGGGTGAGGGGTTGGTTTTAGTGTATTTTGGGATTTAAATCTCAATTAGGTTAGGAGGCATCAAGGGCATTTTGTTTAGTTGTAGTTAGGGTTGGAAACACTGATTAGGTCTTCAAAATGTTCAAAGTTGTTAGTAATATTAATTGGAGCCTGGGCCCTGACTAGGTCATAGAGGATCCTAGGCCCCCCATCCTAGTTTTATGTGGGTTTTGGACCCCTAGACCCTTAACTACCATCATAATTGTAATCGAGGTTTTCACCCCCAGTTCCCTAGCATAATTTTATATAAGCCTTTCGAGCCCCAATTCCTTGATTGGGTTTGCTTTAGGAATTTAAGCCTCAAACTACTAATATAAACTCCATAAGCTATTTCGAGGGTCCAGATCTTGATTGGGTCTGGGCACCTTAACTTAAATTTCCTACCTAAAATCCTTATAAATAATTAAAAAACCTATAATTAGGTCTAATTGAAGGCAAAAATTGACCCTTAATTCTATTTGGGCTTTCAAAGCCCAATTAGAACTAAAGGGTGCTAAAATTTAAAAATTAGCAATAAAATTAAAATATAAACCTAAGACCCCTAAAAATCTTGGATTGGTCTACTAGGACCATTTTTGACATGTTGATCATTTTTTTGTAATAACTTGAGCATCTAGAGTCCATTTTCAAAACTATTCACATTGTCAGATGCAACAATGGTTTTAATTTTGCTTTATTTCTCCTGGTTAAAATCATGTTCATGTTTTTATATGATAGTGCATTATTAAAAATTGTTAATTCTCTTTTTTTGACTTGTTTTGTAGGTGAACAACGAAAGTGATGTGATTTGGGAAGAGGAGGAGGTAGCTGAGGCATTAATGGTGGTAGTTAGATGTTTTGGATGGAAAATTACTCCCCTTTAGAAGGTTATTTGCTATATATTATTGTCATTTACTCTCAAAGGGTTGGATTTTTTCCCTCCCACAAGATATTTAGAGCCAACCCCTTATACTTTTCTACAACTTTTCATGTTTTATTAGTGTTAATCTCTCCCTCAACTCCTCCCCTGCTATTATGCTAGAAATTTTTTAGGAGAATGATTGTAATAGACTCCAAATTTGTTTATCAAATGATGAATGTTGATTAATTGAAGACTTGGGATTATTTTATTCCATTTACAAATTTATAAGGTGGTGGTTACTATTATTTTCTTGTTTTGCTCCCCTCAAAAGCTTGTATTGACTTTGGATTCAATTGTGCATATGTTGGCTGGTTCAGTAGTTGGTTTATGGAGTTTGTATGATCATGATCTTGAATTTGTCTTCATCATTGCAAGATTTTATTTTTTTACTCTCTACCCTTTTCTTTTGATTTATATTAATTAGTTGTTAGCTAGGGTTTGAATGCAATATGATTGAATATATATCTTGATTGCTTAAATGTATTTTCCATTATCAGTTATAGCATTATTGAATACTAATTTAATGAAATGAATGAGTGAAAAAATTAAATGCACAAATATCAAATAAAATCATACATATGTTGATTTTACTTTGGATAAGTTTTAAATGTAAGTTTGTCTATTTTTACTTCCTACAATCAAATGGTTTAATGAATGAATAAATGTATACTATTTCATTGTTAGCATGACATAAAACCCTTTTGAATAAAAAAACAAACATACCACATTTTACATTATTCAAGTACCCAAAATCTATTGAAACTAAGTTAGAAGTTTAGAATAGGTGAATAGGTGAACCAATAAAGGCCCCATGAAATGGAATGTGCATAATGAGCCACTGAGTGAAGATCAATGTGCCTAGACTAGGTAGATATAAAACTTGGAGAGATCCTCCTGAATCTCCTTTCAAGAGAGGTGAGTCATGAGATGATCCTATAACATTGAAGCTTACCAAAATTCATGTCTTAAAAATTAGTGGAAGAAGGAGGGATTGAATCTCCACTTATCCAAAAATATAAGACAAAAATTCTAGCAAAAATTCTAAATTTGAGCACTTAGGAGAGTTGCCCACGCTCGAGTATTTTGAAAGCTAAATTGGAAAGTAGATAGATACCCATGAGATCAAAGTCCATAAGGGCTGATTTTTAATTGTTAAAATTCACTAAACACATGAAAACAAGGGTAAATAAAAGAAAATTGAAAAAAAGACAAATTCACTCAACTAGTAGCTCACCTACTATTGTAACTATATTTATCAATCCATTTGCTACCCTTCAAATTCCACCAATGGTGGATAATCCCACTTGGATTGGTGTAGGTTAATGCCTTGTGAAAGTTTTAGGGCTTGACCATGACCTACCCATGTATGTAGATAAATTTTTCCCAAAATATACACATAATGGGATTCAAATAACCGAGAAGCATATTCAAGCATTTAAAAATTCCTTGATTTGAACACAAATTCAACTTGAGCATGTGGCTTGCCCCTATTCCATTAATCCTTGGGATAAATTTCCTACATCTGATACCTTGGCCTTCCCAATAAATATATCACTTCCTAGAATGATTTAAAAACTATTTCCGTCAACCATTTCAAGATACCCATTGATATGGATATCCTATATCATCACTTTGTTGATGCCCGTAGGGAGCCAAATGAACCTATGAGTGTCTTCAATGCACGCTTCCATAAGCTTTACCAAAGGTTGAAAAACCTATACACTCAAATAGAAGTAGCTACCATATAAACATACCCGAGGGCTTTAGATACAATGACATCCATATTCCTCAAAAGAACTCAAACAACCCTCTTATCCTTGTCATTAGCATATGATGAGGCTATAAACATTGAACAACAAATGGTGACACAAGGATAATAAAGTCATCCTTTACCTTCATTAGGCCAACTAGGTGATTACAATTAGATTCCAATGATTAACCATGCTCTTCAACATAATACACCATTGATGAACCCAATTTTGGGTGCTCTGTATGCAAGCCCAAATATAGTATACAATCTAACACCCATGATCTACATGTCTAGTAACCTACGTTATATGCCTCCATATCATGTTTTATCATAGAAAAACAATCAATAACTTGTTCCTATAGTATACAACATTGACATTGAAATATTTAACTAAGATAGCTTAACATGATTCTAAGGCCTAATAGAAGCACTCTTATGCTAGATAATGAACTTGAAGAATACATTGTATTCTATTAAGGAATATAAAAACCATGCAAAACAAATGCAATGAAATAAAATTGATTCAATTAGAATTAATGGTTCCATATTACTCCACATTACATTCTACAATATTTCACACTACAAATGCACTACTAGAGTGCACAATAAATAAGAAAGAGAAAGTGGGATAGACAATCCATGGTGGGTATGTCAACACTATGTGCACACACCAAAGTGGGAGATAAAGTGGTAGACAACTCATAGTAGGGTATGGTCCACTCATAATAGAGTGACTAGATTATGCACTAAACACATGCACATAATTAACCATCTAATTATGGACTAAACATATGTGGACACTATTAAGTCCTAATTAAGCTTAAAATGAAGAAGTGTGAAAGAAACCCAAAGGTAAACCAGTTTGGTTGAGAAACCTTTTCACACAAACACCCCCCACTTAAGTGCAACATAAGAGGAAATCAAACTACAAACATACAAAAAACAATGGGTCACAACAATAAGGTTTGATGAGGTACCCATGTACAAAATGATCCCCTCAAGCACAAGAGAGAAAGAGGAAACCCATAGGAAGAAACTCCCCCTATGAGAGGATAAGGGAAGAAGTTCATGTGACTCTCCCTAAAATAGTGTTGAAGCCAAGTGTCTCAATGGACATCAATCCATATTACTAGAATGCATGGATGTTGAGTTATTGTAACTGCCAAGTGATGTAGGAAATGGTGTTAAATACATGGATCACTCAAAATAAACATTAGATGCCAAAGTAATGGGTAGTGAAATGAACCCAAGGAAGCATTGCCTAAACACCTCCCCTAAATGTTGAACTAGGAGAAAGTAACAATGCACGTCTCTGCTGATGGAGTTGGTAGAAGTGGTGACAAGTGAACAAAAAGATGGTGTCATTAAAAAAGGTCACCAAGCTATGAAAAAGGACTTCAAGGTGAAATGGATCTATAATGTGGCTAGAAAAACTATCCCTCAAACCTAATCAGAAACTAAAAGAATGCCAAAAAGTACACAAACCAAGATATGCAAGAGTGGATGCATCCTCTACTCGAACATCATCCTATGTATATTTAATAACTCTAAAACTGTTAGATTTTGGCAACATGTTGATGTAGGAGCATCTACAAAAGTTTCAAATTCTAGTGTAAAAATTCAAATTTTGGTTTTCCCTCCAAATTGTGAGATTTCAAAATTTCACCTTGAAAGTAAAATGTAATTATCAAAAAGTGAAAGTAAAAAGGTAAAAAGTAATGGTTAGGCTATTGAGTAAATTAGGGGGAAATGGTTGAAACTATTTTCAACCTTATAATATTGTTAAAACTTAAAAACAACATTTGTTTGCCTTAAGCCCAATTTGGGCGTAGAAGTTGGAAGATAGATTCTTGAAAAGAAAGAAAAACAAAGAAGAATTCGTTAAGGAGAGAGGATGAGAAGAGAAGGAGGATGAGAGGGGTGTAGAAGTGAAGAATAATAGAGAGGAAGAGTCCTCTCATTCAAGAGAAAGAGAATGGAATGAAGAAGAGAGAGGAGAATTAGTGAGGGAGGACCTCACTCAAGAAATGTTAAAGGAAAGAGAAGGAGAAGTCAAGAGAATGTGTGGAGGAGCAAGCAAGGTTTTAAAAGCCATGGATTTTGGCATTGAAATGTAAGTCTTCTATTGATCAATGAAGGAATAAATGTTTTGTTTCATGTTATGGTCTCTTTATGAATTCTGGTAACAGGCCTGCATATGTGAATGTGTGTATGTATGAAAGATGTGTGTATGATGATTCTCTAAAGAACATTGTGAAAGACTGATTATTTTATATGTTGGGAAAAATCTAAAGGTGGTATTATTTTATCAAGATGTTTTAAGGAGTTTGGAATGTTGTAAAAAGCCTAAACAGGCCTAAACAGGGTATTCAGGCCTGTAAAACTACAGCCCACTGTCTTAAATCAAATCCACGTGAAAATGTTTGTATGAAGCCTAAAATGGTATGGAGATAAGATATATAGGTCCCTAAGGCAATTATAAACTTAAGAGTGAAGAAAACCAGGCCCTAAAAACCCTCTTGATGTCCAAAAACTCCACAGTTGAAATTCAAGCCTGTAGGTGATAGTGTATAGAAAAAGTTAAGAAACTTGTATGTTTTTGCATTGTAAGTGGATTGATCAGGTCATTGTTGATAGGGAATATTAATGGGAAAGTAATTAAGGTATTTTCATGGTTTTTTATCCTCTTTAAAGTCTATTGATCACACAAAAAGAGATCACAATAATGAACCCTGTTGGCTGTCATAAAAATACAGTCCAAGAGAACTGAGTTGTTGAGCATTAGAAGGTACAGAAGGTTGACATGACCGAGATAATTATTGGATAAGGTGTAAGGGGTTAAAAAATACCATATAAAAGTGATTAGAGCCCTTGAAACTATCTAAAACACACCCAGAAAAAATAATTAGCTCGCAGCCTGTGACTGTCCAAGGGAAAATCCTGATTTAGCTTCTAGCCCTCAAAATGAGTTTTAAAGCTTGAAAACTCTTGAAACTTTGGAATTTTACCCTTGATGATGTTTTAAAAATTTTTAAAGTGGTTTCAAGGTGATACAGTATGGAGAAGTACAAAAAAAGACAATTACCAAGTGAAGCCTAGGTGCATGTGAAGGAAAGAGCATAGGCCAATATAGGAAAAGTGAATTTCTCCAAAGAAGTGCACTAAAAAATGATTGATTCACCTGAAATAAGATAATGGGTATCTATAATGATGCTTTTTTTTCTTATAAAGTCCGTATTTTACTCTGGACAAGGTGTTTTGCATTCAAGGAGGGCTAATTAGAACAGGGCTTAAAGAAGGAAGTACAATTCCTTACAAAGTAACCTCAAGATATTTTTCAATATGTTATAGAAGGGATTAATGGGTATCCATAAATTTTTTTACTTTCATTATTTAATTAACCATTAAGGACTTATGGCCAATAAACAGGTAAAATAGGGCTACAAGGAATGAATGATCTAGATAGGTCTGTATCAGTTTCATCACATGTGTGATAGATGATGAATATACAATGAAGGAAAATAAAATTGAAAGAAATTCCAATGAGACATGAAATGGTCCTCATATGGGTTTTAACATATAAGTGTCTGATAAGATACTCATTTACAATAGAGGAGTAATTTTTTTTGTTATGAGAAAAATTACAAAAAAACTCAAGGTGCTAAGAAAAGGGCCTTGATATGTCTCCAATAAAGAATGCAAGGCACTAATAAAGGGGTCGTGAAGATACATGAACTCTATATAAATTCATTCAATGAATGACGGTCTAGAAGAATGTGAATGCTAGATGAAGTTGAGACAATGCCAATTGGGCATGTTGATAAAATAGGAACACTATTGTGACAAAAGAGTTTTTCTATGAGGAGGTTTGACCACCTGTTAGACCAAGCCTCACCTGTTAGGTTTTGTTAATGAAAGGATGTATCACATAAATTAGCAATACTTACCACCATAGGTGACCGATTGAGGTGGCCACTTGTACAATTTTATTTTTGGCATGAGAAAAAATTATCAAAAAAACTCAAGGTGCAATTTTATTTTTGCATGAGAAAAAACTTAATTTTTTTAATTTTTATGTTTTTTTTAATATGTGAGAAAAATATTAAAAAACTCACATTATTTTTTTATCTTCTTTTTTATGTGAGAAAAAAATGAAAAACTTACATTTCTTTTCATGGTGAAAAAATAATAAAAAAACTCATATTTTTTTTAAACTTGAATTTTTTTTTTTTGCTGAATAGCAGTTAATAGAGATGCGATAACTTTTGTGTTACTAAATAAAATTAATAATTTCAAACTATTCTAGAAATATAAAAACTAGGTAGACAAAACTCAGAAATGTTTTAGCGCGATGATTCATAATAAGAGAGCTATGTGAAGAAGAATAGGCATATATATTTTATAATAAAACTTAAATATACATCTATAAATGACATATTTGGCTTCAAATGTCCAACTAGGATAAAATAAGAGGTATATCTAACTTTCTCAGACACCCTAGATACAATGGAGAACCCATATTTGCTTCATGAAGCTCCAAAAATGTGCCTGCAACCAAAAACACACAAATAATAAACCCTCCCAGAAACTAAAATTTATTATGCACCTTTCTGATTCTCAAGACCACCCAAAGAGGATGTAAGAGAAGAACATACTTAGTATGGCAAGAAGATCTCCTAAGAGGCTACCCAAAATCTCTAAACCCAATTTAATACCATGTAAGATTGTGCTAAGATATCCTAACAAGATTATAAGGCCTAATGGAATCACTCTTCTCACAAGATCATATCTTGATAAGAATAAATTATATTCTTATCATGGATGCATAAATAATGTGCAAGACAAATGAAATAGATGAATTGATTCAACTAGAATCAAAGGAGTTACATAAATGCAATATATTAAATCTACATTCCACATTCCATATTACAAATGCACTACTAGAGTGCACAATATATAGAAAAGAGAGAGTGGGGTAGACAACCCATAGTGGGTATATCAACACTATGTGCACACACAAAAGTGGGGAACAAATTTGTAGACAACCCATAATGGGGTATGGTCCACTCATAGTGGAGTGACTAGATTGTGCACTAAAGACATGTGCACATAATTAATCATCTAATTATGTACCAAACATATGTTCACACTATTAAGTCCTACGTAAGCTTAAAGTGAATAAGTGTGAAAGGAACCCAAAGGTAAAACCAATTTGGGTGAGAATCCTTTTCACACCAATAGCTACCATGCCTAACACTAACAATTATGCTACTTCCACAAGAAATCAATGAGTTGTCTTGTCATTTATAAATAACCAGACACATGTTAACAACACTCATAATCAAGAACATCCTAGTATCCCTACATTTTTAAATGCTAATGTACATGTGGATAACCCACAACCATAAACAGGAAATCCATAAAACACTAGTGTGAATATAGAAGTAGCTAATTTACAATAAATGGTTCAAAGGTTGACAAATGATATGGTCAATTTACTTAGACAAGTGCCTCAAAACACTAAATAAAATGAAAATAACCTACCACCAAGCAAAAATTTCAACTTCTAAAAAACCAAAAAATAATAAAACATAAGGCTAAATAATAGAGGTGTACCTAGCCCATTGGATAATAACAACAACAATGCTTCCGATGTGGTGAACCTAGTTAATTTAGCACAGCTCACTTGGTGTAGGATACATAATATAATTGACCATGCTAAAACTGATCATGTGTAATTCATTCGTGCCTCAAACATATTTTATAAGGAGATGGATAACCTATAACTAGTTCCTGCACCTGATAATAACTCTAATCAAGGTGGAGGAAACCGTGGTACATGTCTAGTCTTGAAGACTTATGAGTTTCCATTTGAAAGTGAAAAAGATCTTGAAGATAACCTAGATGAGGTCCACACATTTAAACAATTTTAGAGGGGAAATAACTACCAATTGAGGAGAAAATTTCAAACTCCATTAACAACATCTAGTCCTCCGAACAACACTCAAGTTCCCCCCATGAGAACTCGATTGATAATCTATTTCCACCTACAAAACCTACAACATCTTACCAACCCAAGAAAAACTCTACACCTACACAAAGTGACAAACCAGTAGAACCAAATAAACATGGATACAATATTTTAGATGACCTAAAGAAAACTAATGCCAACATCACAATGTTTGACTTACTTCAAATCCCAAACAAAAGGGTATGTTACTAAAAGAATTATCCACTCTTAAAGGGAAAGAAACTACTAGAAAAACTGATGCTCATGTTTTAATTTTCAATAAAAAAATTGAAACTCATTTCCTCCTAACAATCCATATTTTTGGTATAAACCTGCATAATTGTTTGGTGGATTCTGGTGCTTCTAGCAATGGCATGCCTTATGCAATTTACTACTAGTTGGGTTTGACACCTGCAAATTAAAATAGGAAGGACATTTAGTTAGAATAATTAGAGGTCAAGGTTGTCAATGAGCTAAATCACATCCATATTTAGTTTCCTTTAGATATGAGGGTGCAATAGTTTATTGACATTTAGGTAGTTTATATACTGATGTTTATGACATGCTTCTAAGCAGAGATTGGTCTAGAATATTAAATGGTTACATGGAAACAAAATTATCTCATATGTGCCTATAATGACATGGCATACCCAATCAAATCAAGATTGAACACGAGCCCAAGATGATTCACATGATAATAAAATACAATAAAACAAATGCAATCTTGTATGGGGAATCAAATCTCAAGATGTATGCCCTTGAGAAAGAGGCATAAACTTATAAGAATTTCTCTATGAACATGTTGTTTTTATAATAAAATGTATAACTTAAAGAGATAGATCAGATTAATGAGGATGATTTCATCTATACACTTGAAATTAATTTGTTTTTTAGTGTTACCATAGTACACAAGGGGGTAAAACCAGCTGACCTAAATGAAAAATAAGGCTATCAATAGTTATTGTCAGCAATGGGTGTGGATGAGTCATAAATCAACAACCTTAATGAGAGTTATCCAAGAAAATTTAGAGAGTTTTTGATCCCCCATGATGAGTGAGAAAATATCCTTGGCACTCCTATAGTCACTTCTACCATTGAATACTTGGCTAGAAGGTCTTTATCAACTGAGAAACAAGATGTCTACCCACTTGGCATTGAGAAATCCAATGAAGAAATCAATGTAGAAATAACATCAGCTCATCAAAATCTAATGTATATAGCTAAAAACCATTTGTGGATTCTGAAATTTGATGGTTCTAAATCTATGAGTAGGTGTGGTGATGGTGTATAACTCATCAATCCCAGAGGGAAGTCATATTTGACTACATATTGCCTATAATTTGGTTGCACAAACAACATGAATGAATATTAGGTAGTAGTTCATGATATCTTGTTCACATTAAAGAATAAATTTAGGAACCTCAAGGTACTGTGTGACTTTGAACTAGTGGTTAAACATATAAGAATCCATTATGCATGTAATGACAAATATTTATCAAGATACCACAACTAAGTATGGAATTTAATAGAGGATTTTAATGCATTCAATATTCAAACCTTACCTCATATAAGAATTTATATAGTAGATGCATTAGCTACAATTTCAAGTACTCTGGAACCTATAGTTGACTCCAAGTTGAAAAGGTACAATAATTACCCATTGCCTACACTAGATGAAGTTCTATAAATAGTGAATGGTTCTCAAATGATGCCAATTCTAGATGGATACTCAGGGTATAATCAAGTAGTGGTCAATTATGAAGATTGGATTAAGACAAAATTTATAATAAAGTGGGATATGTTTGCATATAAAAGGATGCCATTTATCCTGATCAATGCAGGTGCCACCTTTCAATGTGCTATGAATATTACATTCAAGGATCTCATTGGCAAATGCATAGTCATATACAGGGATGAGCTAACTATCTTTCCAAGAATAGAGAAGACCACGCCAAGGATTTAAGATTGGTCTTACAGAGGTGCGGAGACCATGAAATCTCCTTGAACCCAAAAAAGTGCATCTTTGGGGTGATAGAAGGTAAGTTGCTAGGCCACATCATCTTAAAATGAAGTATTTCTATAAACACTAAATGAGTAGAGGAAATTATGAAAATTCTATTTCTTGGTAGCAAAAAGAGTTGAAGTCATCTTTTGGTAAGATAAAATTCACCAGGAAGTTTATTTTAACCTTTGTAGAGATATTTTGACCATTAAATAATATGTTAAATAAGGATTCCAAGATTGAATGGATGACTAAAGCACATGTGGATTTTGATCAGATTAAGAAAGAAATTATAAATACATCGGTGTTAATCACTCATGACTATACGTAACCCTTATACATCTATTCATTCACCTTAGAACACTCAATTACAATTGTCCTAATATAGAGGAAAGAAGCTGGGGATGAGAGACCTATCTCATTTATGAGTTCTCCTCTTTGAAATGTTGAACTGAAGTATTCAACTATAGAAAAATAAGCCTTTACCTTGATCAAAGCTATCAAAAAATTTTGGCACTACATTTTATGTAGCAAGGTGTTTGCAGTGGTAATTGACCCAACAATAAAGTCTATATTGATGCAAAATGAGTTGGGTGAGTGAAGGAAAATGTATGACCATTCTCCAGTAATTTAACCTAGATCTCTAGCCAATGAAAATTATAAGAGTTCAAGGACTCAATAAGGCCATGGCTAAAGAATACTTGTAGATAGTTTTTCAGTAGTACACAATGCAAGACATTACTAATGATGACTGACATCAAGATGTAGTCTACTATTTCTCAATAATGAGTGTCTAATTCATCTCAATTTAACTCAAAGAAGAGCCTTATGACTAACAAATTAATAAATTTATGATCAAATTAGGAATGATATATAGAAGAAATCATGAAGGTGTATATCTAAGATGCTTGAATAAATAAGAATCAGTTGGAGTACTCAGTATTTTCCATGAAAAATATGGAACTAGTCATGGATCAGGGAGTGATACAACCCATCAAATACTTAAGGTAGGGTATTACTAGCCACATGTTTTTAAAGAGGCTCATGTTCACATCTAGAGTTATCATAAATTCCAAGTTGTTGTGTATAGAGAACATACCCCTACCATGCCATTACATTCAGTCATTGAAGTGCATTCATTCACAAAATGGGTATTGGACTTCTTAATAGACATCAATACTAACTATTTAGTAGGACACAAGTTCATCCTTACGACAATTGATTATTGTACCCATTGGATGGAAGCTCGAGCACACCAACATGGTAATTAAATTTCTAGAATAACACATCATCACTAAGTTTGGCATGCTTGCTATGCTAGTATGTGATAATGGTCTTGATTTTTCATCTCTTTAATTCACTAAATGGGCTTATGAAACTAGGTAATCCTAAAATTATCTTCCAATTATTATCTATAGGGTAATGGGGTAGAAAAATCAACTAATAAGAATTTATAGATGTAATTAATAAGATCTTGGTGAAGAACCCTAAGGACTGGCACAATGTTCTCAAGTTTGTGTTATGGTCTTATAGGACTAGAATTAAGTCAGCCTTAGGAATTCCATTGTAACATCTTGTTTATGGCCAAGACCCCATCTTTCTAGTTAACTTGAGAATCCCTATGTTACAGTTCATGAGAGATTACCTAGAAATGGATTATAAGATAGAAGCTCACCTCTTTAACCTAAATAATTATAGGAAAAACATGATGTAGCTATTTTGAATTTTAACAAACACTAAGAGGTCATCAAACATTTATTTGAAAAGTGAACAAAATAGAAAGCCTTTTGGATCTCTGATCTGGTCCTTCTTTAGGATAAGGCTTATAATATAAAGGGGTAGCATGTCAAGTTTGATGCCTTGTGGTTGGGTCCCTACAAAATCTCTAAAATCTTGGGTGAGAATGTTTTTTGCCTAAAGTGTCTAATTGGTGAGGATGTCCCATTGCTTATCAATGGGTAGTTACTCAAAGACCACTTATAGGCTTGAATTGGCCTAGCAAGTTCTTGTAAATACTTTCTCTTTTCCTTTTGTGCTTTGTTTTTATTTTTGTTCTTGATTTGTGGTTAATGTAGTTTGTTTTTCCTACTTTTCTCACTTTTTGTTGTTGGTATGACCTCATTGCTTGTTTTTCCTTGTAAGTTGACCTGTTGGTTAAAAGAATGAAGAATTAAAGGCATGTATGTAGGCAAATCAAACAACATTCTGGTGCATAAGTGCTCTAATTAGTTTACAACTATAGATTCTATTTCTAGATTAGTTTCAAAGGTATGACTATCATGTGTATTCTAAATTTATTTGAGTTGGATTAAGTTTAGGTAAAACTATCTAGATAATGAAGATATTCTCTCAAAACCAAGCATAAAATTCACATATTAATGGTTTCTAAGTTTGCATAGATGACCTTGCAATGGTAAAAATCTAGGGTGAAAAATCCATAGTTCTACCTTTCACTTACTACAGTGGTCCCCAAACTAGAATTGAGATGTAAAATAAGAAAGAGAAAAGATAAGAAAATAAAATTCAAAATATAAAACACTCACTTCTGGGTAATTTGGGCAACTCCACCATAGGATTTTTTGCCTGGTTGGTAATGGAGCAAGGCCTTGAATGGGATTAAAGGAAACTCTATTGGGGCTATGGATGCTTGTCTAGTAGTAAAATAATGTCCAAAAAAGTGTTCTCAAGGTAAGATTCACTATCCTGATGATTGGATCTATAGTAGATAGTCCTTGTAGGTTCTAAGAAGTGGTAAATTAACTCATTTACACACCCCTGGTCAACAAGAATGTCTAATTTCATCCTTTAGATAGTCCCATCTTCTCCTCTCTCAAATTCATTTAGGTTCCATGCATAGTCTTGACCAAAGGTTCTTGGTTCATAAACATGTTTCTATCATTTTAAAATACTCATGAGTATTTTCCAGTAGAGTTACCATTTGTTGTTACATACACAACACACCCTTATTATTCTAAGAATCAAGGAACCTCATTTTTTGTCTTTTTCTCTACTCCTATTTACACTCATTGTTCATTGGTGTTAGCACCAAAAATTTCCTTGGTGGTCTATCTCAATTTATAATCTAAATCAAGACTCAAAACCATCATCATTAGAAAGACCATGTCTGTGTGAGTCAACTTTGTATTTTACACTTAGCATAAAAGTGGACTTTTGACCTCCCAATTTGCATTTGAAGTCTATCTCTATTAGCTCTTCTATCTCTCTTATCCTTCTCTATGAGGTCATTTAAATTTCCATTCCCTTTGGGATCCTAGAACTTATCTTATTATGATGACCAAGTCTGAACTATAAAGTTTCATATATAGCACTTAGCCCTGAAACATAGTTTTGTTACACTTCTACTCACCAGGGATTATTGTCAACCTCCTCTATTAACTCCCTATAATTGCTATGGGGGTCATTCTAGTTTCTATTCCTATTATACCTCCAATACCTATCCCATCCTCTCTTCCTCATTCATTTAGGTAAGTTTCATATTTTTCTCTTTGAGTAGAAATGCATTTTTGAGACACTTATCCCACTTGTCAGGTCCCCAAACTAGTTATTATTTAACTTGCTCAGGTTTCTCACTTTTCTCTAGTGGGTCATTTTGGTTTCCATGTCATTTTGGCTTCTATAACCTTTTTTATCTTGTTCACCAACTCAGTCGAGCAAGTTTCATGTTTTGACCTCCTCCCATAAATGGATCATAGATCCCCATATTGTACTTACAAAATCCCACTCCTCAAAGTAAAAAACTTGCTAACTTTCTTATTTAGGTTTGAATGGTTAAAATTTCCATGCCTAATTGTAATTAAGCTTCTCAGAGGTAATTTATCTAAGTTTGAAAAAAAATTAATCCCCAAACCTAATTAGACTTTGAAAACTTGATTAGGTCTTGGGGAGTGTTTTCATTGAGTTCCTTTGTTAATTGTAACTTTAGTTCTGAATAGCTCTACGTGGGGAGGCTTAAGTGTTTTGCAGTTTTGATTAGAGCAAAAACTTTGATCAAGTCTTAGCCTTCATTTTTCATCAATCCCTTTGCCATTTAGGATTTTAGACTTGACTAAGTCTAGGTTGGGGCTAGGGGTGAGTTTTAATGTATTTCAAGATTTAAATTTTGATTAGGTTGGGAGGCACCAAGGGTGTTTTGTTTATTTTTAATCAGGGTTGGAAATTTGGACTAGGTTTTTAGACCATTCAAAGTTATAAGTAGTGTTAATTGGGGCTTAGGTCTTGAATAGGTCATCTATGATCCTAGGCCCCTCATCTTATTTTTATGTAGGGTTTATAACCACCAAACCCCTGACTACCATCATAGTTGTAATCAAGGTTTTCACCCCTAGTTTCACAACACAATTCTATCTAGGATTTTAAGCCCCAATTCCCTGAGTGGGTCTACATTGGGCATTTAAGCCTCAAACTATCGATAAAAATCTCATAGTCTATTTTGGCGGTCTAGACCCCAATTGGGTCTTAGCCCCCCTTAATTTAAATTTCTCACCTAAAATCCTTAGCAAACAATTCAAAAAAGCACATGATTAGGTCTAATTGAAGGCAAAAATGGACCCTTAGTTCTATTTGGGCTTTTAAAGCCTGATTAGAACTAAAGGGTGCTAAAATTTAAAAAGCAAAAGTAAAATTAATATATCTTGAAACCCCTAAAAATCCTGGATAGGTCTACTAGTGATCCAAAACTCAAAAAGCTTTAGTTGAAAGATAATTCAAGAAACAAGAACAACACAATTCAAATAATGCTATCTCTGAGAAGAGATGTTTTATTGATCAAATTTGTAGACCCAAACATATGCCTATCTCTGAGAAGAGATGTCTAATTTCCATTTTGGGTTACATCTTCATTTATACATGTTTTGAAGGTGGGAGTAGGATTTGGAAGGTCACCAATCTCGAGGGAGATTAAGTGGTTTAACTTCCAAGATTTACAATAATATAGAATTCGAAGAATTACTATTTTTAGACTACACTACTAAAATTGAAATTTGGGGCACTTCCATTGAGTTTTTTGGGGTCAAAATCCATCTAGTAGAGCTCCATGCCATCTCAATGCATTCTCCTCATTCTTAACTTTCCAACGGTTCAAATGGTGAGTCAATTGGAGCTACGATGCAAAAGTTATGGCTCCCAAAAGTTTTGTCATCGATTGGGGTGGACCCATCACCTAAATTGTCACCTAAATTGTTGCTCGGATCATTCCTCCCTCCTTGAGAAGCAATGGTCCCCATTGCACCAATATTTTTCATCAAGTGTGGTAGTTTTACTTTGATTTGATTCTTGATGCATACTTGGAATGGACTGTGCTTTATGGAACTATGCAGGGCTCGATTGTTCACCATTTCTATCTGACCATCAATCTGTGGATGGAAGGCCATGAACTTCTTTAGCTTGGTATCTATTTTCTTCTATTTTTGTGTTATTTGTGTAGTCAAGGCTGCAACATCAACCCTTTTAGATTCTTGTGGCTTGACCATCATGAGAACAAATTTCTTGGCACTAATTAGAGAGACAGATCTAGAAGGTGGTACCTCTGGTACCCTGTAGCACCATGTTCTAAGAGTGAGAGTGATCTTTCGAGTTCTTGATTCATAGATGCCATGTCGATCATACATGAATGGCAAAGAGTACATAAAAAACATCTAGATTGACCACATCACATAAGACCTCATCTTGGAAAGGTTTTATTGCATATGAGAGAGAAGACATTGGTGGGTGACATAGAGGTTTCTCCTTGGACTCAACCATCCAATACTGTATGGCTTTGGGTGATGCTTCACAGACATATTTAGGCTTTTCACAACATTAGCAGAGATTAAATTCTTTTGAATTCCACTATTAATAATGAAATGCATAGGCTTACCTTTCACCCATAACTTAAAGTGAAACAACCTTTCCTTGTTATCTAGCCCCTCCTCATGGGTCTGTGATGAAGCAACAATGACTTTAGGCTGAGCATCTATAATCTCTTCTTCAACTTCTTCAACTGCAGGGTCTGTATGAGGCAGAGCAGTAGATATTGAGGATTGTGACTCAGAAAGTAGGGGCTTGATGGCTCAACATTCTTCTTTATAGTGAGTTTTAGATTTGTGATAATCACACCATTTCCTAGTCTTTCCTTCCTTTTTCTTCTAATTTTCGCCTTGTGTTTGACCTTCTTTGTCACTTTTCCATTTTGAAGGCTGACTCTTCGTATTCATTCTTCCATGCTTCTACTCAATCTATACTATGAACTTGTATGCCTCACAAAGGATTTCCAAATTGAAGAGTTCCATTTCTCCTCGTATGTACCATTGTAGTCTGACATGATATTTAAAAACCTTGTGTTTCTCACTTTCTTGGATGCCCAATCTCACAGATAAAGAATGAAAAATGTTAGTGTAATCTTGAACAGACTGTTCCTTACCTTGGTGAAGTTGTTGCCACTCTATATACAAATCATCATATGATCCAATGGGGTAGTATTCTTCCTTTACAGCTTCTATGAAATCATCCCAGGTAGGTTCCACCTCAAGGCCAATATCATTTGCACTGAATCTCTTTTTTTACACTTCCCACCAATTTTTGATAGGCAATGATGCTTTCAAAAGAATAGAGGTGATCTTCTCTTTATCAGTGAATTTTTTTACAAAAAAATAAGATGACAATTGATCCAACCAATTTTTTACTACATCAACATTGATTTTTCCTTCAAATGTAGGGATATCAAAATTCACCTGAACCTTGAAGGGTGTTGGGGAACTGAAAGGATGTGGGGGTGCAGATGAGGAGCCAAAATTTCCCATCGAGATTTATTAGAGAATTTGAGTGAATTGTTGTAAAATATGTGCTTGCTACTATTAGAGGGCTTCATTCACCATTTCCTTGAAAGGATCAGATGTCTCAGTGTTGTCTACCATTTGAAGTTGTTTGGAGTGAATAGGTGGATAGTTTGCTGGTTCTATTTTCCACCCAAGCTTCCTGTAATCTGACCTCATCCTTGGGATCATACACTCTAAAGATAAACCACTCTGATACCACGAATCCAAAAATAAAAAAGCTTTGGTTGAAATATAATTCAAGAAATAATAACAACACAATTCAAATAATGCTATCTCTGAGAAGAGATGTTTTATTGATCAAATTTGCAGACCCAACATATGCCTATCTCTGAGAAGAGATGTCTAATTTCCATTTTGGGTTACATCTTAATTTATACATTTTTTTAAGGTGGGAGTAGGATGTGGAAGGTCACTAATCTCGAGGGAGATTAAGTGGTTTGACTTCCATGATTTACAATAATATAGAATTCGAGGAATTACTATTTTTAGAGACTATTTTTAGATTGCACTACTAAAATTAAAATTTAGGGCACTTCCATTGGGTTTTATAAGATCAAAATCCATTGATTATATATCTATGCCATCTCACCACATTCTCCTCATTCTTATCTTTCCAATGGTTTAAACGGCAAGTGAATTGGATCTACGGTGCAAAAGTTATGGCTCTTGGAAGTTTTGTCATCAATTCGGGTGGACCCATCACCTAAATTGTGGCCTGAATTGTTGCCCGCATCAACTAGGCCCATTTTTGACATGTCAATCATTTTTTTGAAATAACTTGAGTATCCAATGTCTATTTTTTAAATCATTCACATTACCAAAAAATTGATTTCAGCTCGGATGTAATGATGGTTTTAATTTTACTTGACTCCTCCTGGTTAAAAACATGTTCATGTTTTTCTACGATAGTGTATTGTTCAATCTTGTTAATTATCTTTTTTGACTATTTTTTTGTCTTGTTTTGTAGGTGAATAGTGAAAGAGATGGGATTTGGGAAGAGGAGGAAATTGAGGCATTAATGGTGGTAGTTAGGCATTTTGGAGGGAAAATTGTTCCCCTTAGGAATTCCATTTGCTATATATTACTGGCATTTTACTCTCAAAGAGTTGACTTTTCCTCCTCCCATAAGAGATTTAGAGCCAAACCCTTTTATTTTTATGAAACTTTTCATGTTCATTAGTTTTAATCTCCCCCTTAACTCCTTTCCTAAAATTATGCTAGAAAAAATTTTGGTGAATGATTGTAATAGACTATGAATTTGTTTATTAAATTATGATTGTTGATTAATTGAAGACTTGGTATTATTTTATTCCATTTACATATGTATATGGTGGTGGTGGTTTTTATTTCCATGTTTTTCTCCCCTTAGAAGCTTTCATTACCTTTAGATTTAATTGTGCATGTGTTTGTTGGTTTAATAGTTGGTTTATGGGTTTCATATGATTATGATCTCAAATTTGTCTTCATCATTACCAAATTTTATTTTCTTCCTTTCTCCCCTTTTCTTTTAATTTTTATTAATCAGTTGTTAGCTAGGGTTTGAATGCAATCTGAGTGAATATATATCTTGATTGTTAAAATGTATTTTCCATTATCAGTTATTACATTATTGAATATTAACCTAATGGAATGAATGAGTGAACAAATCAGCTGCACAAATATTAAACAAAACCCTACATATGTGGATTTTACTTTGGGTATGTTTTAATTGTAAGTTTGTCTATTTTACTTCCTACAATCAAATGGTTTAATGAATGACTAAATGGATAACTTGTCATTAGCAGCATGACAAAAACCCATTTAAACAAAACAAAAAAACATACCACATTTTATATTGTTCAAGTACCTAAAACCCACTAAAATGAAGTTAGAAGTTTGGAATAAGTGAATAGGTGAACCAATAAAGGCCCCTTGAAGTGGAATGGTCACAATGAGCCACTGAGTGAAGATCAGTGCACTCAGACCAGGTAGATATAAACCTTGGGGAGATTATATTAAATATCCTTTTAAGAGAGGTGAGTTGTAATATGATCTTATAATGTTGGCACATGCCAAAATGCACATCAACATAACCTACTGAGGCTCTACAAAAGAGTCACATATGCAAGAACAAAAAACATTCTATAAGTAATCCTTTGACTATTTAGGTTTTCATTGGGGATGAATATAGACAACATATGGCAATATATGAGTATATAAAATAAATATATGTACACTTACATTCTTTTATATTATAGGGTAGGATGAAAGTGAATTACATCAATTTATTTATTGTCGAGATTTTATAGGCCACATTAGGATACTAGTTACATGTGGTCTCAATGTGGTAAATACACTACTCTATGTTATGGACATAGGAAATCATATACAATCCATGTTGGGCCACACATGGTTATATGAAAGCTATAGTGGATCGATTAAAACAATGTATTATATTGAAATTTGATGATAAAACAATTTGTGTCCTCCATGATGGTATAGATGATAATCACATATTCAAAAATGAGAAAATGATACAAAATTGGTTTATCCCAAAATTGAATGAGGCCTCTTGCCATATAGATGCATAAGATTTAGAGTAACACCAAACATAAGGCTCCAATTATAAAGTAGGAATGGTATGATGACCATAATGATGATGATTTATAGGGATTTGACATGATTTAGTATTTAACACTCAACGATCTTCCACTAGATCCACCTTTTTGGTTATTTGCATCCCTGGGATGTGTCACTTGATTTATAGATTATCATATTCTTCACACATGAAAAATATAAAAAATTAATATATTGTAGAAAAATACAAAATCAAAACCTATGCATGTTTATGTTTAGTTCATTTACATCAGTCAATTTGTGCTTAATCCTCAATATCTATTTCTATCTAGTTTTCATATCATATATGCTTTACGAGTGAATATGAGTGATTAAAGAGCATACAGGTTTCCATCCCCAAACTCTATTATAGGTTATTTATAGTCTCAAAAATAATAACCTACATTTAGATAATAGAATCCTATCGGATAAGAGCACACTGCTCTATTGTGCATTTCCCTCGTTATTGTCTGAATGAGGGTAAAATATCATTTCTTAATCCCAAACCATACACAAGATTTTTAAAACTTATACACACCAACAAGCTCACGGGGGCATCTCATACACAAGTTAAATCCTTTTATATATTTCAATTATCACTCAAAAATTAGTTATTTCATTGCATTACTTCTATTGATATGGCTCATATATTAACACATTGATATACTATTGTTTATCTAAGTTACTGAATCTACTTGTGTTCCAAATTACTTATGTTAATAAATTACATACTCACTGCATGTTTTTCATGTTTGCTTTCCTAATTCATGTCTTATGTGTTCTTCTTTGCTTGAGGACATTTGGACATGTCCTTGTGTTTTCTTCTATGCATGTGAGTTGACATTTAAACATGTCCTTGTGTGTGTGTTTTTTTATGGAGGACATTTATATATGTCTTTGTATTTGGCTCTAAGCATTTATTCTATGATTTTATGAATGTGAAAACATTTGAACATGTACTTGTGTGAATTTATATGTGTGTGAGTGACATTTGAACACATCCCTTGTATGTGGCCTCTTGGAGTTTTATTTTGCGTGTCTTGTGTGTGTCATGGCCATGACATTTGGTTGATTGTTTGTTTAGATATCATTGCCATGATGGATATCATGCATCCCTCCTCGAGTAGTTCTATTTAGCTTTAGACCCTCACTTTTGATAATTGTTAACATGTATATTAACATTCAAACTAGGTATGTTTGTCATAACATGCATATCACATTACTATTACACTTAGTTTATCTATATGATGATTTCATGCTCCTCCATTTTATCACTTCTACTCGGATTTAAATATTTTTTCATAACAACTTTTGCGTAAATTTTTGTTTTGAGTTAAATTATTGTGCATGATAAATAACTCACATAAAAAGAGGGGGAATACATAGTGGTTTATCTTAAATACTAAGCCCACTCATTATAATTCATAGACAAACACATGCCAAATTTTGCAGTCCTTATATAGTAGATCATGAATCATACTCATAATAATTTTAGAGAATCAGTTTGGATAATATCACTCCAAATGGACATGAGCACTCCAAGTTGATATAAGTGCACCCCATTGTTATCCAAATAGGGTGATATTTTCCTATAGATCATAAAATAGTCAATTCTAGAATTCATTAGAATCTAATGTTGACCATATTAGTTTACCATAGGTTCATAGTTTTAGGTCTCAAAATTTAGTTTGATTTTGTCTTAGATTTTTTCAATTTGGGAGCATCATACATGGCATGTGTTACAGGTTATACATATTTTTTTCTCATAATTTTAGTTGTCATTACTCAGTATTAAAATTTATATACATTTGATATCATATTTGATGCATGTGTACGACACATGGCTTCTTCCTTAATCAATTTTGCACTAGTTACATAGATGGAATGGAAATAGTCTTCATTATCTACATTTTATACACTAGACTTAGATTATAAAACCTACTTACACCAATTTTACACAAGTTTTGCACTAGAAATGAGCATTCTTCTATTTGTAGTGATTGGTTCACCTTTTTAACTAGATTTTGCACTAGAACATTTTATTGTGATTCATACAGGGATTTTAAATTATTTCACTATAGTGAGTATGCAGTGATGGAGTCAAGCATACCTAGAGTTATTAAGAACACTCTCATAATCAATGAGTTTTAGGGCATGCACAATCTAATCCAAGTTTTTCAATGAAAATGAAATATCTAAGGGGTCTACCCTATATAGTCACCCATTTTTGTAGTAAATTTATACACCATGAACAATGGTTCATGTATCCCATTAGGTGTATTCATTATTTTTTATTAGATCTATAAGTTTTTTTGTATTCACTTCTTGATTTTCATCTTAAGTAAAGACTAATTTTACAATGCTTCATTACAGATGTTTGCATGAATCACAATTCATCATTGTGGTCTACATTCAATACTATACTTTACAAGTAGATTTAGGTATACAATTTTTCCTTTTAATTAAATATTTTCATTTTGTTTCGTTACTAGAATAAAAGGTGGGAAATGTAGACATGTAAATTAACATTTAATCTAAAATCATGCACTTGTGATTACCATTTTGACACACTTAGCTCATGACCTATTAAAGGGCCTTTTGACCACTTTACTTCACTTTTCTCAATGTGACCCACCTGTTAAACCACCTCAAAGCACTTTAGGATACATCTATCCATTTTTTTAAATATCCAAAGCTCATGCCCAGATTGATTCATACTCTTATTACCCTTAGGATAGGAGCTCCCCATTGGGACAATAATGCACTCCACTATTGTCCACCTCAACAGAAGTTATCCTCTTATAAACTAACAACTATTTTTAAAAATTAATTTTTTTTAAAGAGTTGGCCCATAAGTTTTAGCAAGCCACATATAAATAAATTCCAAAAAAAACTCTATATAAACACATTTCAAATCATTTTATAGACATGAGGCTTCCACACAGGAAAACACTAGAATTCTAACTATACATTGAGAGAAAAATACATATTTCTCATAGTTATGATTACATATAACCCTAGTATCCTTGAGCTAAAGTTTGAATACACCTCCAAGGTCAGAAGTCATGACTAAATCACTTAATCACACTGTGATTGCATGAACATCTAGCATTTTTAATTAGTTTCACATACACCACCATAAGATGGGAGAATTGCATGGAGTTTGATCTCTCTTTAAAATATTGATATGTAGGCAACACTCAACATAAGGGGTGTTAAGGTCAAGAACAAATTCAACTGTTGACCTATTTTTATTCCATGTTTACATCTTGTCATCTTGTTTATTGAGCGAGGGTTTTCAGTAGAAAATTAGTTACACAGTGGCCATCGAAGTGAATCAAAAGCTATTGTATAGTCTATATAACAAGAAAATGAAAGCACATAAAACCCATAAATTTTATCACTATTATATAAAACACTCCTTAAAGACTATATCACACCCCTCTATTATCTAGTCATAACACTCTTGTCTAAGGACCCTGTTAGCTCCTATTTCTGGTTCGCATATAGTTAATGTATTTAGTGACTCAGTCTTGGATCCATAATCATCCCATGTCTAAATTTTAGAGCTAAGTTTATATTTTATCTACTACACTTTCCATATTTATTAAGTTTCTAATTTTAGAAAATTTCCAAATCATGTGTGTCATTTATTACATATTTATAGCAAACTAATTTACAACATCAATTTTTCTAAGTAGGGTAATCTATTTCTTAGTTTCTAAAATTTGATAAAACACACTATTGTACTAGTCCTCAAGATTATCATAATTAGAATAATCCATGTAGTCATCATCTTGGGATTGTAATTTTGACATGTCATTCCCATCATCATTTATATCTATATTAATATATGTATAACTAATAGTATCATACTATGGAATCAAGTTTTCCTATTTATGTTGTTTTTCTATATGTTCATAATTATCAAGAGCTTACATCATATTTTGGATTACAAAAGGATGAGGTATCATGACTTGAGTGCCAACTAAAGAATCATGTAGTCATCATCTTGGGATTGTAATTTTGACATGTCATTCCCATCACATTTATATCTATATTAATATATGCAGAACTAATAGTATCATACTATGGAATCAAGTTTTCCTATTTATGTTGTTTTTCTATATGTTCATAATTATCAAGAGCTTACATCATATTTGGGATTACAAAAGGATGAGGTATCATGACTTGAGTGCCAACTAAAGAATTAGTTTCCTTTTTTGAATCTTGACTAGGGGATGTCCTCATAACTTTTGTAGTATTTCCCTTTTCATTGTTCTCAATACATGAAGTAGATATAGTGTCTGAATCCTTATAAGTCATATTTGTACCATTAGTATTTTTGGGAAATTATTACTTCAAAATTCCCTTCTCAATAACATGTTTCTTAGGTGCACCTTCTTTTTATTTTTCAAGGTCCAAAAACTATCTGTATGATGTCCGTGTATTCTATGATAAGCACAATAATATTTAGATATTTGTGTAAGACATGAAGGAGGTAATGTGATCATCTAGTTATGAAACATGTTTCTTGTAATTTCACTTGGAAACATATTAGCCTTATGAGAAGCATTTGATCAATTGATTATATAAATTTCTTGATTTTAGACCCACACTTGAGATGAAGTAGGTGGAGAACCAGATATGTAAGTGACATTAATATGCCTAAAATATGTGATATACAAAATCTAACTTTCAAGTGATGTGATCCTTAGAAATATTTACTCCAAGGACTCCTTCATAATGTTTATTTGATCTAAAATTTCCACATTAGACACAATATGTTTGGGAGATCCATTACTCATACAATGTTCACTGAAAGCAGGCACATTATGAGCCATGTATACTTATAGATTACTCTCATTTTTTCATACCATGGCCTTGAAATGAGTCAAAAAAGAGCTTTTATTGACATATTTATCTTATTGGGCCACTATATTAACTATTTATTATGTCTAATATCTAGTATCATTATATTTAGGCTTAAAATATAACTTACGTTGAATCCCTTGCACTTTCAAGATTAGAGACATAGTGAAGTTTATTCATGTCAAGGAGATTAATTTCATGCTCTTTGATTATGTGGCATAAATGGTTAAAAAATTTAAACTGCTTAAACATAGTGGATTCATGTAAAGGGTCAAACAAAATTTGTTTGAACATGTTTTGCATTTCCCTATCAAGCATAGGATTTTACATCTTGGCAAGCATGGTATTATAACGAAAGAAATAATCATGAATATGCTCATTAGGTTGTTGTATAATATTAGAAATTTGAGCATAAGATAACTTTCATCAATGTTGACTAAAAAATGTGTGAGAAATTGGTTGGCCAAAGGGTTGAATGCTCTTACTGATTAGAAGGGAAGATCACATTCCTTAAGACTTCTTTGGAATAGCTTGGTTAATAATTTATCATTGTATGTGTAATCCAAGCATGTTTCATGGAATGATTGAATGTGTTGTTCTATATAACCTTTACCTTTGTATATTAAAATATCAGGAGCTACATAACCTATAGGTAATAGATAAGTTCTTATCTTAGGGAATAATGGGTTATGATGCAAGGCATGTGAATCCATTGAATGAGTAGATCTAGATGCACCTTGTTCTAACTGAAAGACCTTAGCATGTAGAGTTGTAACATTATATTCAAATGAATGTGTAGTATTCAATGTTGGTACGGTAACATGCATTATCATCCTAGGATGGGACTAGGTCCCTTGCATAGGAATAACTATATAAATATGTGGGGAACCTTATGTTTCCCCACACCTTGGTTAGATATGAAATGTCTAACCAAGGGTGTGGATGTAGAAAAAAAATCGATAGTAGTGAGGGTATTAGTACATCTTAAAGATTCAACATTATGAATATTTGTATATTTAATATGCATACAAGATTTATTAAGAGGATATGTGGGAGGTGTAGGGGGTTGAGGAAGGACATGCTGATTATCTCGACTCTATAATATCCTATGGTATTCCACCTTATGCACTAAGTTATGCCCATTACTTTGATATAATTCAAACTATATAATTTTTAATATTCCCAAGCCATACTTAATTTTACAAAAAAAAATTTAACAATGCTTTTATCCTAGGGGAATCATGGTGTGATATAATTTTGCAATAATATGAGTTAAGGGAGGCTAAACATTGTTCATTATTAATTTTAGTCTTATTGGTGTTCTTAGATTTGATCCATTTTATTATATGATTGATCAAAATATAACATAACTAAGTGGAACAATATGAAAATATTCTCTTCATGACTTGCATTAACAAATAAATACAATAAAGATATTGTTCATTCATTATAGGCATGGTTAATGTGTATAATACATAGTTGAACACAAAGGGAAATCAATGAAGAATATTTTAAAACAAAAAAGATGTTTTTGATGAAAGTCAGTAAATAAATGAAACCCATAAATTATTTTCATAATAGATACGCCCTTTTCCTTCTAGGTGGAATTTACTAAAACTAGTAAATTGCCAATTCTAAAAAATCTTTACAGTATTTTGATGACCAAAAACATGTGTTTTATCCATTTAATATGTCTAGTGAAAACCTTGGATCATTTAAAATATATCCAAATATTATCTAATTAATGAATAACCATAATAAAGTAATCCCTAATAGGTGAATAGGCATGAAACCTTAGGGAAAAAGGAGGAAATCATCAGATTTTCACCTATGAAGATGGAAAAAATTGGGAATTAGGTCTTAAAATCAAACCACAATGCTGAAATATTGAACTCTAAAGGGAAACCTGGGTTTGGCATAATTGAATAAATGTATGGGTTCACCAATATATTATACCCTAATTTGGTTTTACAAATTTTAATGGGATATAAATCTAGTAGAATAATTCATGTTGCTAGATATGACATTGAAGCATACATTTGATGTATACTAATAAAACTTATTACAATAATTTGACAAGTAGCACATGCTAAATATAGTAAGTATAATAAAGGGATGAATACTTAGTTTTTTTGGTTTACAATTTGGTTACGACAATAGTCTAGCAATGGAAAATAGACTAAAGTAGGTTTGCGATTTGTCTAGTTCAAGAACTATGTTTTTATTTTATAAGGTCGATTTCATCAAATCTGGATTAGTATCAATTATCGATACTACCTTATGTTGGTTGATAATGACCTGTGATAAAAATAGGGTTTGTGACTATACGATCACCTTCATCTATCTCTAAAAGCTATATATATTTGATTTTAAACCTTGATGATGCACACAAGTCTAGAAAACATCCTCCTTTACCTTTAAACCCTAGGTGTGCTTATGAGGGCTAAAAAATTACAAAATTGACCCCAATCACTGCCATTAATCATTAACTAATGCTTACATTGATATTTTGAGGATTGAAAGAAATCTACATGTAGTTCTCCCACCTAGTGTGACTTTACAATTATACTCCTTTGTTATATAAATGTAGCTAATGATTTAGATTTGATACTTGATATTGTTTTCTTTGAATTGGATTTGGTATGGTTTAGACTTAGCGTACGAATTCTCTTAGTGACTGATTTAAAAATTATAAATAATAGGGTAGATTCACTCAATGTGTAATGGTGTATAGATGTGTACCAAAAAGGTCCCAAGCCTTGTATCAAGTGGGGACTTTATTCATATATATATATGAGTCCAATTAGGTAATTTATCATGCCATTAATATACTAGGTAGATGGGTTGACTCTAAGAAAATATTTAATTTTAAAAAGTATTCAATGTTGGGAGAGGGTCGGTATTATCAAGCTCAGGTCAATATCGACAGGTGATATTGACCCCATCTAACATTATTGAACCTTGTATAGGAGAGCTGATTTAAAGGTCTATGGATGTTTGTGTAGAATAATAAACATTAATTAAATAGATGGTGAGGTTCCTATAGGTCTGTAACAACAAAACAAAAGGATAAAACTCTTAAGGTAGCATGTTGGTGTGAGAGAAGGGTGGGTTAGGACCATATTTATATGCACAATTCATAGATGTTAAATGTATGACAAACTTACCATTGTCAAGTACTTATACAAAATTTTAGTATTTAAAATTTGAAGGATAATTAAATTCAAAATTTTATATTATTTTGCATTCACTTTCATTATCAAATTTTATTCTTTCAAGAATCTTGGTGTGCCATTGGCCTATAGCATCTATTAAATTATTGTTTATGCTAAAATATATC
Source organism: Torreya grandis (assembly GCA_037957365.1). Taxonomy (NCBI): domain Eukaryota; kingdom Viridiplantae; phylum Streptophyta; class Pinopsida; order Cupressales; family Taxaceae; genus Torreya; species Torreya grandis. The sequence continues at coordinate 1,195,917 of JARHVA010000764.1, read as the reverse complement.
TTTTTACATTTTTAAAATGTGCATCTTTTTTGTGATTATGTTGGTATAAATATTTTCCTAGCTTGCATGTGATTTTGAAATTAAATAATATCCCTTTTTCCACTACCATTTGGGAGACTACCACATGGCATAATATTTCCTTGGCGTTATAGTCTCTGATTTTTTTATCATCATTGCATTTCATATTGGGGGTCACTTTCATGTGAAGGTGGTGGGTGTAATCATTTTATTGAGTTTTGATATGGGGAAATGTAGGAATAATTTAATAGAGGGATCACTATTGTATTAAATATTGGCATATAATATCCCCATGAAGTCACAATCATTCACACTCGTAACATCTTCAAAACTTGAATTGTAAGAGATCATAATAAATATTAGAAACCTCTGCTTCTCAACCATATCACAATTTTAAATAAAATTGCAAAGATCTAAGTGTTGAGATCCCTCTCCTACATTGTGACTAATAATCATTGTGGTGTATGTAGTATTTATAATGTTTTTTAGACTACAAGTTATCTCTTTGATACAATCCTCCTCCCATTAATGTTCACAATCACTATGTTCAGTATTGTAGTATTAGGAGGCTACTATGTTCAATATTTCAATGTTAGGAGGTTTTTATGAGGGCATTACTTTCATACTTCAATGTTGAGGTCCTTTTCCCTTGAACACATCTCAAATGCCTAAGGTATGTTCTAGTAATGACCTTTGTGATCAAGGAACACGAGATCATTCCGCATGGCACAATCTTGCTACACCTAGTAACTAGTGAAACACTCTTTCCTTTAAGTTAATTCTCAATGAGTCCATGATCCACATATGCAATCAATATATTTAATTAATCTAGAATAATTAAATTATATGTATGTTCACTACATAAAGGCTTTCTATGAGAAAGTTTAATTTATTGTAATATGATTACGCTGAAATATTTAATTATTACAATTAATTGGGGATAATTAAATAATAAAATTAAATAAAGATATTACACAAATATGCACACCTTTAAAGTTATTCCTAGTAAATTATATCATCATTTAATTTAACTTTTTGTGTCCATATGACTAATATAGGTTATGATATTCACACCTCGGTTAATATAGGTTACAAAATTCACACCTCAATGTCACAATCCACACTTGTGGCATTAAATATTGTGAGGGTCACACACACACCATAAATTTTGACTCATGGTCATCAATATAATGTATAATCCCTTCTATATATTTTATTATAAACCCAAACTAAGCCTGCATAGAGCTTGTTAGTTATGTATCACTAGGAAGGATATGTGACCTTAATTATTGTAGCGAATATTTCATTGTGCACTCAGGTTTATCTTTTACCTCAGAAAATACTTACACCATTCCATATTATCATTTTAGTTAAGTATCTATTCACTTATACACTGATATCTCCATGTCACACCATGACCACCATTTACATAGATAAGACTTAGCATTTAACTTTTGATATGCGACTATGACACATGTCACTATCATATAGCCTCACATTAGGCATCTCCTCATAATAGGATCAATCAAATTTCACCTAAAAATTATGCATGCATGCGATGAAATATAATATGCATTATATATATTTCCATCTCCATGTTTAAGTGAATATTGTTAAGGTATAGTGATTATGATTAAGTGACCTGTGATTTATTAAGTGATTAACTTAACATTATGTATATATATATATTATTTTATATTAGCGTGAAAGCTCATGTACATAAGGGTGATAATTTATATTTTGAGTATATATCATTTATATACAATAATGTGACTAATAAAATAGGATAAACACAAGACATAAGGGTTAAGTTGTTGAAGTCTTCCTCAGTACAATCCATAACTATGCAAACATGTCATGATATATTGACATGTCTTTATGAAAAGACTTGACCCTTCACATGTCAACATTCTATTCCTCCATGATATCATATTATGTGAAACCTTTTAACCTCAAAATGATGCATGGTGGATCTCTACCATTCAATTGGAAATATCTCACATCTCCATGCTAAATTTGGCCATTACAATGGTCACAATACCTGGGAGACTAGTGATCACCATAAGGACATGATGTGATATGGATCATGGTCAAAATTTGAGTTTGTATCCATAAAAAAGATGGTGAATTTAGTCCCAAGTTTTAGTGATGACACCCTATTAGGTTGAGACCATGTGTACATCATGGTCACTGTATTATGAATAGATTATGTGGAGTATGTTGACTCCTTTTATTATGCAACACTCTATTTTATAAGTGTTTTCACCCATTAGTAACCTTTGTGGATATTATGGAGACATTATATTATTATATCATGTGGAGATATCAGAGTGACCATATGTGTGTGTGTGTGTATAATAAGTATATACATACGTACATACATACATACATACATATGTGTGTGAATAGTTAATATAAAATAGGATTTTATTATAATCTCCTACCCATACTTGGATTTTAGACCCGATGGCTTAATGGGAAAAGTTAATAACTATTTCATGTTTTATGGGTACTCTAGATATATCAGTGGGGTCAAAATTTTCCTTTGAACAACCTTGACAATGATGATTCTTCGCAATCTCACAACCCACAGGTCCATGAAAGTAATATTCTAGGTGTTTGGAGAAATAAACTAAAAGTAACTTAGTAAATTATTCATATTAATTTGGTAGGATTTATTATGGATGTAATCACAATTATGTTATTATCAATTGGTGAAAAATTCATTATTGTATATATTTTTAAATTGCGCTCAGAAGATGTGGATGGCTCAATTAAGTTAAGGAAGAGAATTTGGTTGATTTTGAAGTAACATAGAAGGGCATTACACATACCTCATAAGGATATACTTTTATATTGATTGACCTTGGAAACTAATCTTTTGACATAGTTCTAAATATTGAATTTCTATCATAATTATCAATTTTGATGGGTGATTCACCTCAAATTAAATTTAATGTTTATATTTAATATGTGTTCATTGAGATGGAATTTGGAAGCAATTCATATATGGGAATTGCTATGTGTCTAAAATTATTATATACCACTCTATCATTTGATTAATCATCTACATCAATCTCATTCTCATATATAATTTAAATGGTATAAACATTTTTCATCATATTTTCCCCTGATGATTGTTTATATTCTCGCATCACACTAAGTAGTAATATGTCTTTTTTCATATTTTCTTAAGCTATTTATACAATAACTATAGTTAATAATTATGTATACACCCAAATTTATTCAAGAAAACATAAGTATTGTATTTTGTGGCTTTTATATTTAGAATCTCTTAATGATGAATTGAATTCCCATTCACACGTGTTGTCCTGGTCCTATATCTTATTTATCATTCTTTCATAGTGATTTCACTCTTTTTATACAATCCCAATCTTCCATGTAATTCCTTGTTAGAGTCATAGGGATCCACAGTCTTACTTCAATCTCATTATTTAGTTTTATTTTCTTTGTAAAATAACACCCTAGTTGGATATAGTGCACCCCACTATTGTCCAATCCCCCATTATTATTTGACACACATTTTAGAATTCTTTTTGATGCACATTTCTTTTGGGTTTCCCTAATGATCATTTTATCCTTGTTTGAGTTAGTTGGCACGTGAATAGGTTTTTAAAATTCAAAATTTGGAGTCTTTTATTTAAAGTGTTCCCTAAGGTATTTTACATCTAGCACTTACTATTATAACACTAACAAAATAAATAAAATCACAATATGACAAGTTCAATCTTTGTATTTATCTGAAGTTTATACATACTACATCTAGATTGCATGCTTTGATAAAGATGAGGGCATAGCTGAAGATGAATTAGATACATACCATGCTTGATCTAGTAATTCACATTCCCTAAATGGATAACTTCATTGGCTTAAGTTTCATATCATTGAAGCTATGTAGGCAATGCTCAGTACAACAGGGTTCTAAGGATAATTCAACCATTCCCACTTACCCACTTTTTTTCCCCTTTTACATTTGATGTATGTTTTTTGTGTGTGCATGAATCTATTAGGTTTTTTGAAGAGGATAATACAAACATAGGTTAAATCTCATGATCGCAAGTCAATGTCAGGTTGAATTGCACCTACAAGAAGATTCACATAGAACCCACTTTGTATTTTTATTATAGGAGGAACCTAGACATACACACCTTAATTAGATAATAACAATCCCCATTGATGTCCAATAACCTAATATTGTCCCAAGTCAAAATGATAGTCAGATAATGAGATATGATAGTGCCATAATCACACACAAGGTCAAAGAATAATTAAATACAACTATGTGATCCCCAAACAAATAAAATTTTCATCCATTTTCATGTTTCAATTCAAAACCCTAGTTAATCAAAATCATTTTGTTACAAGTGAAATGTGTGGTTGAATTCTTAATTAATTCTTTATTTCACTATATTCAAATATTTTTTTTGGTTAGGTTAAATCTCCATTAATCACAAAATCAATAAAACACAACACAACATCAATTTTTTATTTGGTTTTTCACCTATCATTAAATCCATTGCCAAAAAAACCTATATATCTATTTAAATTAACATAAACCTAACATATTGAATTAATCCCAACTAAAATCACATTTTGAAATAGTTTACTCATTAACAATTGAGTACATGTCTTATTTTACGCACTCAATCTAACATAAAATTCAAAACACACCACTTACTTCTTTCTTACCCTATCCAAAGCTCATGTATTGCTTTTTATACTTTTATAAAATCCATCAAGTTTAATAGGATTTTCCATATCATGACCTTGTATATTTATGTTTAATAATTAAAATTATTTTCTATTAATTATGTAGATACATATTTATTTATAATGAGAAACCTTAAACTAGTTATTGTACACTACAGTGGAAATCAATAGACATATTTTTATTCAATTTTTTTATTACATGTTTTCATTTTCAATGACCATCAAGTGCATACCAGTTGTTGATATTTTAAAGGTATGCATGGTATGGAAAAAAATGCACGTCAATTTAAATTCCATTTTTTGTACATTAGTGTTGGTGAATAGATAGTGCAAAAAAGAAAGACATTGATTAGTACTCAATAAATTATCTCTTCCCTAACTATGAGCTTATTATGGGGAAATATCTTATATTATAATACATAATATTTTAATAAGATTTAAGTCAAAGTTTATAAGTAATGAATCTCTATGAATACCTTATACATCGTAAGTTATCACCTTGTTTGTGAGACAAGCAATTTTAGTTTTATTGATAGTAAATAATTATGAGTTTTTGTTTTTAAATTTCATTTGAGATTTTTTTAGAGATTATGAAAGTTTTTATATAAGGTTAGATGTGACTAATGTAAAAACATAATTTTGGTACAAGTATTGTAGTTATGATGTTTTTATCATGCTTTCATACTTTTGAATCATTAGATTGCACTATGTTATTATTAATACACTTTCCATTTACATTAGAACTTTTATAGATTTTATTATCATCATTTTTACATTATAGACACCTAAATTTTATAATAGACATTTTTTCAACATCAACTTTGGCACAATTTGACAAACTTGGACTTTGCATACACATATGACTATTGTGCACATTGTCCCTTATTTGTCTACTCACTTGTTATCTTAACTAACCTAATTTACTAGATGCACATAATTAGGATCACTATAGCCTATGCAAGAACCTTCTAAAATCCTAAATAGATTGTCACCATATCTCAAATGATTCAATTTCACTCCTAAGATAGCATTAAAAATAATTGGGCAGTTATAAATTTGTTATAGGTGTATACTTTTTCCAGTAGTGTCCAAGAACCCTCAACGTCTATTTTTAAAATTAGAAAAACTCTATTAGGTCAAAGTAGACATATCTCATGGGTTAGTCTACCACACAATTAAACTATAATGTGTATATGGCTATGTGTGGCTGATCTCTGGCCTTCTATCACCTTTTATCTTATCTTGTCACATTTATCTATGTTCTCATATTACTAGTAGGGTAGGCCTATGAAATAACTATAATATAAGTAGGGTTTATATAAGAGGTAGTGATTAATACTTGAGCATCATTACAAAATTCTATTTTTAGTGCATGGTTGTGGAGGATTCCCCCTTGAAGTGGATTAGTCTTATTTATCAAGTATTATGCTTTGTTGTCCTTTCTTATTGTGGATCTATTTATTATATTCTCATTATTGCATTATATTATTATTAATATGTTCATGATATTTACATTCATATCCATTATATGAATTGACTTGATCTATCTAGGTGATTGCATTACAAGTGGTGTCAAATCTTTGATTTGGCTAAGGTTATGCGATATAATTTTTATTTTCTATATCTAGTGTAACATTCATTCTGTGAGTTGAAGGATTAAAAAAAAAACTTGTGATCCGAGAAGAATTTATTTTTGATATCAACTTAGTATTGCTTGATTTTTTTAAATAAATTTTAAATTTTTTTCACACCTTTATTAAAAAAATTAGTCATTGGATTTGTCCTGACAAGAGGATCACAAAGGTATAAGCCTTTGACACTCTTTTTTCCAGCCCTAAAATATTCCACCCAAAATTATTGAACACTTAACCCTAAAGTACATGCATGGCCAGTCCACTTTGGAAAATTTTAAGAAAGGAGGAAATGGAATTTGAAACTTATGATTTAGGGGTTTATAGGTTGATTTCCTAACTCCAACTATATGTGTAGTGCATGGTGAAAAAATATGATCTAGACGTGGTTAAAAGGGACATGGATTTAATGAAGTCAAAGTTGAGAACCATTAAGGGGACACTAGAAAATATTATAGCTCATATTCTATCAATGCCACCTTTAAATAATTCTCCACTAGGCCACATGGTTCTCCCAAATAGAACAATCAAATCTGAAATACGGGTTCGAGGAAAATGCTACCAAAAGTGGAAGTGCACAAGTTTGATTGCAAGGATTCAATCATCTAGGTTAATCAAATGGAAAAATTATTTGATCTACATCAAATCCCCATGTGCACAAAAAGTGTTCATGGCATATTTTTATTTATAACTAGAGTAGTCCATTTGTCATAGATGGTTATGTACTCAAAAGAAAAAAAGGGCTTTATTGTTACCTTGTCAGTCTTTATCAATGAGTTGTAGATGCACTACCATAATAGTATCACAAAAAACCATTTTAACTAGTTAACAAGACTAATACAAATGGGTACTATTAATAATTATATTCAACAATTACAAATCTTGTATTTAAGCATGGATGACATCACAAAAGATAACCTAAATGACTTATTCTTGGGTAGGATCAAGGAGAACATCCTACTTTATGTTCACGTATTTAATCCAAGTTTAGTATCAGATTCTATGGTATTTGTGTGTAGGGTAGAGGAAATATATTTGGTTAAACTACAAGCTTTCACTACTAGTATAAAGTGCAATAGTCCAACACAATCATTACCATAACCTACCAGATTGACTCCTCAAAAAATTGAAGAGAAATGAGCAAAAGGGTTATGTTTTAACTATGATAAAAGATACAAAAAATGATATAAATGTATTAAGAAGAAATTATTATACATTGAATGGGTCATTGAATATCATGAGGATAATGAACTATCAGGTGAGGTCGAAGAGGATCCAAAGGAGGAATTTGAAGATTCCCAACCAACTATATCATGTTATGAAATTTCAAGTATTAACATTCCAAAAACCCTCTAGGTTGTGGGTTCCATTGAGAAATAGAAGGTGATAGTACTGATTAAATTAGGAAGTAGATGTAACTTCAACAACAATAAGTTAGTGGCACACTTGAATTGTTTTTTTTATCTAACTCCATAATTTTAGGCCATGAATGCAATGGTGGCACAATTTTTTTTTCAAGGAAATGCCACAATATCAAAATTTACATGGGAGATTACATGCTAGACTCTCCTATGTTTGTTATTCACATGGGTGGGGATGACATAGGGTTGGGAGTCTAATGGCTCACAACATTGGGCATGATAGAGATGAATTTCCAAGAGTGTTTTATGCATTTTCATTCTAAAGGTAAGGCATTTGAACTATGTTAATTGAGTGAAAAGTCTCCATAGATTGTTAGTTATCATTTGATGTAGAGATTATAAAAAGGGGGCATGTGGGTTTGTAGCATAGTTGTTTTCCTTAGAATATAACCAACAAATATGTATACATAACTTGATATATAAAATATTATTGATAAATAATATGCTTTTTGGAGCAATGTCAAAATAACTACCACCACAAAGGGAACATGATCATGCCATTCAAATGATACCAAAGAGTCAACCACCAAACATTAGACCATACATGTACCCATATGTATAGAAGAGTGAGATTGAACATATGGTACATGAAATGTTAGAGGTTGGTATTGTGAGGTATAGTCATAGTGCATATTCATTACTTATGGTAATGGTGCATAAGAAGGATGATACCTAGACGATGTTCCCAGATTATAGAGAGCTCAAAAAGTACACCATCAAAGATAAGTTCCCTATTTTGGTATTTGATGATTTGCTAGATGAGTTGCATGGTGTTTTCTACTTTGAAAAACTAAATGTTTGTTGAGGTTACCATCAAATTCAGATTAGAGATGAGGATATATATAAGATAACTTTTAGAACTTATAAAATCCATTATGATTTTTAATGCCCTTTGGTCTCACAAATGCACCATCTACATTCTAGAGTTTGATGAACATTGTATTTAGGCCTTTTTTGTGGAAATTTATATCGGTTGTTTTTTATGACATATTAATATATAGTAATACATGTCAAGAACACTTTAAACATGTGAATTAGGTATTGATAATTCTGGAATAACATAAAATTTATGGAAAGCATTCCAAAGGTGATTTTGGAATATAGGAATCAAATTACATGGGTCATATTATTTTGTATGAAGGCATAAAAGTAGACCTTCAAAATATAAATACCATGATAAGATTAAAAGTTATAAAAACCCTAAAAAATCTCTAAGGATTTTAAAGCCTGATAAGTTACTATAGTACGTTTATGAAAAATTATAGAACCATAACAACACCAATCACAAATTTTTTAAATAAGGACTCCTTCCATTGGAATGAAGCCACCACCAAGGCATTATAGAAATAAAAGGAATCCATCTATTTCATTCTATTTTTTTCTACCCTAGATTTTTCAAAGACCTTCATTATTTAATGTGATGCATCAAAATATGGAATGGGGGAAATAGTCATGAAGTAAGGGTGACCCATTACATTTGAGAGTCATCAACTCAAGTGTAAGAATTTTCTAAAGCCTATATATGAGAAGGTGATGATAGATATTACTCATGTAGTAAAAAAATGGAGAACTTACTTAATGGGTAGATAATTTAAGGTGAAAAATAATCATGATCATCTAAAATGCATCTTGGAATAGAGGTTATCATCTAAAGAATAACAAAATGGGTGACCAAAATGTTGGGGAAGATTTTAAAATGATATATAATAAAGGAAAGGATAATGTAGTTGTAGATGCACTCCCTAAGAGAGTTGAATCCATAGAGGCATTGTTATGCACAATGTTCATATGGCAAACATATTGAGTGGAAGAGGTAATATCATAATGGGAAAATAATAGTGATACATAGGTTTTGATTTAATAGATCTAACATGATTCTAGTGTTTCAAACAAAATTATGTGGAAAGAGAATTCTTATAGTATAAACATAGATTGTACCCGTGCAAGAATTGTTCCCTCAAACACAAGTTCCTTATAAAGTACCAAAATATCTAGTAAGGGGGAATTTAGGTGTTTTAAAAACCTATCATATAATCAATAAATATTTATTTTGGGAAGGAATCAAAGGGGGTATCCAAAAATTTGTGGCAGAATGAATGTTGTGTTAGCAAAACAAGGGCGAGACAATTAAGACCTTAGGTCTTTTGTAACCCTTATTTATTCCTATCCAAAAGTGGTAGGAGGTTTCCATTGATTTCATAATAGGGTTCTTAGGTCAGAGAGTAAAAATTAAATCATAGTAATTATGGATAGGTTCACAAAATATGCCCATTTTTTTGCCTTGTCTCAATGATTTGTATTCATTCCTGTAGCATATGCTTTTCTGGATACATTTAAAAAGTGACATGGTGTTTCCAAGATCATAGTAGGTGATCATGATCCAATATTTTTAGTAGTTTTTAGACTAATTTAGTCTCATGTTTGGGTATTTATTTGGCTCGTAGCTCATCATATCATCCTTAATCATATGGAAAAATACAGGTGGTAAACAAATGCCTAGAGGGCTATCTCCATTATTTTGCATTAGATAAACATGAAAGATAGATTCATTAGTTTCCACTAGTATAATCATGGTTTAAAACTTACATATTGCATCCAAAATGTCTTTATTTGTGCGATTATATGGGTACCAACCCCTACTTATCAGTGCCTCCGTAAAGGTACAACCAAGGTTTAAAGTTGTTGAGGAATTGTTTAATCTATTTTGAATTGAATGAATCAAACTAATATTTTTAAAATATTAAAATTGATATACATGAAATATACATATCTATAAGTGAAATTCAAAATTTTAAAAAATTAGAAATCAACTAAAAATAGTAAATAGGCCTACAAATATTCAAACCTCTTTTAAATAGATATTATGTTGACTGCGACTAAAAACTAGCTGAGAAGGCCTAAGAATTATGTTGTGTCCATAAACATATATAAATTATGCAAGTAAAGTCAAAATAAACAGGATAAATATGCATTAAGACCTTGTTTATTGACTATAATCACATCCTAATTGATTTTGCACTTGATTTTTTAATTTGGGTTTGTGCAATTGTCTATAAGGGTTTATTGATTAATCTTGTATCTTAATTTTCCATGCAAAAGACTTGTAAAACCCAAAACCTATCTCAAATAAAATAAAAAATAGAGATAAAATGTAAATAATGAGGAATTAGGTTAGGGAAATATTTGAGCTACCCTAAACCCTATGTAATTTGAGTACTATCTACATAGCCAAAATGGGTCTCAAGCCAATGTAGTTTTCCCTTCTAGGGTGAGCGAGTGATTTATGATTATGAAACTATATAAATATACATAAAATATTAATTAAAATGCTTGATAATGGATGCCTTTAAACTAAAATATATTATATTAAAACTAGGCCTATGACTATTAAAATGTAACATAATTGAAATTGGAATAAATAGTGTTATTTTGCTCAATGTGCAGTAGAATTACCAAGTGATTACTAGATGTGTTTATAAAAGCCTTGATGTGCTCATATAGGGGAATATTTTTAATATTTACATTAAATAACCTTTATGAAAGTGTATGAGGGAAAAAATATACCATTTAAAATTTTAAAAATTATTGTTGGAGTGTTGGGGAGATAATTGCACTAGTGGACAAGGTCGTAGTACAGTCTATCTAACCTAACGTATACCTATCTCAAAAAGACATAGGCAATTGGAAAATATTTGATAGGTACTTGAAATTATACTAGGGATGTCTAAATGATGTTATGATTATTTTCAAGATAATTTTTAAAGTGGTGTATCCTCTCGTAGAGATTATAAGTAAGCAAAATGGTGAATAAGCCAAGCGAGGTAAGGATGTCAAGATTAAATATTATCAAGCACTTAATGATTAATTTTATGTATCTAAATTTACCACTATTTTATTCTAGTGATGTAACAAAGTTAAATTATTAGAATAAAGTAGATGCAAACCTACTTGTGTGTTTACACACTTTGTATTTTGATGTGAAGCTTGATCATGCAAGATGTCTTAATGTGAAACCTATAAGAATGCCATTGAAAGTATTTATTATCCATATTTGAAAGTTGAAAATCATAAACTTTGAAATTTGAAAATAGAGCAAGGAAAGTATACACCTAAAATAGTATGCAATATAATTTCCTTGTAACTTGAATGTGGATAAGTTTTTTCCCCCTTGTTAAGGCATTTGGAGAAATGTTCAACTTATGGTTAATTGAGACAGATCAATTCTTAAACCTTTGAATTATCTTGAGTTGGAAATATTGTATGCTCCAAATCTCATTTGACTATATAGAGTACTTTATAAAGTAATTGAAGGGGTGGAGCACCAAATGTGTCTCTCTTCATATAAAAAGTGTAACCATAGATGTTGAATGTCACTAGACTCTAATGTGGCCCACTTACAACATGAAGATGAATCAAACTTTGAAACTTGAGATATTTGGAAATTCCATGTAGTAACTTGAACATAAATATCATGCCCCATGTACTATACTTGTATTGATATTGAATGCCAGTTAAACTTTATAACTATTAAAACCTATAATTGCTTGACACTTGTAACTATTTTTGAAATATCTAACTTGTAATTATAGGAATGAGTGCACATGCCTTCATAATTTAAAAATTCTAAATCATTTTGTAATTTTTGAAACTGCAAAGTGCCATAACTATTTAAATTTTCTCACGAGGGCTTAACTTCTTAAGACAAGCCCATTGTGATGCCCCCATTTTGAAATGAGGGATGTAGCTTGAAAATAACTTAGCTCAAAAGAAGAATTATGTAATATGTGAAATATTTAATCATGTAGTATCACTTTAAATTTTGAATTTATTGCATCATAGTATTTGAGTATGGCATTAAATTTGCATGTGTTAGATATATATGCCATTGAAACACATAAGCATAATGTGCATGATACATATCATGGCACCAACGTAAGAGTAGTGAGTAGGAGTAATGCATGATATGAATCATGGAACCATAGTAACAAGAAATGAACATACAATAAATGGCATACAATGTCATGTAATTTGCATATAATGCCATACACAAATCCCAAAGGCCACATACAAGGGACATGTGAATGCCACCTATACACACAAGACCAACGCCCACACACAAATGGCTTAATGATGTCATATAAGCAATAAATTCTACATGAAAGGCTAAGGGCCACACACAATAAGCAAACAAGTCCTAACTTATCATACAATAAGTTGATAAATAAGCGTAGAGAAAATGAAATTAGTGAAAATCAATCATATGCATCAATGTAATTGTTATCAAATAACATATCCATTTAACACATGTATATTATGAGAGAGTATTAAAACATTTGTAGGATATGAAGCAACATGGTTAAAAGGTTGTGGATAGATACAAGCCATTGAATTGTTCATAGAGAATGAAGAGATGCCCCCCATTTAACAAGGTTGTTTGGTGATAAGAGAAGTTTAACATTAAATAACCATGTGAAAGTACGTCTTGTATCCATCTCACATATCTTGTGAAAAGTAATGTTTATTGAAATATTTAAATTCTCTATATATCTAACATAGATTAAATAACACATGGAAAGAAGTAAGCTAGCAATAATTGAAAATGTATTTTTGGTCCTGATTTTGTATTTTTGAATATATTTTATTTTTTGGGTTTTTTTGAAATATTTACACATTTTTTTATAATTTTTGAAATTATTATATATATAGATATATATATATATAATTTTTTCTATATTTGATTTTTTTGTCAAAATTGAAATTTTGCAAAAATGGAGTTGAAAATAATTGGAAATGTATTAAGAAATGTTCAACCCTTTTTTGAAAGAGTTAGAGGAGAATATCCTAATCAAACAAATGGATAAGCCATTCCAAAATCAAGGCGAATAAATAATTCAGATTCAAAATATTCTAATACAATGCTAAATTATGAAAGTATGCTAAATATAAAAGGTATAACTTTAACATTAATTTTGAATGTAATAACATAAATAAGAACCAATACTTAGCTTATTTATTGATGCACAATTAGATCTGATAGATGCAGGTATAGGAGAAGATAAGATGATGCTCTATAGTGATTCATCAGATTTTGAATATTTGTTTTCGATCAGCCTAGACACTATTATCGATGTTTTTATCTTGGTTTTGATACTTATGTCCTATGTTCAATACAAGTAAGTTTCTAAAATGACCAACTGCACCTATTAGGGTTCTCTATCACCTTGCATATTTTCAACTCAAATCATGCGAATAGGTTTTGGATATCAATCTTTTGCTCAAAACCTTAAGTCTTCCAAGTTGTCCATGTCACCTTATAAAATGGGGGTTAATGGGATCAAGTGAAGTTAATCTTGCCTCAAATAACCCTCTATCAATTAACATTGCCTACATACCCATACAGTCTAAAGAGGGCATAAGACTGAACCCCCTTATGTGCATTTGTGTGTGACAATTGTATAATATACTATATGTGAGTGTGTGTAGTGATATAGCTTGTAAATTAAGGAATACTACTCATGGGCCACTCTTTAAATGTTTCAAACTAGTTTTAAGACTAATCCTATGACTAATTTAGAAATAGGAAAAATAGGGTAGTATAACTCAGTTGTTCAAATGATTGAGTATGAGTTCGATAGGTGTTTGCTTAGTGATTTCTAGGTAATAATGAATGACTTATTATTTTTTATTTATACCACACCTTTTGAAATTGTGTCATATGAGGGTTAATTAATACAAATAGGCCAATCCATACATGTCTAAATATTTGTAAATTTGATTATTTATAAGACTCATACACTACCATCAGATATGGGACACTAGTGTCAATGCTAGTGTTTGGGAGGATATAAAGTTGCTTTGTGTAAATTCCATAGTAGGATATAAATCACATTTTATATAGACTATAGGCTATGTATGATTTGGGTAATTAGAATATCAGGTTCAAACTATACGATAACCATTTAGGCATATTGAGATGGTGAACACGAGTCTTTTAGTAATGGGAAGGTCACGAATTGAAGGGTTGAGCCATGAGTGATATTTATCAAGTTTAAAAGATTAGTTTATAATATATAATCAGATTTTAGTATTTAAATTTACCCTCCTTTTATATAGTAATGAATAAGGATGAAATTACTAGTTTAAAAGAAATAAATATACATAATGGTGTGTAAAACACACCTTAATTTTTACTTGAGCCCTTTTTGAATTTGTTATTTGCATATTACCTGCAACCAAGATCATGTTATAGTGTAGTTAGTGCATATAATCTAAAAATAAATAATTAAAATAATTGAAATAAAAAAGAGCAAGGAAGGAGTACACCTACGTGTAGATGCAACCATGTTTCCCTTTGGATTTTGTTTGGTAATGATGCATATTTGCCAAAGTATTGGAGAAAAAGGTTAATAATTGAACCTTGGTGATGTGAAGAGGATAATTGAATGGTGATCATGCTCCCAATCTGATGTAAGGGTGAGTTGTGTAAAGGATATTATTTTTAACTATATGTCAATTAGACAACTCAAGTGTATACATAATCTACCCAATCTTGCCTTGGTTAAATGGTATAACCATCTCAACTTGAAAAAGTGAAGTAGTGCCAGTCCATTGAGGGTGATATGTCTCAACTATACTACTTAAGGATCCAAATATTGTAGATAGATAAATCTCAACTGTTGCCTCTTGGTAAGGCCAATGCATAAATATGTATATGATCTGAATATGTGTCTATGATTTGGTGCATTTGTATGGCATATGCACCTTTGATGTGTCTTAGATTGAATTATCTATCAAAATATAACCCTTGTTCTCTAAATTATGTATAATTTATGTGTACTCCTAAACCTTGCACTTTTAATTTCAACACATAGATGTACTCCTAAACTTTGCTCTTTTAATTTAAAACTATTTTAACTACTTTTAACCCAGATTATATGTATTTATTATATACTGTAACATTCTCTTGGTTGCAGGTTAGTCACCAATAAAACACTCAAGTCAGGCAATGTAAAGATAATGTGTGTTATACACACCTAGGTACACATTCCTTTCCTTTAAACTAATAATTTAATTACTAAATTAAAAAGGGGGGAATGTAGATAATATTAGTGGATTATATAACACCTCAATCTTGTACACTTGGAAAAATCATACCTTAATTATTCCTTCCAATTCTAGACCTTTCCCACTTTTATAAGTCTTGCATCTATTCTATCTTATGACCTTTGGCATATATCTCTTAGTCTGACTAGTCTTATGTTGATGACATAGGTCTTTCATCTTGCCCAAAATGATTAAAATGTACTTATCTTTGATCACTTAAAGTTTTGAGCCTGTGCCTACTTTCCTACTCCCTAAATACTAATGTCTAGGACATACACTAATGTCAACTTTAGTGTCTTGACTCGACGCAAGTGTCCAGTGCCTTAAAGTCATCAAATTTAAAAATTACACATATCCTAATGGTTAGCCTAAGTGATTTAATGTGATTTATTAATATAAAGAGATTGATATAAATATAATATCAACCCCCATTCATTAATCACCTAAAAAAACCAAAGAGACCAAGGTAACTTATCAAAAACACTCTATCAAGCATTAAATTGAACAAAGCTTCCCTATTTCGACACTAGTCATAGGTACAATGCATCTATGAGATTGAAGTACTAAAGGAGTAACCTAAGAGCCTAATTTTCCAAGTTATAATCTAGGTCATTATTGTACTTGATTTGCATAATATTGCATGATTCACATACAAGCCAACACATAGGGTAGAACCACATGAGTTTGAGGCCTTCATTTGGAGTATTAGTTATGTAAGTAGAGTGCCCACTAAGAACAGGGTCTCTGGGGTGAGCTCAACAACATGTGCTAACTAACCCATTTTTCCCCAAGGTCACTAGTAATATAAATAACTAGGGTTTTGAAAATTCATGAGTAGAGACAGTCCATGACTCAGATGTAAATACACCAAAATGAAGGTGAATTCAAACTTAGAAGCATCCAGGTGATTGAATCCCTTCTAAAAAGTATTACATACATGCCACTTGCATCAAACCTAGATAGTAACATTAATGCAACTATCCCAAACTGATGTTAGTATCTAGAACTCCAAAAGTGTCAGATGTAGAATGTGATGATTGTACTAGAATCATCTTCTAGGCTATTTTCTATCTATTCTAGATCTAACAATGTGTTAGCATCAGAACCAACTAAGTATATAACTTATTTATCATTTCCATGTATAGATTAGTTTTACTTACTATATTTAGCCTATACTTAGCATAATAAATTAAGTGTATGCTTATATATGAGTTTAGCATCCAATTAGCCTACTGTAGATTTCATTATCACCCTTGTGCATTGTCATTTCTATATTCTTAACTCTTATACCATAAAGGATAGGATAATCCCTCTTATTTGAATTTAACGTTAAATAATATGTATATGAGTCCAATTGGGTAATTTATCATGACACTAAAATTTTAGGCATATGGGCTAACCATAAAGAAATATTTGATTTTAAAAATCAATCATTTTTGGAAGAGGGCCACTATCATCAGACACAAGTCAGTATTGACTAGCGATACTAACCTAATCTAATGGTATTGACTTGTGCACAAAGATACTAAATTAAATGTCTAGGAATGCCTATATGATATAATAATTTTGTTTGACACAAACTATAATGTTTCTATAGGTTTTTGGTAGCAAATGGAGAGGGTCAAACTCATAAAGTAGCATGTAGGTGTGATATAATGGCGAGTTAGGACCATAATTGTGTATGCAAGTCATACGTGGTAAATAAATGTCAAGATTATAATTTTTAAGTACTTAATACCATATTTTAGTATCTAAAAATACCCCTCTTTTATTCTATTATTAAAATTTATAGAGTAAAAGGAAAATGTATCCCTAAGTGTGTACAACACTCTATCTTTGGTAGTAATTTCCAATTGTCCAAGTCATTCAAAATAAAAAACTACAAAAAAATGTGGTATTCAATATATATAAATTAAATTTTAAAATATGAATTAAAATTTTGAAATCTAAAGATTAAAGGAATACACTTGTGTGTTGGTGACAACCATATTGCCCTTCAACTCATTGGAGATGATGATTCCTTACTCCATCATTGATGAAAGGTGCTTACCACTGAAGCACTTGGAGAGTGCTTCCTCTTATTTAATAGTGGAAAAATTAAGTATGATCAAACCTCAATTTTGTATAACTATGCAATCCCTTGGGTTGGGAAGATAACATACCCCAACCCTCATTAACATGAGGAGAAGTATGTGATGTACTAACCCAAATAACTATCCATATATGATAAATAATGGGAACCACATTATGGGTTTGCTAGAATTAATGCCATGGTTGTTGAATGTCATTGAACCTCAATATACATTACTCATAAAAATATGAATCAATTATTGCAAGCAGATTTATAGATTCAATTTTTATCACTATTCAGTGAGAATTGAAAAAGTGTTTGCAAATAAACACCTATAATAGTTCTCAAAGCAAAATGTGTAAATGTGCATGAATCAGTATTATGTCCATTTTAGAATTGTGTCAATTATAAATTATCGTAGTATGTATGTGATTGAACCAATATCATAGCTCATGAATTTGAAATGGGTATATGTGCATGAACCAACATCATGCCTCCTAAATTTTTACCAACTAATAGAAAATGTTGTGCATCTATATGTTGAATTTGAGAACTTGTATCTCAAATATATGTATATGTGAGAGCCTGTAATTATTGTTCTTGTAAATTATGTAGTATGCCCATGAATATTCACTCAAGTGTGTATGAGTATGTACTCAAATATTTGTAAATTAAGTGCATATACATGGAATATTCCCCTTAATTTGTAGTTATGTGTAGAATATTGGTCATGTGATTGAACCATCTGATACTTTAACAATTTTGAATCTTTGAAATTTCTACTATGATTATTAAATATGATTTTTTTTCATGGGGGATTATGTCTATATGGAAATCCTTTTGTAATGCCCCATTTTTGGGATGAGGGATGTGTCATATAAGCTGTTCATCTCAATAGAAAATTTAATTATATCATGTCATGTATAAAAAGAGCATCATGTATAATCATGTGAACATGTAGAGAGTATGGCATCCTAATAATATATATTTCAATCAAGGCATGTATGTAACATATGTAATACAAGGCATATAAGTGTCATGTATATATAGATTTATCAATTAAGTATGCAGTAGTAACCATAATTGAAAATATAAATAAACAAGACTATGCAGTCAAAGGGCATGATATAGATCAAGGCACCGATCAATCTCAGCATGCTCAACAATCATAACAAGCTCAATATTTAGTGTCACACATCAAGCCAAGGGACGCACACAAGGGTCATGAATATGTCACAACCACAAAGGCAAAGGGACACACACTAGGGAAATAAATATTATGCAAATAATGGATATAAATATGTCACATCAAACAAGGCCAAGGGCCACATGAAAGGGACATATATATGTCAAAAAAAAGGAACATAAAGATGTCACATCAAATAAGGCCAAGGGACACACATAATATATAAGTACAAACTAGCCTATCATGCAAGAGAGTAACAACAACGATGAATCATTGAACAAGTAACAACTTGTCTACATCATCCAAGTGTATCAATGTCACATCTTATTATAATGACATATCCATGTAGTAGTGTATAAGATACGAGTAACTAGAAAGACATGTGTAAGCAATCTAGATAGCTTATCATGGTATAAGGTTATAGAAATATATAACTTGTAAAATTAAAACTTATAGAATAAGATGCCCCCCTAGTATTGGCATGGCCACTAGGTAGAGAAGAGTCCAACATCTATATGTTTATGTGGAACCTATATGCCCTACATCTCACTCATATACTGTGAAATGCATGTATATATGAAAATAGTATGTCATCTATCAAACATGTGATAAATAATAGATGTAAATAGTGTAATCTAGTAATCATGTCATGTTTAGGTCTTGAATTTGATTTTATTGAATATTTGAATGCTTTTTAAATTTTTGAATTATTTATATGTTTTTGTATTTTTGAAATAATTGAAATTTGAAAAGTGCTAACTAATTATCCCATCAATTGGAGGACCATGGGGAGTGCATATATCACAAAATGTGAGGCTCAATGTCATGAGCCAAATGTACCAAATATATGTGTATCAAATTTTGATAAGAAATCATGTGTTGTGTGGTAATTATCATGATCACTACTCATAGAATATCATGTATGATGAGTAGCTCTAAAAGGCATAGGACTCTATGGGGTCCACTATGTAGTGTAAAACCATCTTGTTAATTCATTATTTGTGGTACTAATTGATTACATGATATAGGATATAATGATCTATGTGATCTCTAAATAACTCTTTGATATGATGGACTCTTAATAAATGGTTATCAAGCAGACTCAACTAATCTCCTTTGAACTAGGTGTATATAAATATCTTGCATATGTGTAACCATTATCTCTATGTATTAATATTTAATGGATTTATCAAAAAACTGTGATGGTGGTTGGTGGTGTAGGAGGGAGTACCACTTGTTATAGAGGGTACGCATATCATACACCTATAATTATGACTAACTTGTTGCAGTGCATGTACTTGAGATATTGATACATTTTAGATGGTATTTCAAAAATATTTTGCATAAAAGGGCATCCTAACAACATATTAAAAACCCCATTACTTTTTATAAATAAGAATGAAGTGGCTAGTATGACAAAGTCCACTTAAAGAGGTAGTACTTTGTGCTCAAGTGTATTTTGTTTCTTTCCATATAATCATTTAAATTTTATTGATGTATCTTGTATATGATGTTGTGTGTATCCAAGGGAGTAAATAAGTGTCATTGTGCACATGTTTTCACTTGACCCATTATCAATCATGACATTATGTATGGGTTTCTCATTGATACAAGCTCATATGAATAGTGCATGGAAATAAGAATCATCATTTATAATCTCATTGCCATCAAATGTTATCATGTGACACTATGGTGAGGTGTTGATAAGCATACAAATAATCACACGTATTAGGTGATCATATGTCATAGGTGGAGGATGCATAGCATCTGCATAATATAGTTTTGAATTATACTTGAACTTTATTATCCTCTACTTGGTAAATGGACCATTAAAGATTTTAAAATTATGATTCCCATTTTTTTGTACCATACATCCATTTTTAAGCATGTTCAACTCAATACTATTGTCATCAATAAGATCATATACCTTATGTCTTCATTTGAAGTAATTATTTGTAGAATGTCCCAAAATTCAATGACAATCATAGTATCATTGATATCATAGTTATTTTGTGTAGGCATGTTTAGATCAAACTCTTGTAGATGAGGTAGAGTGATAAAGTTGTACTCAAGTATCTTCTATAACATTATATTAGGAGGTGGTGGTAATGTAAAAAAATTACCTCTCTAGTGGATCTCGCAATTGAAGTTGATTTGTAGGTTATGATATTGCATTAAATATCATCTTTGCCTCATTCTTGTTATCATTTGGTTTGAACTTGTAGCTTGGTTTACTTTGAAAATTTGTTTTTTAAGTACTTATAGGAGAAGATGTGTTTGTGAGCTTGTTTAAAGTTATAAGCTTAACTTATTTGTATCTTATTATGTGGCATAGGTCATTGAAGGATTTGAGTCTCTTGAATATGATTGATTCATGGAATGGTGCAAGCAATATTTGCTTGAAAATATATTGTGACTCATTATGTTACATAACATTAGTCATCTTAGCTATCATAGTTTTGTACCAAATTACATAATCACTGATCGGCTCATTATACTCTTGCTTGAGTTTATCAATTTTCACATAAAATAGTTTGTCATCAATGTTGATAGTGAAATGTGCTAAAAAATAATATGCCAAAGGGTTGAATGTTATAAATAATTGAAGGGGAATGTCATAGAACCATTTAAAAGAATATTTCTTGATACCTATTAGGAATAGTTTGGTTAATGATTTGTCATTGTATTTGTAATTCATGTATGTTGTATAGAATGATTAAATTTTTAATTCTATATCACATTTACCTCATATAGTGGAAGCTTAGGAGCTTCAAAATCTATAAGTAAAGAATAATTTTATATCTTAGGTAATAATGGGTTATGAAGCAAATCACGTGAATCCATTTAATGACTAGCTCTAGATTCAGCTTGCTCTAAGTGTAACACCTTAGCTTATAGATTTGAAACAGATTGCTCAAGGGAACAAGCACAGGGTGAGGTTGATAATGTAACATGGATAGTCACCATATGAGGGTTAAATATTACATGTGTAGTAATAGGTCTATAAATATGTTGGAAGCCTTGTGTTTTCCCCACACCTTAGGTGGAAGTTACATATCTCACTGGAGATGTTGGTGTATGAATAGTAGCCTTATGAAAGGTCTCAACACCTGAACTAGAGGTGCTAGTTTAAAAGGATGGGTTGAAAATATTAATAGGTTCTTGTTATTAAACCTAAAATGTAGGAAGCTTAGTTTGGTGTACAACATTATATGTTATGACCATTTTGACTACTCTATCCACATCTTTAGGATATTGATGAAGTCCTTAATAAAAATTAGGCAAGGTTTTAACTTGGTCAGGATCTACCCCATTAATTTCATTGGATCAATTATATCTAGACCCTCATGATTATCTTGATTATTATGTTCATTTTGATTATCATGTTCTAATGGAGTGATGTCAACATGTTCATATGTTTGCACATATTCATGTATAATTATATGATTGAGAGAAGACAAAACATTCATTGTATCCATTTTAAATGAAGTAGAAGGAGTCTAGTTATGCTCTATATGGGCCCCACATAATCTAGCACTTCACCTTAGAGGAACAAGGGAACTAACCTTCTTAGATGGCATAGGATGGAATCATGCAAGCATGTAAAAGGTTAGGACCAAAAGTGAAAATATTTATTTTCTTTTATGTGGGTAAATCATAAATCATAATTGAAACCCTAAGACAAAAAAATTGAAACCCTAAGGGTGACCTAGGGTTTTTCATAGTTCAATCAATATATGTGTTTATCAATATGTTCTACCCTAATTTGGTTTTATAAACCCTAATAAAATAGAAACTAGTATGTGGATTCAGTTACTAAATATTGAATTTAAGCATGAATAAAAATGTAAAAGGTTAAAATAGATTGCAATGATTTGACAAATGTTATATACTAAATATAGTAATTATAAAAAATAGATAAGTATTTAGCTTTTTTGACTGACTATCTAACTATGACTATGTTTTAATAGTTGAAAATATAATGAAGTGGGTCTGTGATTCATACAAATTTGAAACTATTTTTATGTATGCATATGATTGATTTTGTTAGCTTTGGGAAATATCAAATTTCATTATTGACCTATAGTGTTCAATAGTTACCTATGTGGAAAAGAGGGTTTGTGACTAGATGATCACCTTCACTTTTTTGGAATACTTTGTATGTGCAATGTTGAATCTTGATAATATGTGTAACTCCATAAATTAGTGTCTTTCCCTTTAAAACCCTAGGTGTACTTGTGAGGCCTAGAAACCTTTAAAATTTGGAAAAGTTATCGACATCATTTGGCATGATTCACCAATGCTAGGCTCTTAGGGTGGTGAATTTTGTCTAGCCTCTCCTGAAAGGAGTCCCATGATGGGTCTTCCCAAGGTCTATATCTACTGGGTCATGTCGTACTTGAGTTTACTCAGTTTTTTGTTATGCATAATTCTAAATAAAGGGGCCTACTGGTGTGAAATCTCAAACTTAAATTTAACAGTGTTTTAATCTTTTAACAAATTAATGGATAATTATGGCTTTGTGTTTTACTCAGATGGGTTTCAAAAAAAATTAGAAAGAAAAAATCATGCAGATACATTTGCTTAGATTTGAAATCAAGGTTTCAAGTGAAAATAATTAAAAATATTGATTTTAGTTGTTTATTCCCATGCATTTAGTCATTCAACAAGGTAGTAACGATACATGAATGAAGGAGAGACAGTCAATCAAGATAAGCATTCACAAACAAATTGCTATCAAATGAAACCCTAGTTTAATAAATTTGATAAAAAAGAGAAAAAGAGTGGGAAAGAAGCAATAAACCCTACAATAGTGAAGGGAATATAGATTTATCAATCAATGAACTCTACAAACTAGTCTCTCACTTTATTAGCATGTGCATAATCATGAACAAAGTCAATACATACATCAAAGGAACTGTCTAATGAAAGAAACACCCATAACCACTTGTAAACACTATTTTATGATTATATACCACCTCAGTCTTATACACTTGGCAAACTTAGACCTTGGGTGTTCCTCTCAGTAATGGACCTTTTTCATTTTTATAAGTCTCACATTTATTCTATTTTATGCCCTTTGGTTTATATCTCTTAGTCTAACCAATCTCAAATTTATGATTTGATTTTCTATCTTTCCCAAAATACTTAAAATGCACTTATCTTCCATCTCTACAAGTTATGAACCTGTACCTACTTTCCTACTCCTTGGACACTAACGTTTGGGATAGACACTAGCATTGATGTTAGTGTCTTGACTTGACACAAGTTTTTAGTGCCCTAAAATCATCTAATTTATAAATTAAATATATCCTAATGGATAATCTAAGTGATTTAATGTGAGTTATTACTCTAAAGGGATTGATATAAATACAAGTTGTTCAACCTTCATTCATTCCTAACCTACAAGACCTAGAAAAAGACTAAAGAGACTAAGGCAACTTATCAAAATCACTCTATCAAACATTCAATTGAATAAAGCTTCCCTATTTCCACACCATTCATAGGTAAAAGACATCCACAAGTTTGAAGTACTAAAGGAGCATCCCAAGAGCCCAATTTTTCAAGTTACAAGATTGATCATTATTGTACTTGATTTCCACATATTGCATGATTCACACCTAAGCCAACATTTAGGGAAGAACTACATCAGTCTAAGGTCCTCTTTGTAAAATTAGATATGTAGGCAATGCTCACTAATAAAGCAATTTTTGGGGTTAGCTCAATAACATGTTACCACTAACCCATTTTTCCCCAAGGTCTATATGAAGATGCAAAACTAGGGTTTTCCATTTAACAAGGAGCGATAGTCCATGACCCAAATCTAAATGAACTAAAGTAAAGGTAAAGAAATACCTAAAAGCATCTAGGTGGTCACATCCTTTTCCAACATGTATTCCATACAGAAAACTTGTGTTGGACCCAGACAGTAGCTTTGATGCAACCATCCCAGGCTGACCATAACTCCAAAATCATTAGATATAGAATCTGATGACTATTCTAGAATTGTCTTCCAGACTTCTTCTTGCATGTTCTAGATCTAGCACTATGTCAGCATCATAATCAGCTAAGTATATTACTTATTTGTCATTTACATACATAGCTTAGTTGTACTTTCCATATTTAGACCATCTTAGCATAATAAATTCAATGCATACTTAAATCTAAGTTTATCATCTAATCGTCCTACTATAGATCTGATTATCACTTTTGTGCCATTTCATTTCTATATACCCCTTTAATCAAATATAGGGATAATAATAATATCACCCAGATCATTTTAGAGTTAAAAGTTTGGTGAACTTGATTCATTTGAATGCATTTTTTTTAATTCCTAGGGTTTTAACCAGCTAAGGTTTAAGATTGATGTACTTTTTAATTTCCTACTTCTACTATTTTGCATGCAACCTAAGTGTATCCCTAGATTGGGAGGTGTGCCTATTGAAGATATTGATCTCCCCTCCCACCATCTAAGATGTCTCAAACTAATGAGGGATCTCATACTTTGGATCATGATGACACCCATGTTGACAATGAAAAACATACTGATAAGGTTATCATAGAATAAGATTCTAATAATAAAAACTATGAAACAAATGAAAATGATTAAATAAATAATGATCAAGTGCAATCAATTGCATTATTTCATGAGTGTATTTTATAAAAACTTGAAGATCTTATTGAGATCCTAAAAACTATACTCAAATAAAAAAGTTCTAAGACTATAGTGGACACATCCCTCCCCTTTTACATATTATAACCTAATACATCTAGTGGGGGCACAGGTTATGTGTTTAAAACTTTGTAACTTGAAACTACCATTGCCACATCTATCATGGAATTACCAATTATTTCAACACAAATATCAGTTTCAATACCTATTACTAGTCAAACCATGTTTACATCCCCTTTAGTGACTACACAACTTGTTAATCTAAATCCCACTAGGCCTATAGTTCAATCATTCCTTCAAGTTATAAAGACCTTGGAGGAAAAGATTATAAACATTGAACAAAAGGCTTCAAAATCCCCTCATGCTATAGATTCACAAGATGTGTTGCATAAATATCTTTCACTTAAGATATCTTTGTACCCTTTGCCAAGTGGATTTGTTTCACCTAAGTACACATTTCATGATGGCAAGGGTGATCCTGAACAACATTTTCGAACCTTGTATGCATAATGCCTTGATTATGCCTCCAATGATAAACTTATGAGAAAATTATTTCCAAGAAGCCTCAAAGACTATGATTTGAGTTGGTTTTATGATCTACCTCTCTAATCTATGAAAGCATTCAAAACTCTTATAGACTAATTTTTATCACACTTTCCATTAATATTTTTTGAAAGGTTTCCTATGATCAAATTGCCAAAATCAAACAAGGAACCAATGAACCTATCAATGAATATGTCTTGATATATAAGACAATGCTAGCCAAAATGACCAATCTTATGGCAAACAAAGAGTTTCAAGATATATTAAATCAAAGTTTGTTTCTCTCTTTTACACAAGTCTATTATTTTTATGAAGTTCAAATCATTCAATAACATATGCCATGTTATACAGGACCATGAAATGAAGCGTATGTCATTGAATAAGCTCAAGTATGTAGCAAATACAACAGCTGCATCTACATCTAGCACACATTTACAATCAAACGAATTTATAAGGTAAAATTTTCTAAGCCTAAAAATGAAACAACCACCACGATTAACATAGTTTCACAACAATCTAATTGACTTATCTTATCAAATGCACCAACAAGATAATTTACATGTTTTCCTGAGTACACAGCTTCATTACTCCCATAGTTACTAGAGTGATAACTTATATCTCTCCCTTATCTTATCAAGGTTGATATGAGTTATCCTCTACCTGAAGGATATGATGCAAATACTTATTGTTATATCTTCAATGAATAGGACATTCTACATGTAGATGTTTTACCTTAAAGCACAAGATCCAAGATATTATCAATGACCAAAAGATTGCATTTATGGATCCTCTAAAGGAATCAGACTAAAACCTGTTGATCACCATAAAAAAATATTTAACAATCCTTTTTAAGACCATTGTAAGAAGGAACCAAAAGTGAAAATGGAATATAATGAACATATCCTCCATCACATTATGGGCACCCACTAGATGGTATTATTGGTACTTACACATGACATATACCTCCTATGGTTCATAAACCTTTTATTTCCTTTGATGACAGTGAAATTAAGGATGATGAATTTGATCTTCATTCTTTATTCATTCGATCATACCTTGACAAACACCCCATATACAATGTTATGATTGATAATGGTGTAAGTGAAAATGTTTTCATCATGACATTACTTATGCACTTGGGTTATACTCATCATGATCTACACCCCTCTACTAAATCAATTAGAGCATTCGATGGGACCTCCTAGAATGTTTTTGGTAAGATTGACTTACCTTTACAGGTTGGTCCTGCACATCTAGTTACCATATTTTTAGTTGTCCCTTCCACAAGCATCTTTGATATGTTATTGGGAAGACCTTCAATACACACTCTTCAAGCAGTGTCATCTATAATTCAGGCATGTATTACATTCATGCCAATCAAGTAGTTATAGTTTTTAGAATTCCATATGAGCATCCTCTTGAACAAGGGAAACTTATACCTAGACAACTACCTATCAATCCTACTAAGGCTAATTCACCACAAAAGAGTAATCAACTAGCAATCCCCTTTACTAGGAGGCTAATACTTGAGATACCATTACACTTAAGGCACATGGTGGATTCCACAGAATCCCCATCCATTAAACACCATATTTAGCTATCTAGATCACCTAAACATGATTCTATTATTGTCAATCCAATTAAACCATAAAGCACTCAATTATGGGTGCTAAGAACCCCTAATCCTATTACTTCTACTATTGCTTATGACCATAGAGTCTTATTTTATATACATAGAACACCATTGATACCACAGTGATAGATATTGCACTTATACATGTTCCACAGTAGTGTAAATGGATTATTGCACTAGGTTCATAGTGGGGAGACATATATAATCATCCATTGGATAGCATCATTGGATGGTTTTTCCTCTTCAAAAATTCAAAAATACTAAAAAAATAAAAAACCTTCAATTACTCCTATATACACGTGTGTCACACTTATAATTGAGTATGATACAATAATATTTAGATACATGATTTATTCCTATTTTGGATGTTGGGTCTTCCCTCTACTCATTATGCAGACATTGGAGACATCTACTTCTTTGATCTTGATACACACAAGTTATATGATTCAATGATCATTCTACATTATCATGTTTGAGCTTACATGTGTACTTACACATTCATTTATCCATGATTATATCTTAAACAGGGTACTTGATATGTTATACACTTGATTTTTTTTCTTAACACATTTGATCCATGAGCTAATATGACATGTTTATGCTAGTTGCTTATGCTTTACTTTATGCACTTATTTGAGTGTCTTGCCTTATTATTGCCTTATTTTTTCAAGCATTTAAAGATGATCCTTTACTTTCACCCCCTACCTATTTATGCTTTTATTGATATTTGTATATGTCATTATTTGTTGTATGGACATTTGAATATGTCATCCTTGATTTTGTTGACATTTGACTCAGTCATGTCTTTTTGATTGTGCGACATTTAAACATGTCCTTTGTTTGTAATCTCCTTAGACCATTGCCTTTTGATTTGTTTTTGGGTACTCTTATGTGTGTATTTATTCATTTTTTGGTCTTATGTTATTACTATCTAGACATTTTCATGATCCTTATCATGCATCTTAGGCCTACATTTGATCACATTGGTTCTATGTGCTTCAATGTTATATCTACCTAGACATGTTCCTTTTATATTATACATGGTTACATTCATAGATTATATAGTTGTCTTATCCTTTTGAGGTGAGGTGACTATCAGTTCCTATCTTTCCCTCACTCAAAGAGGGGCATATTTGTGGGGGCTTGTCATAGAGGCATGTTATCTACACTTGGCATAGTTTTTAGATTCAGTTGGGGCATGTCATATGGACATGGTTTCCACACATTCATAATTCTTAGATTTAGTAGGGGGCATACTTTAGAAGCATTTTCTCCACCTATTCAGTATTTAAAATCTCCAAATTTTAGTGGGGGCATGTTTTGGACACATGTTCTCCACATTGGTACTTATATCAGTTTTCATATTTTCCATATATATTGGGTGCATGGCTTTGGAAGCATGTTCTCCACACTTACATAGTCTTCCAAATTAGTCAAATCATATAATTATATGATTTAGATTCATAGTAGTGGCAGAATTATATACATTGATACTATTGTTATATATAGTTTAGCATGAGACATATCTAAGTTGTATATGCTATGAAACATATTCCTAATATTGGAAAATATAAATCAGTTTTAGATTCCAAAACTCTTTTATGAACTTTTACCACATCACAGACTTTTTTATACCGATACCCCATAGACTTTTATAGACTTGATTGAGCCAATTTAATGCAGTAGTTGGTTCATATTTTGGTATGGTTGAGGTGATCAAATAAATAAATCTTGGCAAGTTTTTAGGTTGGACTTGATTTTATCGTCCAGCCTCACCAAGTTATAAGTATCATTGGGTTCATGGTTGAGCTAATCTCAACTGCTAGGTGGCAACTCATTTTTACTCCAAAGTTGGGGACATGTGCCTTCCAATCTATTTCTCTCCCTATCTCTCTCTCTCTATATATATCTCCTTGGATATATGAACTTTCAGGATTTATTAACATTTGTCCTAACCTCAATTTAAGAGCCTTACAATGATACATCTTTTTCAAAACAACTTACCAATAGGCAAGGAAGTTGCATTGACATGCAGGTGTACTCCTAAACTTTATTCTTTCAATTTCAATTTATTTCAAGTACCTTCAAATATAGATTATCTGCATTGATTATAAATATAGCATGCTCTTGGTTGCAAGTCAGTCACCAACAAAGCACTCAAGTTGGGCACATATAAAAACAAGGTGTGCATATACACTTAAGTACACATTTATTTCCTTTAAACTAAAAATTTCATTATTAAATTAAAGGGGGGAAATGTAGATATTATTTTATGATTATATAGAACCTCAATATTGTACACTTGGAAAACTCAAACCTTGGTTGTTCCTCTTAGTAATGAACCTTTCTCACTTCTGCAAGTCTCTCAATTTGATCTATCTTGTGCCCCTTGGCCTATATTTGTTAGTCCAACCAGTCTTATGTTGATGACCCATGTCTTCTATCTTTCCCAAAATGCTTAAAATGCACTTATCTTCCATCTTTGCAAGTTCTAAATCTGTACTTACTTTCCTACTCCTTGGACACTAACGTCTGAGATAGACACTAGCATCAATGTTGATGTCCTGACCCAATGCAAGTGTCTAGTGCCATAATGTCACCTAATTTTCAAATGAAAGATATCCTAATGATCAGTCTAAGTGATTTAATGTGAGTTATTATTTCAAACAGATTGATATAAATACAAGATCAACCTTCATTCATTCCTAACCTACAAGACTTGGAAAAAGACCAAAGAGACCAAGGCAACTTATCAAAAGCACTGTACCAAGAATTCAATTGAATAAAGCTTCTTTATTTACACACCAGTAATAGGTACCACACATCTACAAGTCTAAAATACTAAAGGAGCAACCCAAGAGCTCAATTTTTCAAGTTACAAACTAGGTCATTATTGTACTTGCTTTCCACATATTGCATAACTCACACACGAGCCAACATGTAGGGGAGAACTATATAAGTTGGATGCCCTCTTCATAATAAATTTAGTGTATGCTTATATTTGAGTTTAGCATCTAATTGGCCTACTATAGATCTTATTATCACCCTTGTGCCATTTCATTTCTATATACCCCTTTAATCAAATCTAGGGTTGACAATAAAATCATCTAGATCATTTTAGAGTTAAACACCACCATACAATGCACAGACTGAAAGCAATAAATCCATAGTATTATATTGATCTTTTTATTATGTTGACAGTCCATTACAATTCACCATAATCAATCGATCAAAAAAATTCTAGCATAACTACAAGGTTATAAAAGAAGGATCTTTTTATTTATAACAAGTTGTAAGTGGGATGCTCTTTACAACAAGTCACCGAACGATGATGAAGTGTAAATAAAATATGAAAAATTTGTGTTGATTAGTTTTAAAGGTCGAAATAACGTAAACATTTAAGTGATTAAAGAGAGTTGAGAGAGTGAGAGAGGGGGAGGGGGAGCTGTTGGAGCACGGACAAGTCTAACTATACTTTATTTTTGGGGCAAGATTTTTATATAAAATTTCATCACTCATATATGGTCATCGTGATGGGACAAGTTTCAAAGGCCCAAATCAAATCACATGGAAACCACTTTGGGACTTTGGCTTAAGCAAGCAAGAGAGATAAATCTCTCAATCACGAACGAGTGTGACAAGAGTCCACTTTGGGACCAAGTTTTCTATGTGAAATTTTACCACTTGGATTTGGTCGTCACTACGAGACAGGTCTCAAAGGTTAGAATAGAATGAAACCTAACAGCGTAAGACAACAAAGCAAGCCAAGGTACAAATGTAAAGTTGGAGGTCAAGGCTTTACCTTCCCAGTGATTGTTTTATACAAAGTTTTTTCGCACTAGCATGGTCTTTACAATGGTGATGCTTGAGGAACCCGATTTGACACATAAATCGAGAGGGCATACAAACACAACTTGAGAGTATTGAGATCAATGAACTGTGAGCATAAGCAGGGGTGAAGTAAAAAGCAAAAAGAGGTTCCCTAATTCTGGGAGAATCAAGGCATGTTACACAAGCAATAAAAAATGGTGTCACATCCCCTTCGGGGTAAAGTTAAACTAGTCATTTTTTTATATATATAATAGATTAACTTTCTAACCAAAGGTTATGTCAAGTAATCTAAACCATGCATACATTTTGAATTCTATTGAACATTGGAGGAACAACACATAGTGATAGATTTAGCTTATAAATCTACTTCATAAACAATAAACCATAATTAATGGCATGCACATAAAATCAATGATAAATAACTTGCATAAATCAAAAGTGTACTACAATTTGTTTTGCATGCTTATTATAGGAAATCAATTACTCACATGTCATATATTTAACAAAAACTAAATGTAATTCACATCATAGTCTCACCATCTCAAACATAAATAGTTAAGATAAAGACTTATTTAAACAATCTATTCCATCAATTACAATCATTCACTGTCACAGTGACTGTGACATTTAGCTATACATTACAATCCTTTCTACCATTTTTGTTTAACTTGAATACTCAATTATCATTTCAAATTTACAATGATATAAATCATACATATAGGATCTAAATTTGATTGTAACCACTATACAACTAGGACTAAATTCTAATTTAAATGTCCTTAAAAATTATAACTCTAATAAACATACAACAACAGTTTACATCAGTAAGTACAATAATCCATTTTATTTAGCATATATTCACCAATTGAGTAAGTAGAGGGTTTACCATAGACTAGCAGTAGACCATGTCGATGCAAAGAGGGAGAATATCATAGAGAGTTATTCCTCCAACCATAGAGCCTTTAAGATCCCCCACACACCTCTCATCTATTGAGAGTGGCCCTACCCTTCACGAGTAGGATAGATAAGGGTCTGAAAACTAAGAAAGAGATCATTGTGTAACTTGCCAACACAGTAGCTACTATATGCAGCTTCTTGCAAGTGTGACTATGAATCGAGATAGGAATTAAAACATTCCCAATGTATACTACCCGTATACACTACTTACAATCGTAAGTTTTAGATTCTCCAAGTACCCCTTGTTGAATTTTAACTCATTAGGTAACTAAGTTACTATGTGGGTCTAACTAGGATACCCTCCCATCACTTAGACCACACGTCTCACATCCACTACTCTTATCCCAAGATCTCCCCAACCTAGACATCTCATAGTTACTTGGTCTAGATAATCCTTATTACTAGTTGGTTGTTTTCTTAATAATGTGTTTACAAGATGATGATTTACATTGGTGTCCAATAACACCCATGTAATCATCATCTTGTCTGTATATTGACGAATGATTATTTTACTAAAATAGGAATTCTATGTTGGGTTTTTATTCTCTTAATAATATTTTTTTAGGCACTAAAGTATAGCCTAATAAGTTTGCATGTTGGACTTTCACGCAAGATTAAGGTCTCATGCACTCACCTGAAGTACACAGTAAGAGACCGATTCCCATGGGTTATGTTGCTTAGTAACACACTAGTCATATACTTGAGTTTATTCATATATCTGGTTATAAATTAAATAAAAAAAGAAATACACTACTGTAGACCTTGACTTATTAATCATAACAACCAAGAACACAAAGACAAATACCATGAAGTTCAAATGGTTGTCTACACAAACACGTCTAATGAATGTTTTATAAACCTCAATATGAAAGATAAGTAAAAATTTAGTCAATTCAATCCACTGTTCATGCTCAAATATCAATTTATTAGAAACACACAACACTTGAACTAATTGTAATATTCGCAAGTCTATATTATATAGTCACAATATGCTATCCATCATCAATCACCTTACATGATTCCACACAGGGGTATTTATACTTGTTTTACCCTAACTAAGTAGTTAATGACAAATGGGCGATTAGCCAATGATCTTTTAGTAGACTGAGAGTCATGGCAGTCTTTCAATTGTTCTCTCCTAAGGACTCGAGCCCTTGTTCCCCTTATATTCTTTTTCGATGCTAAATCCTTGTTGCCAAATGTCTTTTTCATGGGTTGGTGTGAAACTCATAATGATAAAAGTCTAAATGGTCCTTGAGAATCACTCCTCAACCATCTCCTGCTTCCCATGTGCTCCCCAAGTCTTTCATTTTTGTTTCGAGTCCTATGCTCTCAGGGTCTTCATAATTATGTTCCATATTTGATTGGGTCTTATCATGTTGATAACTTTCATGCCCTTGTCCTCTCGTACCTCACTGGTTCTGTGCCATGTTCTTTCTATGCCATGCTAGTTCCATGCCATGGTCTTCTTGCACCATGTTCCTCTTGCACTGTGCTAGTTTTGTGCCAAAAAGTCAAAACACTTAGTCAAAATTTGGGGTCCAACATTACCCCACACTACACTCTTAGTCCATCTTAGACTAAGTCTTGGTCTCAACCTCAGCCAAAATCTCAGGCCTAGTTTGTTCAATCTACTTCATGACACTTTCCTAATATGACAAAGTATCGAGTAGCTTGGACTTTGTCTCTCTATGGCTACCTTTAACTTATTCATCTCTTTAGGTTGGTTGGGACTTTTATTGGCCCTATTAACCAATTGGTCAAGGGATGCACTAGCATCCTTCTGAACCTCTTCAAGTGTAGTGACCTCAATGACAACATGTCCTTGGAGAGCTATAAAATTGGCATTAAAGTTATTTTCAATGTGTGTTTATTATTTACTCTATAGATTTGACATATTTAAATGCCTTTGTGCGCTTGGTACAATCTTTTATTAGGAAGGTAGGATCCATCAACTGTTTCCATTGAGACTCCTATATGTTGACCAAGTCTTAAATTTTTTATTAGGCTGTGCCAATTTTTCAAAAATCCTGGTCAAGATGGGGATCACTTCCCTAACTCTTTCAAGGGCACGCTTGCAGACTTCTACAGCCTTGATAACCTGTTCAACCTCCCATAATGCTTCATTTCTTGATGCAGGCTATTCCTTGTAGCATTTCAATAGGAGATTTACTAGGGTCTCCAATTTATCCATAACTTCTCTGTCCAAAGGTACTCCATTTGTTAATGCCAGTTCTTGGCCCAAAATGGATTTAAAAAAATTTAAAGTTTTTACTTTAGCCTTTTTGGCTTCCTTTATTTGTTGATTTAGCACAACCACTTATTATTTGAGTGCATTTCGAGTGGAAAATTCTTTCTCATACATTGCCACTACCTAGCCATGTTTCTTCCCTGCATCGTGCACATCAAAGTCTGAAAGTATATTTTCGTGCACAACTTCAAAATCCATTTTTAAAAATGCAACGCTAGCTTGCAGAGGAGAGATCATCTGGGGATCAACCTAAAGTGGATTTGGTAGTGATAGTTCTTTAGAATCTAACATGAGGCTATCTAGAGGAATCTCAAAATGGCACTCTTCATTGTACATGCCCAAAAGGAAGGACATTTGTCACCTTGTATCAATAGTTACATCCTGGGGAAAGAAATTTGACCATAATAGAGCATATTATTTGGGATGTCTATTTGATATTGAGCATGCAAGTTGGTGGATGCATCAATCAAAGGTGGTTGTACTTCCAAAATGGCATGCTCTTTTCCTTTGGGGTCACGCTCAAGGATTTTAACCTTCATATCTGTAGCCAAAGAAGTGTTATCAATGTTTATTCCACTTATTTGTTGAGTATCAAAACCATCCCCCTCTTCGTCAAATGGACCCTCAATGTCTAATTGTGCATCATCAAAGATGGTCTCCTCCTCTCGCACCAGGGAGGGTGTCTTTTTAGAGTCAGATTCCTCTATTTCTTCCTTATGGCCTTTAGGTTCTTCCTCTATCAGTTCGTAGGGGAAATGGTGTTGACCCCTTAGGTTCTTTCTCTAGTGTACTTTACAAGATAGCCCCTGATGATGAAACCCTTAGTGTTGATACCCTTGGTGAAGTTCATGGAGGTGAAGCCTTAGGTGGAGAAGACTGTGGAGGTGAAGCTTTAGGTGGAGAAACCCATGGAGGTGAAGCTCTAGGTGGAGAAGCCTATGGAGGTGAAACTCTAGGTAGAGAAGCTCATAGAGGTGAAACTCTTCATGGTAGTGCCTGGGTGGTGCTTTGCCATTTTTAAGGATTCAGCCATGAACTTATGCTAGCATCATGCCTAGCTTGCTTCTTCTTCACAAGATGTGGTACATGTGGAAGTTTTTCCCTTATATGCTCTGTGCCTTTTAAAGATTTCTTCTTGGGATACAACATATAAAATAAATTATGCACTTGTTCTCTGACCATGGTTTGCTTGACCTTGATATCAATCTAATTATTCTCCTACTTCTCTTTATAGGCCTTCTTGCCAAGATAGACATACATCTTCC
Source organism: Torreya grandis (assembly GCA_037957365.1). Classification (NCBI taxonomy): domain Eukaryota; kingdom Viridiplantae; phylum Streptophyta; class Pinopsida; order Cupressales; family Taxaceae; genus Torreya; species Torreya grandis. The sequence goes on along the minus strand of JARHVA010000764.1, from coordinate 1,159,603 downwards.
AGAGAATGTGAATCTCCAAGTCAATTCGGTCTACTTCTAGGGTGAGAGGCTATGCATCAAAAATGTGATTCACCGAATCGATGAAGTACTGTTCCATAAAGGCATACAATAGCTTTAACCAAGCTGAAAGTTATCCAAAAGGGACCATCTTAATTCATGCCAGACAGAAATATTATTTTACTATAAATTGGGCTTGTTCACCAACCTAGACGAGCAAGTCTTTAGGAATGTGTCATTCAGTCCCAAAGGCATCTTTCATGTTGTCATACCATGACTTCATCTTATTCTTGTATGTAGGGGTGATATGCCTGGGGCATGTGAATGCCTTATAGCACTCAGTGGGGGACTTATTTTTGGGTGGGCATGCCCACTTCAATTCACCTGAGGTGTTGTCTAGTACACCAATCTCATCAAATACCATTTACAATAAAAATACCCCCCATGGAAACCTATGGCATATATCTGATGGGTCGTCTCAACATCCTCTATGGCCTTATGGGCAAAATACAACACCCAATTATATTTTAGGCCCTTAGTCACTTGGTGAGTGATGTAGAGGTGATCTATATCCACCTCTTTCTAATAATCGATACTGCCAATCTTGGTCATGATGATGCGTGCTACTACTTGAAGGGCAGGATCTTGCAAGATTTTGATGTGCATAGCACGATGTTGTTTCTAGTACATGAGCATCATTATTGTTTTCCCTATTTCCTCTGAGTCTTCCAAGTCAAACTCCACGTCCATGCTAGAGCATTGTAGTCTTGACACCTTGCTTATTCTCTCAGATGTAATCTTCATACTGTGCCCAACAAGGTAGAGGGAGTCCTCATGGACATGCAAGAGTAGAAACTTTATTGATTCCATAGGTTTCCCAAAGTATGGAAGGTTGAAAAACTAAAATAGCCCTGCAAAGACCAAGGCATTGAAATTTTTTAGGTCATACACCAATTGATTTTTGGTGTTCTAGTACTCAACCTGGTAGTCATTTTACAACTCAACGGTGGTTGTAATCAATTATCATACAAGAGGGTACTTTTGATACCTAATTTTTTGTGCACAACACTGTCTCTGGGTATTGCATCTCTTCTATCATCAATGGTGGGGGAGGAGGTGCTTGTGCCTTCTTTACCTAGTGTGTCATCTCAATTTATTTGCATTATGTGAACTATACTTATTTTTAGGTGTTTTTTCACTGATTAGTACTACTTCCCTCCAATAAGTGGTACTTCCTCTTCTGGTATGGTTTGTAATGGATTGCATCTTAAGGCCTTATTCTTAGGCCACATCACCCTCCATGGAGCCTGTAAGTTGAGGTGCGGTTGTCCAACATTCCCAAAGGAATATGTGTTTGTGATGTAGATGACTCAACATTTCCTACTTCGTTACCCTTTAATGGTGGACATCTACCTATGCAACTTATAACTACCAGTATCCTCTATCATAATTCATGCTTCAAGGTTAATTTTTGCTTGATTACTTAATTAATATCCTTCTTAATAGTTATTCATGGAATTTTTATGCTTTGAAATTGCACTTGCTCTGAAATCACCTAGACTTAGTTCCCTTTTCATCTTTGTAGAACTCAAATGAAAGCAATGGTAAAATTTAAAATGAGATCTTAAGTCTTTTTTTATAGGTTTGAGGGGGTAAATTAAATTTAATACCCCCTTCTTTTCAACCATCACTTCTTGCAATTAATGCATGTAACGGCCACCATTCTTCGACCATCACTTTTCACCATAGATGCATTTAACGATATTGTCTTGTCACGATGTTTCAACTAATGTGCGTATCTTTATAGTACTTAACATGAACACATGTATTACATCTTACTCCACACTAAAAGTATGTTGTGGTCCTCCATGAAATTACAAGTACAAAAATAAAAAACCCTTTTATAAAAGAAATGATGCATGTGTCAGGTTGTGGAGCTAAAAGCTTCAGCTACTTGTAAACAAGGTGGAACAGAAGGTTGCTGAGATCCAGGAGCACTGGCGTCGGCAGCATGACTGACGTCGGTCGTGACCCAGTGCAGAAAGCCACCGGCGACGGCAGGGAGTCGGCTGACGTCGGCAGAACCAGACAAGCAGGGACTGACGTCGGTCGCCTGTGCGTTCTAGAAGTGCTAGTTGCACGGATAGTTAGTTAAGTGAACGAAGAGTTTGCATGTAAAGACCAGTTAGAGTCTTGAGCTACGTGGATAATTGTCTAAATTAAGAGTCTAAGTTAGTGTTTAAGTTAGGGATCTATTTATAGACCCATTGGCATGTATTGTATAAGCATAAGTTAAGGAAAGCAAGGAAGTACCTTCTGTGTGTGTATGATCATTGAGTTATAGGTTGTTGCAAGCTCATAGGAGATCCACATGTGAGTATGGTCTATTGAATTGTAGGTTACATGTTCATGGGAGATCAGCTTGAAGTACTTTTGAGTGCTTGATGAACTGGCAGGGTTATTACTGACTAGTTGGAGAGGTGAACACCAATTCGGTTTGTGAGGTGGTTATTGGGACCGTTTTTTGTGTAGGAGAGTGTTGTGTGAGAAGAATTACTGAACACTTGAGGTGTGGCAAACCTCTGTAAGGTGAAAGAGTGTGGCGGCTATTTGTTGTATTCTTTTCTGTATAGTGTTAATACAAGATAGTGTATTGTCTCTCATATTCTGTGCTATTGGTGAATTCTAGCTATTTGTGTTTCTGGTTATTTCCGCATTTATAATTGCTTATATTTGGTAATCATACTGTGCTCTTTTTGAGGAGCAAGATCCAACAAGAGGAATCAGAACAGGTGTGTTTGTTCTTGGACTTCCCTGACAAGTGGTATCAGAGCCTTGGTTGTAAGTTCAAAAGCTGATACCTAACAAGTGGTATCAGAGCTTTTGGTTGGAATACTAACAGATTGGTGTAGATCTGGGTAGTGTGTTTTGATTACAGGTTACTCACAGGGTTTCTATTTGAGTGGGAGTTGAGCAATGACAGAAGACAGTCAGCTACGAATGGAAAAGTTTAATGGTAAGAACTACCAATTGTGGAGGATGCAGATTGAGGATTATCTGTATCAAAAAGATTTGTACTTACCGTTGGGAGGGGTTAGTTGCAAACCCTCGGATATGAAAGATGAAGAATGGGAGGTTCTTGATCGGAAGGCTCTGGGATCTATTAGATTGAGTCTTGCATCATCTGTGATTTCCAGCTTATCACAGTGTAAGAGAACCGTGGAGTTGATGGAATCTTTGGCAAATTTATATGAAAAACCCTCAGCTTCGAATAAGATATTTCTTATGAAGCGTTTATTTAATTTGCAAATGTTGGAAGGTGGATCTGTTCATAGCCATCTTAGTGATTTCCATGGTTTAGTAAACCAATTAAGTTCAGTCAATATCGTATTTGATGATGAAATAAGAGCTCTCTTAATCTTGTGTTCATTCCCTGAAAGCTGGGAAGGTTTGGTAATGGCAGTTTCTAATACTGTGTCTCCTTCAAAAGTCTTAAAAGTGGATGATGTTGTGAGTGTAATCTTGAATGAAGAGATACGCAGGAATAACACAGGTGAATCATCAGGAAATGCTTTAAGTTTTGAAGGCAGAGGAAGGCAAAGAGAAAAGATAGAGCATGGGAGATCAAGGTCGAAGACAGGCAGGAGATCCAAGTCCAGGTATAGCAGAATAACCTGCTGGAAGTGTGGAAAGCAAGGGCACTTAAAGAGAGATTGCAGATCAGGTGAAGATCGGCATGAAGGACATGAAGAAGAAGTAGATGTTGTAGAGTACGTTGCATAGGATGCTCTGGTATGTTCTTTGGATAAAGTAGAATCTTGGGTTTTAGATTCTAGTGCCTCTTTTCATGCATCCCCACATAGGGAATTTTTTCATGAGTATGTCCAGGGAGATTTTGGAAAAATTTGTGTAGGGGATGGTAAGCCTTGTTAGATTGTTAGCAAAGGGAAAGTGAAGCTGAAACTGCAGACAGGTAACACATGGGTGTTAAAGGAGGTCATGCACGTCCCAGTTCTAGAGTGGAACTTGATTTTTGTTAGAAGTTTAGGTGATGAGGGTTGCACAGTAACTCTCACAGCGGACTCTTGGAAGGTTACCAAGGGTACACTTGTTGTAGCTAGAGGTAAGAAAGTAGGTACACTTTATCTATCTACTTGTACTACTAATTCTCTTTTTGGGTTTTCTACTTCAGCTGTAGATTCAGAGATGTGGCTTGATAGGCTTGGTCACACAGATAAGAAAGAGATGCTTGTTCTTGAGTCAAAGGATATGCTTTCAAATTTGGAAGGTATGGATCGTGGTTTCTGTATGCTCAAGAAGAAGGTAACATTTCTTGAGGAACCCAATGTTAGTGACAAGAACAAAAAAGCCTTGGTTTTCAAGGAGAAGGTGACGGACAGAGTTTATCACAAGATGCAAAAGAATTCTGAGCAGAGCAAGGGTGATTTGGACAAGGATTTGATCCAAAAAGAGCTCGCGGGAAAAAGTCAGGTCTCACTAGAAAAACACAGAGATCGACGTCGGCAGGAAAATTGGCGTCAGCGTCCAGACAGGGACCGACGTCAGCTATGTGCAGCCCGACGTCGGTGACTCAGGGCAGATAACTACCGGCGTCGGTCAGGGGAAATGACGTCGGCAAGGAGGCAGTCGCAGGGAACTGACATCAGTCGGCTGCAGACTAAGATGTAACCGGCATTGGTTACTGAGATGAATTTTGGGTGGACAGCAAGCTGTCATGGAGTCTCAAGCACCCATATGGAGGACTGAAGGTGTAAGTAAGTTCTTAAATTTGTCATTTCCCTTCTTTACACTACTTGTTGCTCACTTATGGCATAGGACCAAGAAGTTATTCAAGAAGCAGAACAGGTAGATCTAGGAAATAGTGGGAGCTTGGCATGGATGAGGATGTGATTCCTTGGAGGAGAACCAAACAGGAGTTTTGGGTAGAGTTGCCAGCTGGAAGTAAGCACTGAGAGACGAATGGATGTTCAGGATGAAGAAGAGCAGAAATGGATACGTGAGATGGAAGATCAGGGTATATGGTCTTGTATTAGCTGCAGGGCAATGGAGGTTTGTTCATTGTGTTTCTCTTTACTAGGTTGGATATTATTAGCTACACTATCCTATTACTGTATGATGTGCTTGTTGTAGGGTTACATATACAGGGTATTGCTGAACTAAAGGTAAAGCTAGTTCAGGTGTTTGTCATGGAGAATCTGGGAGCAGCAAGATTCTTTGACATGAGTGTGTTCTAGAGACATGGGAGGTCACATGTTGACTTTGTTTTAGAATGATTGTGTGAAACCGGTTAGCACGCCAATGGTTAGACAGTTCACAGAACAGGTGTCTTGATTCACATAATGAGGTTGAGTGCATGGTATGTACTAAACCTGAGTTTTCCCAAGCAGTGGGAGTTGTCACAAGTTAGGAGCCAATCTGGGAGAGAACCATTGGAGGGCACTTCAGTGGATTCTTACAGGGACTAGTAGCAGGTGCACATGCTATGCAGGTTCAGGTGATTTTCTACATGGTTGTAGATGTGGATGTGGCAGGTGATTTGGATGACAGGTTTTACACCATGAATTTTGTGGTGGTTGGTCTTCAAGGGTGATTTTGAAGATGGATACATAGCCAAGGGAACAAACTAGATGAAGTACAGGTACATGTACAGGTTGCAGCTGTTTATCTCCAAGTGGGAGATTGTTAGGTTGTGGAGCTAAAAGCTTCAGCTACTTGCAAACAAGGTGGAATAGAAGGTTGCTGAAATCCAGGAGCACCAGCATTGGCAGCATGATCGACGTCGATCGTGACCCAGTGCAGAAGGCCACCGGCGACGGCAGGGAGTCGGCCGACGTCGGCAGAACCAAACAAGCAGGGACTGGCGTCAGTCGCCTGTGCGTTCCAAAAGTGCTAGTTGCACGGACAGTTAGTTAAGTGAACGAAGAGTTTGCATGTAAAGACCAGTTAGAGTCTTGAGCTGCATGGATAATTGTCTAAATTAAGAGTCTAAGTTAGTGTTTAAGTTAGGGATCTATTTATAGACCCATTGGCATGTATTGTATAAGCATAAGTTAAGGAAGGCAAGGAAGTACCTTCTGTGTGTGTGTATGGTCATTGAGTTGCAGGTTGTTGCAAGCTCATAGGAGATCCACATGTGAGTATGGTCTGTTGAATTACAGGTTGCAGGTTCATGGGAGATCAGTTTGAAGTACTTTTGAGTGCTTGATGAACTGGCAGGGTTATTACTGACTAGTTGGAGAGGTGAACACCAATTTGGTTTGTGAGTTGGTTGTTGGGACCATTTTTTGTGTAGGAGAGTGTTGTGTGAGAAGAATTACTAAACACTTGAGGTGTGGCAAACCTCTGTAAGGTGAAAGAGTGTGGCGGCTCTTTGTTGTATTCTTTTCTGTATAGTGTTAATACAAGATAGTGTATTGTCTCTCATATTCTGTGTTATTGGTGAATTCTAGCTATTTGTGTTTCTGGTTATTTCCGCATTTATAATTGCTTATATTTGGTAATCATACTGTGCTCTTTCTGAGGAGCAAGATCCAACAAGAGGAATCAGAACAGGTGTGTTTGTTCTTGGACTTCCCTAACAGCATGTAACTAAGGCAACGCTTTTAATAAAAATAGAAAATCTTAAACTAATGGCATAAGATTTATTGTTACAAAAATTATACTTTTAAGTGGAGAAATATGGTTGTATATGGATACCATTGTAATGTCTAGGAATAAATTGGCCATCCAATCTTTGTAAATGGCAAGCATCAGTAGGGTGAATGCTATGAAAAACAAAAGACCATCCTAGTGAATACAATTTTTTCTAGAATGGCATGAAAACTTGGAATCATAGAGCAAGACTTTCATTCCATGGATAAATGTTTTGTGCTTAATGTGGTGATCATGCCATGCCTTTTGTTTACATTTCTCCACATCTTGACTCTAATGAGCAATAAAATGGGCTTCATCCAACTGTAATAAATAATCCAAACGTGCTTTTAATGATGACTCCTAATCTAATAATCCAACATGCACAATATAAAGAGATGGTACCAATAATTTAACCAGTAAAAATACTTTTATGCCATATGCTAGATTGAATGGTGTGTTCTTGTTCAGGCACTTATAAGTTATTCGATAAGCCCAAAGTACTACAAACACTCTATCATCCCAGTCAGTGTAGAGAATATTATAAATATTTTAAAGTGTTGTGATTAATATTTTATTCAATGCCTCAGTAGTGCCATTGGCTTGGGGATGATACAGTGTTGTTTTTTGATGGGCAATCATGAACTCAACAAGTAGGATGCAGATAGTTTCATTGAGGAAATGTGTACTACCATAATCACTAGTAAAAATTAATGGTCATCCAAAATGGGTTATGCTATGTTTCCATATGAAGCATGCAATAGTAGTAGTAGTACAATCCCTTGTTGTCATGGCCTCAACCTAGTGCATGAGATAATCAATTATTGTAATGATATAACTAGAAACTGTACATTGTCTAGAGGGATTGATGGGGCTAACAAAATCAATGGCCCACTTTTCAAATGGTTTTGGAGATAGAATAGGATGTAAAAGCATAGCATCCCAGTGATTTGGTTTTCTGACACATTAAAAAATATCATATTTTCTAACATGCATTTTGGCATCTTGAAAAAGGGCAGGCTACAATACTCTGGCTAGCAGTACCTTATGCACAGTAGCCTCCCCAACATAGTGTCTACCTATAATGCCTTTGTGAACTTCTTGGAATACTTAGGAGTGCTCATGTTTCATGGCATATCATTAACGAATTTCATCTTGACCAAACTTGTAGAGGTCCCCTCTAATGAGTTGAAAAGGTGCGACATGGAATGTGAGTTATTTTTTAGCCTATGGAGTCAAACAATTAGGCACTCAATTAGTAGTTAAGAAATCTATAATATCTTCTAATTCCTCAAGAAAATGAGAAACATGGAGTATTTGTACATCAGGTAGGTCAAATTCAATGGCACATGGTGGTTCTTCAGAATCAATTTGAGAAAGATGGTCAGGACCATAATTAGTTTTTCTTGGTTTGAACATGACATAGAATATAAATTATTGAAACAATACTATCCAGTGGAAGATTTATCTGTGCAACATAGGTTTATTTACCATATATTTTAAAGCTTCATGGTCTATATAGAATACAAAATGAGTTGCCAATAGGTATTGTAAAAAATTTGCAATGCATAAACCATTGAAAGTGCTTCGTGCTCTATGGTCTATGGTGGTGTAATTCCTCTCAAGTGGAGTAAGTTTTCTACTAGAAAAATAGGTAGGGTGATCAAGGTGAACTTCACCTGATTTTACAAGGACTGCACCAACAACCATTCCAGAGGCATCAACATGGACATGGAATGGTTTTGTCCAATCAGGGAATTGCAAAATCAAAGCAGTGACCAGTTTATCTTTTAAGGCCTTAAAAGCTTCTTGGTAAGAATAGGTTCAGATGAAGTGTTCATTATGTTTTAATATTTCCTCTAGAGTCATGACAATCTTTGCATATCATCAGATGATTTTTTGATAATACTCAATATGTTCTAGAAAGGTGTAAACTTCATGCTGGGACTTTGGTGTTGGGAGGGAAAAAATGACAACTATCTTTGTTGGCTCTACCAAAAGTCCATCCTTGCAGATAATATGACCTATAATAACACTAAAAGGTGTAGCAAAAAGACACTTCTTTAAATTCAGTGATGTTTATAGTACTCGATAATGCTCAAGCATGAGTCTTAGATTAGATTAGTGGTCCTTTACCAAACCATAGATTGTTCAGTCATCCACATAAACTTAAAGGAATTTATGGATGAAGTATTTAAAGGCCTCAATGGATATACTAGAAAATATAGCAGGCGAGTTCTTAAACCCAAAAGGCATGATGATATATGCAAAATATCCCCATTCAATGGAAAACCTACTCTTAGGTCGATCCTCCTCGATGATCTGGACCTGATGGTACCCAGAGAATCCATCTATGAAAGTTTAAATTTCACACCCAATGATGCCTTCTAGGATCTCTTCTGTGAAGGGCATTGGGAAGGGATCAATAACATAAAATATATTAAGTATATGGTAATCAACACAAATCCTAATGCATCCATATTTTTTTATACTTATGACCATGGGATTGACCCACTCAGATTAATCAATTGTAGTGATCGCTCTGATGCATAACATACTCTCAATTTCTTCCTTCATGCATGTACATAAATTTGGATTCATCTTATATGGCCTTTTCCTGATTGATAAGGCACCATCAACCAGTTTGATATGCATTTTGCTTAGAGATGGATGAACACCTTTCATCTCACTATAACTTCTTGGAAAGACATCTTGGTATTCTTTAACAATTTGAATATTTTAAAAACCTTTGTTTCAGTCCAGTAGTTACCCATAATAGTTATTTTTGGTTCTTCCTCCATGTCAATGTTGTGCTAGATAGTTTGAAGAGGTTCAAAGTAAGGGTGGTCTACATCAGGACCAATATCATGAATAGTTCATGTGCCATAGTTTGTACGGACCCAAATGATTTTATAATGGGTTAGGTGGGTTGGACCCTTCACCTTCATCCACCTAAAATACTAGTTTCTTATTCCCTAGGCGAATCTCTTCATGGCATTTTTTATCAAAGATAGGGTCTAGCACAGGAACAAGTTGTTTAAATGTATTATTAAAGAGAAATAAACCTTCTTTTGAGACATCATGTATATATCTCAGGTGATGTTCAATGGGACTAGGGTCATTAATAACTACTTTGCACATAGCTTGGAGAGTGAGGTGCAAATTCATTCTCAGAGATGAATAAGATAATGTCGAGTTCATGTTATCTTTCAATAGATGCCAAAAATGGGTACCCATATGTCATTCTTCATGAACATACCATGATCTAGCCTAAGTTCATAAAGTTTTGTAAAAAGCATGTACCTATAGGTACTTTGGCAAGAAAGACTCTTCAATCCTCCACATGGATTCACAAGCTTATATGTGTGGTTATAGTGCTCATACTCTATAATAGCTGATTGTACCCCAGACTCAGTTGTCATGATGAAAATGATGATGCAAAGTAGAGCATATTTGATCCCAATGGAGAAGTCATTCATTATGGGTTCACCACCACATTGTAGTTGTGTCATCAAAAGGTGAACCAATGATTGCATACAATCATTATCAAAGTTATAAAAGTCTTCAAGGCACTAGATGAAGTCACAGACTTCCATTTGTTCATGAAATCAAGGAGCTTTATCAAGTCTTTCCAATTGTGCATCCATAAATGGTCCTCTCATGATTTATCCAATAACAAGGCAAACATATTTGTAGCATTTATGATACTAGTGCAGAACATTCTCACAACTACCAATAGCACCACACATTCTTTGAGTTAGGTCATAGTCACTGTGGGCCCAAAAATTACAGGCATTACTTGCAGTATCATAAAGGGACTGAGTGTTCATCCATCAAAGGATGTCATTAGGAGTGGGATCATGATGCTCACCATCTCAAGTTGTGATGTTATAGATGTTAATATCTTCTTCCATATTAAAAATTTACATGTATAGGAGCCCATGTGTTTGATCCAATAGAATAACAACACATTGATTAGTAGTCTCAAAATTGATGTAGTGTTTTTTGAAGCTTAAATCTGCATTGTTTGCATAGCACTAAGGTCATGCCAATAGAGCTATAAAATCATATGCTTCAACAAATTCAACAACTTCAAAATTAGCTTTGAAAGGTACTCCAAGAATATCGACTATTGCATTGTTAAGAATAATAATTGGTAGAGCACAAGTTTTATTAGCCATAAATAACACATGCGGTGATGGTTACAATGCTAGATTAACCATTTTGTGTCATGCATCCTTTGTGAGGAGGTAACCTCAGTGCCAGTGTTAACCAAGATATCTTGAATCACCCAATCATCGATGGCAGCATTCACCAGTATGTTCTTGTCCTCTTGAGGGATAGGAAGAATAGGAGTATCTTATCATCAAGCATGATTCAATCGATGATCTTCAGTTAGTCAAATTGATTGAGGTTGAGCATAAGTTAGTGTTTGTACCTAATTTTTAAGCCAATTACTCAATTGTGGAATAATGTCCTCATCCAATATATGCTTGAAAATTTCTTGGAAATCATCTCACACCATGTTTTGAGGTTTTATGGCCTTTTGTAGATCAAAACATTATGCTAATTCTTAGTCTTTAAGAAAATGAATTTCTCTTTGTAGTTCTTATACCAACATCATAGTATCTTAGAGCACATAGTTTTGTTGTTGGGCATCAGGATACTTCCTTGCACGAGGCTCTTCATGTTGTATCTTCTCAATAGAAGGAACAAATGTAGATTGATATTATTCATTATTACATGTGGTGATATTAACCTATTGAGCTGTTAGGGTGCCAGAATGCGGCCACCAATGAGGTTTCTCAATGTGAATCATACCTTCACTTTTTTTATTTCTTTCCTTAGTGATGGCCTATATAGGTCAAGACATTCTTCCAACTAATGCTCTTTTTTACAAAAAAGACATGTTGGATAGACTTAACAATCTCATTGATAGTGATGTAGAGATCCACACTTATAACACATTCTTGGTGGGAAATGACCACCTCCTCATCTTTGTCCTCAGCCTTGTCCATGATATCCACCATTATCTTGATTATTAGAAATAGAGGTTTGGCAGGTACCATGCACATGTGCCTCATGTGTATCACTAATTATCCAACAATAATTTATATCATGGGTGTAGACATCACATATTTTATAATATTTAAACACCTTAGAATGTATAACCCACTGTAAGAGAGGACAAGAGCGCACATCATGCTCTTAATGGAAAATTTCACATGACTATTTAAGTATAATGCAGATGTTTTTATATGAGCAATTACTTTGGTTATGACATTCAGACTCATAATTGGTACACTAAAGACTGTTACAAGTATCGACACATTATTTACAATTATCTTCTCTAATTGTGATGCCATTAAAGCTATTTAAGCTTCCATAAAAAGACTGATTCTAGTGGTAATGATTCTAATAGCTTCAACATGAAGGGAAACTTCCAAAGCTTTGTGTGGCCTAGTAAAGGTCATTTAAGATAGATTTCATCTAAAAGGAAGCAACAAACCTCCCACGAACCATTGGGCATGCTAAGCAACATTAATCTCAAATGAAATCTTTGACAAAAGTGTTTTAAACCACACATCATACTCTCATATGATCTTAGTGAGCTCTTATTTTTATATCTTTTAGTGCGATAATAATTTGTTACTCAAATTTAAGAATATCAAATTCTTGAAGAAATGTCATTTTGATCTGATTATGGTCAATTACCGCTTGTTGAGGGTCCAACTTCCTATACCACTTATTCAGTCTTTCTATAAGTGTAGTCATGAATTGTGTGGCCTTTCACTCAAACGAAGATATGTCTCATGCCGTCAAAATGAGTTCACACTTATGGACATGCTTTGTATCATTATCCATGCCCTAATATCCAAGAAAATAAAGTGTCATTTCATAAAATACTATTAGCAGTTGAGGTGTTTATATTGAAGGCTGTTGATAACCCCCAGATCCTGTTCTTTGAGGGGTAAGTCCACCACTCCCTCCCATGCCACCTCCTAGTCCACCTCTAGTGTCTCCAACAACAATACCCATGATGTGGTGCACAATAGTTGGTTGATTAATAATATTTGGGATTTTACTCTATCTACTATGAATGTCAAGTCTACCAGGCATACCAAGTTGTGCCATGAAATTCCCTTGAAGAGGAAAATAAAGTGTTAATTCAATATGAGTTAAAGTCAGCTCAACTACAATTTACCTTACAGGATCAGTTTATGACTCTACACTATTTGTATCCCAATTATGTATAAGTAATTTATCTAATTCAAAATCATGAGCACACACGGGTAACTTGGTTGGTTCAAACTTTATTCTTCAATCTCTTCTATCCATCTAGTTTCTCCTTTATATGATAAAATTGGAATGTGGCATGGTTTAAAAGTGGTGGAGTCCTCCTTGTGCCTTCTTGCTTCCCTATGGATCCTAACATCATTTTTTGATTTCTCTCATTCCCTTCCTATGATACTTCTACCTATGATCCTCTATCGAGCTTCAACATATCTCTACTTTCACAATGCCTGCTGAAGCCTACCATTTTGAACCTAAAATTCTTTGCCAACACCTCTATATTCCCCTTCCAACTATGTGACTCATGCATAGATTAATTTATCCCTCCATTGGTAGAGTTTCAAGTCCACAATCAATAACTAACTTTTTGACTTCTAGTGGGAAATGTCTAATATACCGACCATGTGGTTATCTAAGAAACTAGAACTTAGCTTTTTTAGGACAAGAGTAAGTGGTTACAACATACTCCAGAATGTAGCTATTCAGCACACCTCTCCACCTGATATTAATAACCTATGTCCATGGTGTTCTTAGTGACACTAAAGCCCTTTGATGTTCTAATGTCCAAGTTTATCTCCTCCTAAAATTTTGTGATCAACTTTGAGCATAAGCAGGGAGACAATCATGTAAATCGATAGGGACTTTGACAAAGAAGGTTTCATATAATGCATTGTAGTTATGTTGTTCCACCTATTCACGTGTCAAAATTCTTGGTTTAAGATAAGGAACCAAAAAATTATCTTTGACCTCGATAGTCCATTATTCAATACATTCAAGGGATATACATTCAAGCATATTCCATTACTATGCATCAAGCGCTACATGTCCCAATCATGAAACCAAAATATTGGGTTTTTATTCTTTTAATCATGCTTTCTTTAGGTGCTAAAGTGTAATCCCAACAAGCTTGCACGCTATCCTTTCGTGCAAGATTGAGGTCTTGTGTGCTCACATGTAGCAAGAGACTGGTTCTTGTGGGTTATGTTACTCAATAACACACTAGTCATATACTCGAGTTTATTCATATATCTGATTATAAATTACAAAAAAAAAATACACTACTATAGATATCAACTCGTTAATCACAACAACCAAGAACATAAAGACAAATGCCATGAAGTTCAAATGGTTGTCTACGTAAATGCTTATAATGTATGTTCTATATATCTCATTATGAAATATAAGCAATAATTTAGTCAATTCAACCCACTATTCATGCTTAAATATCAATTTATCAGAAACACACAACACCTGAACTCATTGTAATATCTGCAAGTCTATATTATATAGTCACAATATGTTATTCATCAATAGTCACCTTACATGATTCCACATAGGGGTATTTATACTTATTTTACCCTGACCAAGTAGTTACATAATAATGACAAATGGGTGATTGGCCAATGATCTCTTAGTAGACTGAGAATTATGGTAGTCTTTCAACTATTATCTCCTAAGGACCTGGGCCTTCGTGCCCCCTATATTCTTCTTTGATGTTAGATCCTTGCTACCAAATGTCCTCCTTTTCATTGGATTGTATGAAACTTGTGATGATAAACATCTAGATGGTCCTTAAGAATCACTCCTCAACTGTCTCCCACCTCCCATGCGTTCCCAAGTCTTTTGTTGTTGTTTTGAGTCCTGTGCTTTTGGGTTCTTCATAGTTATGTTTTGTCTTTGATTGAGTCTTTTCACGTTGATAACTTCTGCACCCTTATCCTCTCACACCTCATTGGTTATGTGTTAAGTTATTTCTATGCCATGCTAGTTCTACACCATGGTCTTCCTATGCTATGTTCCTCTTGCATCGTGTCGATTATGTGCCAAAAATCCAAAACACTTAGTCAAAATTTGGGGTCCAATAGTCTATAATAAACCTACTTTGTTACACTTGATTTTTATGTTTTGTTTTTCAGCAAGGCCATTCTTGCCTCAAACCAAAGCTTTTACCTTGCCTCTTATTTACTTGTTAATGAAACTTATTGATGGTTAAGCTAAGTGTAAACATAATATAGACTAGATAATGATCATTCATCCCTATCCATTTATACATAATTATTTCCATTAATGTTATCTAATTTCGTTTAAAACATCATTATCAAGTTGTTATAAATGGCATGAAATATATCTAAAGATCTCATTCTCATAACCATATCATTTTCAAAGATTTTCATAAATAGTTATAAACTATTAATGATAAACCAAAACCTCCACTTAAAGAATTAAAGGTACAAACAATCATTTGTTATTAACTAGCTCATTAAAACACTTCATTTACAATGTTTGTCAAGGTTACGATTTTTAGTTTTCCTTTAAAAATTGCCCTAAGCTAACCCCAACTCCTATGTGGGACTATTACACCTATATTTTTGCATTTGCTATAAATAGTAAAGGAGTTATTATCAAGAGTAAATTAATTATTTTGCCAAATTAACAAGTTGATCATCTTGTTAAGAGGTTGAATATTTCTTGGTTTCATATGGCATTTAATTTCATGGATGTTTATTAAAATCTTTCATTCATTCGATTTTTTTCTGACAATCTAATAACTCAAACGATTTACTTAACTTGATGAGAGATGTATTCATGATACTAATGTCTATGTTTATAAACTATACAATGTTAGATTCATAGTTATTAATATTATTCAGAGTTGGATATTATGATATATCATGAATATTAATATAATATTATTTATTTTTATTTCTTATTATAAATATATCCTTTTTATTTAAACACCACTTTTTATAATTTTAATCATAGATATCAGGAAATGGCCATTTATAATCAAGTATTAATTTCAATTATTTCCCTGACTTAATGGGGTGAGCGAGTATAAAGGAAAAGCCCACAAGAGATGACGCGATAACGAATAAAAGGAGTTTGAAAATATATTTGTCATGAAGTCTAAAAGTCCTTAAATATTCATTTACGATTATAATATAAAATTTTGAATCAAAATGCCATCCTTATTAACCAAACTGGCCTTAGAGTATCATTCACTTACTATAATTCATATTACAATCAAAACGCATCACAAAAGTCTTAGGTTTTTATTTTACTTATTTTGGACTATCCATAAATCAAAATGCCATGGTTATAGGAGTAAACTTAGATGCCATTTACAATCTTTAATACCAAAAGAGCACTTGGAAAACTGAGGTGCCATATCATAAGGTACTGCGTTTGAAAAATAAGAAGCCCCCTATACCAATGCTGAAACATGAAGCCAAAGTGTAGTAGTAAATAAAAATAAAAATTAAAATATTATTTATTGCAAGAAAAGAGGTGTTACAGTTGGTTAAAGACAAAGAAATTCTATTTAATAGTCACATCTGGCACTTAGAAAGCTACAGGTGTTTAAATCCTTCTATTCAATTTCAAAAATTTGATCAAATTAAAAAGAGAAAAATAGAGCGCCATACTTCAGCATCAATAAAAGAACAGGTCTTCAATTTATTTATATTGCTAAAAACTATCACGGACTACTAAATGGGATGCCATACTAATGGTTTTTATTTCTGAGTTTTTATCTACCTTAGAAATAGTTTTGCATATATCTAGAAGCTGATTTTATTTATCTCAAGGACTATATATCTCAAATAGTAGCTAAGGAATAGGGCACTACAGATATCTACTATGATCTCTTCCTTTACTGGTTGATTAACAACTGTTCATCACTAAGTGTGAATTATTTATTTTTATTTACCCATCTTTATTATTTATTTATTTTTATTTCCAATGTTTGATTTTTATTTAGCTGAATTTTGATAACTATTCATATATAATTTTCTTCTTTTGCCAGGGACAAAACCCCTGTACGCACATATTTGTGTCAATGAAAAGAGACTTGGTAATTACAGCCTACAGTTGGGTTATTATTGAGTTTTCAATGACACATTGGTTCATATCCAAGTGCTACTCTTATGCAAATGATATTCATTCTAATAAAATCAAAGCACATTCTTATCCAAGGTGGCGAAATAGCTTACTAGAAATGTTTGCTAAGAGTTTGGTATTGCACTATTTCCTTTACTGGACACACAACCTAAAATGGTAAAACAAGTTTGTATTGTTGTCAAGGTAACACCAACATGAAGTTATGGTTTATTTATTCATTTATTATCCATCTCTGTGCCTAGCTCCATTGAGGAGAAGTGCATTCTATATTTAAGACATAAATGTCATCTGCCAGTTTTAGATCTCAGCATAAGACATCTTTTTATTACAAGGTTTTTCTTCACAAGGAAAATGAATTATAATACTAGTATGTATTATCTATGACCTAATACTCTTGGCTTCATTCATTACTGTAAGGTAGTTAATTATTTTTATGTCTAATTAATCTTATGACAGGAAGAGTATAAAAATTACTCGAGTACACCAAAAATGTATTAAAGTATTGGTTCAATCTATAACCAATAGATCAAATCACTGGAATAAACATATGAATACAACATCACTTCTGCATATTAAAAATACTTGGTTCTAATGCTATCCTTTACAAGTGCTCTTGACCGAAAGTACTACTCCTTTCCTTTGAATAAAATCCTTCACCCAAAAATAATATCCGTCCTCCTTCGTTAACCTAGCTTCCTCCCCTTTGGCATGTCTCCCACACTTCTCTCTAACTAAAATCATCTAATCTAAAAACAATCCTCCCCCCTCTTTCAATCAAAGGCTCCAATAAATAAAATCAAACATTTAATTATTTTCACCCACTTCACTATTTACTTCATCCATTTCACTATTCCTCCATATATCTCAATGGGTGAGAGTGATTGCAAAAGGATAAAAATATTAATTTTAGTCAATGTTTGAAGTTAATACCAACATTCTTTTTGTCCCCCAAGGGTGTCTTATTTGGTGAAGATTACAGGTTTGGTTTGAAAGAAAAATAAATGTTTAAAAGTCCTTTTGATAACATTTCTTTCTCTACCATGTGGTAAAATATTTTCAACAAAAATAATTTAATGCCTCCTTCTAAATGGTCATACACATCCAAGGCTAAATTGGGGTCCTTTCAAACCTAAAAGAGCTATTAGACAAATTTTTATATTATTATTATTTTTATTTTTTTTCAAACAATTATTTATGGATTAAAGACAGGGTGAACACCTCACTAATCATGTAACCATAAAATAGTCCTTCAATTATTGTAGAAAAGGAAATCATATTTAATTTAGCATATTAAGGTTCATGCATACACTCATCCTGACTCAGTTGGTTAAACAAAGCTAGCGTACCAAAAGAGGGTCTATCAAAAGGTAAGAACTATAGCTAACCCATCTATGAAATTCATGTGGCAGACTTGGTTCACTTGATCAACACATCCTTTTTCTTGTTTCCTGACACCTTATCTATTCTAACTCTCCATGATGATACCCTCCCTCTTTTCAAGGCTGAAGTAACCTGTGCTACAAATGCACACTAAAATAAGACCCATTAATAGTTTATACATACATACATATATATATACTAAGAAAGTAATATAATGTTAAAACATTAACACATCCTTGCATCACTTACAAACCTGTTTACTTGCCCTGCGCAACTCAATGTCTAATTTATGTTAGATTTATGTGCATATCATTAATCATTTTAAATCCTATAATAGTATAATGCATAATAAAAATGTTAAGAATGTAGTTATTTAGTTCCATAATGATACCAACATTCAATAGTAAATAAACATCACAAGTTTACCTAACTAAGTTTACATGGCACACCACATTGACATGAGTAAGTAATACATGCATATAAGAATGGGATATGACATCCTCCCCCCCTTGGAAGAGACATTGACCTAATGAATAATAAAATATGAGAAACTAAGTAAAAAGATATGGAAAATATTTGAAGACTTCATCATAGTCTTCCCATGTCACACTCTCCTCAAAATATTGGTCCCACTAGACCTTACACTGAGAGACTTCCCTGTTCTGGAAAGTCAATTTGCAAGTATCAATAATCTGCAAAGGCTCTACTAGAACCAGTCTTGAATCTTATACCTATAAGGTTTTCCAATAAATAACATTAGACACATATACATGATAATGTTTCATCAAAGAAACATAAAAAACATTATGAAGTTGAGCAAGTGTTGGTGGTAGTGCAAGTCTATAGGTAATCGGGTTAATAACCTCAAGGATGTCAAAGGGTCCCACATATCTTGGTGCTAGTTTGGAAGACTTTCCAAAATTGATAGATTTTTTTTGTGGTTTTACCTTCAGAAAAACTTTATCTCCTAATTCAAAAAGTCTAGGAGTCCTCTTCCTATCAGCATAGCTCTTTTACCTATTTGTAGCTTCAAACAGTCTTTTCCAAATGAGCTTGACTTGTTCCTCCATATCTTGGAGCATTTTTGGACCAATCACAACTCTATCACCTAGATTATCCAAACTAATAGGTGTATGGCACTTCCTACCATAAGTGCATCAAAGGGAGCCACGCTAAGAGTTGAATGATGTGAATTATTATACATGAACTCTCCTAAAGGCAAGTACTCCTCCCACTTGTATTATTGATCCATGCAATACATACACAATAAATCTTCTAGAACTTGATTCACCCTTTCTATTTGTCCATCAATCTTGAGGTGATAGGTAAAACTAAAATTCAATTACATTCCCAAAGCTACATGCAAGGTCTACTAAAACCTTGATGTCATGTGATCAATCTGAAATGATCTTCTCAAGGACTCCATGTAATCTAAACAAGTCTTGCATAAACCTTCTTGCTAACACTGGTGATCCATCTATGAGATTCCATAGAATAAAGTGTGCAACATTGGTGAGTTTGTCCACTATGACCAAGATCACATCATGCTTGTTCTTTGATAAGGGAAGTCCTTGTACAAAATCCATATTGATAACCTGCCATTTCCATTCAAGAGGCTTGTGAGGATATAAAAAACCTATTGGATTTATTTGCTCAGCCATGACTTGATGGCAATCCAAACTTCTCATCAAAAAATTAGTAGTGTCTCTCTTGAGACCTAGCTAAAAATACAACTTTTTGAGATTGGTTAACATCTTAATCACCCCTAGGTGACCTGAGTAAGGAGAACTATGTGTCTCCTCCAATATCATGGTACGTAAACCACCAAGGTATGGTACATAAATCCTGCCCTTGAATCTGAGTCCCCCTCCTTTAATATGATAGCCCTCATATATATGATCCTGACTATCAACCTCTAAAGTAGTCTTGACTTGGTTATAGAACTCATCTGATGGTAGTTTACTCAAAATTTGCTCATGAAAAGTGGTCTTCACTATTGCTATGGAAGATGTATATCTCCTTTGGCTAAGGGCATCAACTACTCCATTTTACTTACCCTTAATATATTTTATATCAAAATCATACTCACACAAAAATTCTAACCAATGCCTTTGTCTTGCATTAAGGTTAGGTTGAGTAAAAATATATTTCAACCCCAGGTTATTTGTTCTGACCTCAAATGGTTTTCATAACATAAAATGTTACCACATAAGTAGTGCATGAACAATAGCTACTAGTTCTAAGTCATGGGAATTATAGTTTAACTCATATGACTTGAGTTTCATGGATTCATAGGCCACTACATGGCCATCCTACATCAACACACCCCTAAATCCTTCCTCAGATGCATCTGTAATCATTGTAAAGTTACCATTTGGGTATCAAACTTTTAACACAGATGAAGATGTTAGATTCTCTTCCAAGAGCTAAAAATATTACTCACACTTCTTTATCCAAATGAAATTTTGGTTCTTCTTCTGTAAGGAAGTGATTGGGTTTCCTATCTTGGAAAATCCTTCCACAAATGTTTTGTAATATCTAGCTAAGCCCATGAAACTGTAAACTTCATGAATATTCTTAGGATATGGTCATTCCATGATGGCTTGAATTTTTTTAGGGTCAACTGAAATACCCTCAACTAAAATGATGATTCCCAAGTAATGCACTCTCTTCTGAAAAAACATGCAGTTGGACAACTTGCCATAAAGTTTATGCTCTCTCAATCATTACATCACTAACCTCAAATATTAGACATGTTCCTCTTCAAATTTTGAGTAAATCAAAATGTCATCCAAAAATACCAAAACAAAGTTGTCAAAATAGTCCTTAAATATGCTATTCATTAGGTTCATGAATGCCATTGGAGCATTTGTAAGTTTGAAGGGAAAAACTGTGAACTTGTAATGCCCATAACAAGTCCTAAAAGTAGTTTTTGGAATGTCTCCTTCCTGAATCCTCAATTGATGATAACCTGATCTCAAATCTATTTCGGAAAACATTATTTCCCCTCGTATTTTATCAAAGATATCATCAATGTGTGGCAAGGGATATATATTCTTCATTGTTGCTTTATTGAGCATCTTTTAGTCAATACAAAGCCTAAGGGTGTTATCCTTATTTTTAATAAAAATCACTGGAGCACCCAAAGGAGATACACTTGGATGGATAAGAACTTTGTCTAATAGTTCCTATAATTGAGCCTTCAATTTGAACAACTCAATTTTCATCATTTGGTAATGGGATTTTAAATTGGGCTCTAAACTAGGGATGATATCAATTGAGAAATCAAATTCTCTCTTAGGTGGAAGCCCTGGTAGTTCATTAGGAAAAACATCACTGAAATCATGTAGAAAAGGGTAATCTTATATCGTGGGTTCTTTTCCCTCTTCCACTTCATCAAGTTGTACTGTAAAAAGAATACATCTTTTTCACTTGGCCTTTTTCAACTGCATTGCAAAAATTTACCTTAGAGTAACATCATGTTTAACTCCTTGCACAATTCTAGAATAACCTTCATCATCTAGGCATGATATTTTTTTGGAAAAGAAATCATCTTTAGATCGATGCTTTCACAACCAATTTACTCCAAGTATCACATCATACGATCCTGGGGGGGCACATATAGGTCTATTATAATAGTAAATCATGAAAGTTCTAACTCAACTTCAAATAGACATTGCTCTACCTTTTTCACTACTCAATTTTCATACTAGACTGACCAAGAATTAGAAATAAAACCAACATTTTTCTTTATCTTTCTAAGAATATTAAGAGCTATAAAACACTTAGATGTTCTTGTATCAATAAGCACAATAACGGGATAGCCAAAAAGATTATCTACTACCTTTACTAGTGTCACTTGAAAGTCTGGTGGTTATCTACCGCTACATGAATCCTCTGCTAAAATACTTATTGGCTTGGAAGGGGTGCCTTAGATCGAAAATCATTAAATGAGTGAGGACAATGGTTAGCATAATGGTTGCCTCCACAATTAAAGTACCCGCCCACTAGGCCTTCCTTCTCTTGGGATTTTCCTCCACTACTAAACTTTCCACTATTGAAGTTATTGTTGTTGTTATTGCTATTACAGTTTCATCCCTTATATCCATTATTGGATTTGCCTGGATTCCCAAACTTGGAACTATTCTTAGAACCTATTTTTATGTTACCACCATTTCTATTGCCTTTATAAAACTTCTTTCTGAAGGGAGGGGATTTTCTCTATTGAAATCCCTTCCCTTTGTTATAGGATTCCTTTTTAGTTAATGCAAAGGTCTTCAATTTTTTCTCTTATTTTATAGTTTTCTCAAAAACTTCATCTATGGTAGTGGGTCCATGAAGGTCAACATCAATGCTGATCTGAGGGTTCAAACCCAAAATAAACTTTATAATTTGAAACCTCTCATCACCTTGATACTGTGGCACATATTTCAGGAGTTAGATGTAACTTCTCCCAATAAGCAGTGATTGACATATCTCCTTATCTGAGATTCTAAAACTCTAACATCTTTCCATTAAAGCACAACTATGGCAACCATCTTTTTTTGAAGTACGACACAAATTGTTCCCATGTGGTGGTTCTACAAGTAATTTTCTTTCAACCTTCAAGTTTTCCCACCAAGTTGATGCTTCATTTGAGAGGTAGTAGGCTCCCCAAATAGCTTTGGTTTCCTCAGAAAAGTTTTAAAATTCAAAATACTTCTCCATTTAAATAAGCCAATTTTTTGCTCCATCCCCAAGTGCTACCCCATATGGGGCTATTCGCTTTAGGTCTCTTGCCAACTCAGTCTCAAATTGAACTCACTTTGATGGGGGCTCATTGCAAATATTTCCATTAGAATTTTATTAATTTTTCTCTACTACATCCTGGTCATCTTTGCTATTGATTTTATTTCCTAGGTTTTCCTCATGACTCTCTCCATGATTAAGGTCGTGTACTTATTGTTCCGGGATACCCATCCTCTCTTAAGTAACATTTACCATAGCCAATATTTGGTCAAGCTTAGCTTGAAATTCTTATCCATATTGATCACTTCCCTCGTTGTTACGTGTTCAGGCCATAGTAATATGCAAGGATCAAATAATTGCAACTTAGAAATGTAGCAAGCCCATTATGCCCAAGTGTTAAATTTGGGCTCTGATGCCATGATGTGACATCCCCTTCGAGGTAAAGTTAAACTAGTCATTTTTTTTATATAATAGATTAACTTTCTAACCAAAGGTTATATCATGTAATTTAAATCGTACATAGATTTTGAATTATATTGAACATTGGAGGAACAACTCATAGTGATTGATTTAGCTTATAAATCTACTTCACAAACAATATAACATAATTAATTGCATGCACTTAAAATCAAGGATAAATAATTTGCATCAATAAAAAATGTACTACAATTTGTTTTGCATGCTTATTACAGCAAATCAATTAATCACATGTCATATTTAACCAAAACTAAATGTAATTCACATCATAATGTCAACATCTCAAACATAAATATTTAAGATAGAGATTTATTTAAACAATCTATTCCATCAATTATAATCATTCACTATCCTAGTGACTGTGACATTTAACTATACATTACAATATCATATTACAATCCTTTTTATCCCTTCTGCTTAACTTTAATACTCAATTACCATTTCAAATTTATAATGATATAAATCATACATATAGGATCTAAATTTAATTGCAACCACTATACAACTAAGACTGAATTCTAATTTAACATCTTTATAAATTACAACTTTGATAAACATATAATAATAGTTTACATCAATAAGTACAATAATCAAATTTTTTTAGCATATATTCACCAACTGAGTAAGTAGAAGGTTTATCATAGACTAGCAATAGACCATGTCGATACAAAGAGGGAGAGTATCATAGAGGGTTATTCCTCCAACCACATAGTCTTTAAAATCCCTCGCACACTTCTAATCCACTGAGAGTGGCCCTACCCTTCATGATTAGGATAGATAAGGGTCTAAAAATTAAGAAAGAGATCATTGTGTAACTTGCCAACATTGTAGCTACTCCACACAGCTTCTTGTGAGTGTGACTATGAACCGAGATAGGAATTAAAACAATCACAATGTACACTACCTGTATACACTACTAACATCCGTAAGTTTTAGAATCTCTAAGTACCCCTTATTGAATATTAACTCATTAGATAATTGAGTTACTATGTGAGTCTAACTACGATACCCTCCCATCTCTTAGACCACATGTCTCGCATCCACTACTCTTATCCCAAGGTCTCCTCAACCTAGACATCTCATAGTTACTGTGTCTAGATAATCCCTATTACTAGTTGATTATTTTCTTTAAAATGTGTTTACCAGATGATGGTTTACATGGGTGTCCCATACCACCCATGTAATCATCATCTTGTTTGTATATTTATGAATGATATTTTACTAAAATAGGAAGTCTATGATAAACCTACTTTGTTACACTTAATTTCTATGTTTTGTTGTTCAACAAGGCCATTCTCGCCTCAAACCAAAGCTTTTACCTTGCCTCTTATTTACTTATTGATGAAACTTTTTGATGGTTAAGCTAAGTGTAAACATAATATAGACTAGATAATGATCATTCATCCCTATCCATTTATACACGGCTGTTGCCATTAATGCTATCTAATTTTGTTTAAAATATCATTATCGGGTTGCTATAAATGGCATGAAATGTATCTAAAGATCTCATTCTCATAACCATATCATTTTCAAATATTTTCATAAATACCAATAAACTATTAATGATAAACCAAAAACTCCACTTAAATAATTTAAGGTACAAACAATCATTTGTTATTAACTAGCTCATTA
Organism: Torreya grandis; assembly: GCA_037957365.1. NCBI lineage: Eukaryota > Viridiplantae > Streptophyta > Pinopsida > Cupressales > Taxaceae > Torreya > Torreya grandis. Next base: position 1,134,544 of record JARHVA010000764.1, on the reverse strand, counting down.
AAACACTTCATTTGCGATGTTCGTCAAGGTTACAAGTTTTAGTTTTCCTTTAAAAATTGACTTGAGCTAACCACAACTCCTATGTGGGACTATCACACCTATATTTTTGCATTTGTTATAAATAGTAAAGGAGTTATTATCAAGACTAAATTAATTATTTTTCCAAATTAACATGTTGATCATCTTGTTAAGAGGATCGATATTACTTGGTTTCATACATTGTTTAATTTCATGGATGTTTATTAAAATCTTTCATTCATTCGATTTTGTTCTGATAATCTAATAACTCAAACGATTTACTTAACTTGATGAGAGATGTATTCATGATACTAATGTCTATGTTTATAAACTATACAATTTTGGACTCGTAGTTATTAATATTATTCGGAGCCAGATATTACGATATATCATGAATATTAATCTAATATTATTTATTTCTATTTTGTAGTATAAAAATCTTTTTTTAATTTAAACACCACATTTTATAATTTTAATCATAGATATCAGGAAATGACCATTTATAATCAAGTATTAATTTCAATTATTTGCCCGACTTAATGGAGTGAGTGAGTATAAAGGAAAATCCCATAAGAGATGATGTAATAATGAAGAAAAGGAGGTTGAAAATATATTTGTCCTGAAGTCTAAAAGTCCTCAAATATTCATTTACGATTATAATAGAAAAGTCCAAATCAAAACGCCATCCTTACTTATTAACCAAAATGCCCTTAGAGGATCATTCACTTACTATAATTCATATTACAATCAAAACGCATCACAAAAGTCTTAGGTTTTTATTTTACTTATTTTGGACTATCCTTAAATAAAAATGCCATGGTTATAGGAATAATTAGACACCATTTACAATTGTTAATACCAAAAGAGCAATTGGAAAACTGAGGCAGTATAGCATAAGGTAATGCATTTGAAAAATAAGAAGCCCCCTATATCAATGCTGAAACATGATGCCAAAATGCAACAGTAAATAAAAATATTATTTATAATATTATTTACTACAGGAAAAGAGGCACTATAGTTGGTTAAAGATAAGGAAATTCCATTTAATAGTCACATCTGGCACTTAGAAAGCTATAGGTGTTTAAATCCTTCCTTCTATTCAATTTTAGACATATGCCCAGATAAAAAAGAGGAAAATGGAGCGCATAAAAGAACATGTCTTCCTTTTATTTATTTTGCTAAACTATGTTACTGATTGCTAAATGGGATGTTATACTGGTGGTTTTTAATTCTGAGTTTTTATCTACCTTAGAACTAGTTTTGCATATATCTAGAAGCTGATTTTATTTATCTCATGGACTATATATATCAGAGAGTAGTTAATGAATAGGGCACTACAAATATCTACTCCGATCTCTTCCTTTACTGGTTTATTGACAATTGTTCATCACTAAGTGTGAATTATGTATTTTTATTTATTCATATTGCCAATGTTTGATTTTTATTTAGTTGAATCCTGATAACTATTCACATATATAATTTTCTTCTTTTGCCGGAGACAAAACCCCTTTACATACATATTTGTGTCAATGAAAAGATACCTAGGAAAGACAACCTACACTTGGGTCATTATTGAGTATTCAAGGACACATTCTTATCCAAGGTGGCAAAATAGCTTACTAGAAATGTTTGCTAAGAGTTTGGTATTGCATTATTTCCTTTACTGGACACACAACTTAAAATGGTAAAACAAGTTTGTATTGTTGTCAAGGTAACACCAACAGGAAGTTATGGTTTATTTATTCATTTATTATCCATCTCTATGCCTAGCTCCATTGAGTAAAAATGCATTCTGAATTAAGACATAAATGTCATATGTTAACCTCAACCTATGACATCTTTCTATTACAAAGTTTTTTTCATGGGTAAAATCAATTATAATACTGGTATGTTTTATTTATGAACCTAATACTCTTGGCTTCATTCATTACTATAACTAATGTAGTTAATCATTTTTATGTCTAATTAATCTTATGATAGGTAGAGTATAGACATTACTCAAGGAGTACACTAGAAACATATTAAAGTATTGGTTCTGTTGGTTGAATATTTTGTCGATCAACGTACTGATAAACAAAATAGGTCTGATCAGCCAAAGTAGGAAGATCAGTCATCCAAATGTGTAGTTTTACCGTATCAGAAAGACACTGATCTCTCCTCTCATCAACGGGAGGTTCCATGTAGGTATGCTATATATATATATATATATATATATATATATATATATATATATATATATATATATATATATATATATAAACAAAAAATAATACTCATGGGTAGGACAAACCATCCATCTCTCTTTCTTCAGAGATGATGCATGCGGATCAAAGGAAAAACTCAGGGTAAATGACAGACAGTACTCCTTTCAGAAGTACTATTCAGTAAACCACAAGAATACTCCTAGTAGTAACAACAAAATGTAGCAAAGGATGTAATAACCAGCAAATCGAGGTGCAGCACAAAGTCTTCACCTGGATTGCTCAAGAGTAAGATACGAAGGACAATGAGGGCACAAAGTCACCTCAAGGTCATTTACATAGAAATGAAAAGGAAACACACTAAAGGCAATTATGGGGGCACAAAGTCTCTCCACAGTTGACTCTTTAGGACAACTTATTGACTGTTGTCACTAATTATGCTTGTTGAATTAAAAGAACAAAAGATATATTGAAGAAAATGACATAAGAACAATTTCCTCAATAATAAAGATATTACAGCACAAAGTCTGAAAAACCACTTGCTTTCTTATTCTAGTAACAAAATATGATCAACAATCTGAGCTCAAAGTCTCAGTAATGCCTTACAATTTGGGCAGAGTTTCATTCTAATTGTCCAAAAAAGAGATCCCTATTACCATAGAAGAAAGTCCCTTATATAGCCTCTTCAAGAAGGACTCGGGAACAATCAATACATCATTTTGTGTTGGAATCTGTTAAGAAGACACGTTGGAACTTAGGGGCATTTTACCCATTTGATTTTATCAATGCAGGGAAACAAGTCACGCTTATTGAAAGTTTGCAACTTTCAATGTCCACCTGGCGATCTGATCTTATCTTCATCGTTCCTCCTTTTTTGATTAATTGAATTGGGTCCTGAATTTAGTTTGCTATTATGTTCCTTCTTTGCTTTCTACTGGTCTTGGCCTTGAAATTTCTGAATGTATTCTGGTTTGTATGTTCAAAAGATCAACGACTAGTTTACTGTGTTGAATTTGACATTTTTGGGTGCGTCATTCCTTTGTCCTCTTTTGGCTTTTATGTTTGGCACTTTTTTGGATTGAACTTGCCCTTTTGGACCTTAAGAAATGAACCGTTTTGAGTCGAGAAGAGCTTCCCGCAAGGGTATCTACCCTTCGAGCAGTCTTTGAATGGCCTTCGGGCTTCTTCAAGAAACTCTTTGAACTTTGGTGATGAACCAACTATTGAATCGTTCCATTGAACCATGGCTTTGAACCATTCTGTTGAACCAAGGCTTTGAACCATGTGTTTGAACTAACCGTTGAACCAAGGCTTTGAACCTTTTCATTGAACCAAGACGTTGAACCAAATGTTGAACCAAGTTTTGGTTCAATGGTTCAAACAAAGCCTTGAACCGACTAACGAACCGTTTGATTGAACCAAAGAATAAATCAAAGCGTTGAAACAAAGAGGATGAACCAAATGTTGAAACAAAGTGTTGAACCGCTTGATTGAACCCGCCTTTGAACCATTTGACATTGAACTAAAGGATGAACCAAATGTTGAACCTGCTGCGGATGCTTGCTGATGGAAATTTTTATTTGAACCAAGGCGATGAACCAATTCTGAAAATGACCAATTGTTAGAAACTGATTTTTTTGATTGAACCCACCTGTAGAAGTCGTGAAGCCCGTTGAACTTGTAGAAATGAGCCTGTTTGCAGAGTCCGTAGATTTTTGAAAAGCTTGAAAAATGAGGAATTTGAATGCCCAAGACAAATTTTGAAAAGGGAATAGATTATTTTGGTTTGTAGGACAAAAATAATTCAAATGTTGTCCCAAAAATAGCTGATATTTTTGGGGGACAATAGATGGCTTTAGTTGGGGAACTTCTGTCAATTGCAAAAAAAATTAAAAGGAGTAGAATCCAGAATCTCCAGTGTCTTCATGTGTACCATTGGGTTACGGAGCCATGCTACCTAGAAATGAAAGGCTTCAAAAATGGAAACAAACAAAATAGAATTAAAAATTGTATATATATATATATATACACACACACACACACACACACACATATGCAATGATCTGATACTTCAAGAGTTGAAGTGTTTCAGATGCTGCCCATTGTGGGGCAGAAAAAAGAGTGTGCCATCTTGATATTTCAGTAGAAAGTTGTTTTCACCAATGTGCTGATGAATTATAAATGGGCCTCTCCAAAGGGAGTCAAACTTTCCATGCATCCCCTTTGGTTCTCTCCTTTTGTCCCACAGCATGACTTGATCTCTAATCTGGAAATCACGATTTCTGGCCTTCTGGTCAAAGAGTTTCTTTACCAGACTTTGATGAGCAGCAATTCTATCTACCACCATAGTTCTTTGTTCCTCCAGCTCAGTCAGGTACATGATTCTTTTATCAAGAGAGCTTTCATATGTCTGATCTTCAATTGCCTTTGCCGATTTCAAGGTTGGCAATTCTAAGGTGATTGGTATCTCAGCATTGATACCATAAAGAAGTTGAAAAGGATACATATCAATTGTCTTCTTTGGTGTGATTTTGTCTGCCCACAGAGCATCAACCAATGCTTTATGCCATGTTCTTTGATTGTCATCTGCCAGCTTCTTGATAATAGTTACTAGATTGTTATTGCTGGATTCAACTTGTCCATTCCCTTGTGGAAAATAATCAGAAGAGTGAGAGAGTGTAATTCCATAATAGAAACAAAATTGTGTAATTTCCTGAGAGGTGAAACAAGATGCATTATCAGTAACAATTTTGATTGGAACTCTAACCTGAAAATGATATTCTCTTTGAAGAAGTTGCATACAACTTCTGAAGTAGCATGCTTAGTTGAGATTGCTTCTACCCACTTGGTGAAATAGTCAGTTGATGTAAGGACATAATCATGTCCAGCACTTGAAGATGGGTTTATGGTCTCAACAAAATCAAGTCCCCATTGTTCGAAAGGTTCTTCTATGATCACTGGCTTGAGAGGGATAACAGCTAACTTGGGTCTTCCAACAAATTGCTGATAGAGTTCACATTTTCTCACCCACTTATGTGCATCTTGGAAAAGAGTTGGCCAGTAATACCTGGCTCGTAGAATCTTGTGAGTAGTCACAAAAGCAAAAAAATGTCCTCCATAGGCCAGATTGTGAAAATATTTTAAAAGCTGGGTTTGTTGCTTCTTGTCTACACAGCGAAGGAATACTCCATCTATGCTTCTCTTGTACAGGCCGTTATCCCAAAGGATAAAATTGGTAGCTTTCAACTTGATAGTCCTCTTTTCTTTGTAAGACAAATGAGCGAGACATTCACCATAAGTTAGGAAATGAGGGATACCTGAATACCACTCATTAGTAGTAGAGACAAAAAGGACTGTTGGAGTCTCTTCTACTTTAGTTTCTTCACGTTGTGTGTCTTCTGACTTATTATCAACAATTAATTGGCATAGGCCTTTACCCCTGACCAAATTTGTCGACTTGATGTCTAGATCAAACTCTTAGATCTTTGCAATCCAATAACCTCTTTTCGTGCCAAAATCTTGCTGAGTTAATATAGACTTGATTGTAGTGTCAGGCACTAGAGCAGTAGTATGTGAATTCAGAGTATAGAAGTAGAAATATTTGACTGCTTTCACCAAGGCATAAGCATGCTTCTCTATATTTGAATATTTCATCTCATGAGTTTTGAGAGGACAACTCATGAAAGAGATAGGAGATTCCATACCTTCCTTGTCCTGTTGAACAAGAATCGCTGAAAGAGTGTGTTCAGACACATAGCTGTATATGATAAAATCTTTGTTGTAATCTGGGCAAACCAAAGTAGGGGCGTGAGCGATGGCAATTTTGATATTCTAAAATGTTGATTTACCTTCTTTAGTCTAGCTGAAGATAGTCTTCCCTTTCATCATGTTCACAATATGTCTAGTCTTCTCAGCAAATTCGGGGATGAATCTCCGTAAGAAATTCACCTTTTCGAAGAAAGAATGAACAACATTCTTATTTGTAGGCAAATTAAGCTCTTGAATAGACTTGACTCTATCTGAGTCAATATTTATGCCTTCTTTGGACACAATGTGTTCAAGGAGTTTCCCCTCTGTTACTCCAAAAATAGACTTTTTAGGATTTAAGGAAATACCATTTTGGCGGCAGTGCTCGATCACTTATTATAGGTGGCATACATGATCAGATCAATGCTTTGAAAAGACAGTCAAATCATCAAGGTATACTACTATGAATTTACCAATCTTATCTTTGAAATCCAGATCCATAGCTCTCTGAAAAGTAGCACCAGCATTTATTAGACCAAAAGGCATTCTCCTATATGCAAATGTACCCCAAGGCGTGGTGAATGCAGTCTTGTATTGGTCTATTTCACCAACTTCAACTTGATTATAACCTGAGAAGACATCCAGCATTGATAACATCTCTGCACCTATCACTGTTTGAAGCACTTGATCCATAATTGGCAAAGGATAATTATCCTTTAAAGATGCTTGATTTAGATTTCTGAAATCTACACAAAGGCGAATTTTGCCATCCTTCTTCTTTACAGGCATTATGTTTGCAATCCATGTAGAATGATGGATTGAGAAGATGATTCTAGCATTTAACATATTTTGTATCTCAGATAGAATAGTACCTGATATTTTTGGATTATACTATCTGGATTTTTGCTTGTATGGCATTGAGTCGGCCTTGAGAGGAATGTTATGGCAAATTTTATCTGGTCTGAGAGACTTCAAGTCTTCACAATAATATGTTAAGACATCCATGTATTGACAGAGTAAAGAGGTGAACTTGAATCTTTCTTCAGAGGTACAAGACTTACCAATATTGATCATCTTAGAATTTTCTTCAGTAGACAAATTCACTTGATCTAATCTTTGAGAGAAACTCGGGTCTGTTTGTTGTTATTTAATGAATCTATCATGTTTGTCAAACAGCTTTTTAAGAGAAACCAGGCCTTTGAGAATTTTGTTTCCTTTCAGCTGCAAAAAATTTTCATTTATATCTGGGATGGATTCAAACACAGATTCATTCTTCTGAGGTTCACTGCCTTCAAAACATAGTTGTTCAAAATTATCTTTCTATTTCAGGAAGGCAATGATTTGATGATCATCATTGAATACTTGTCAATGATCAGCATTTTCAAGAACACTTGGTCTATATACCAACTCAATGGTATACCTGTCTTCTTTGAAATCTGAATGAGGAACTAAAAGAGTTCCTGAAACAGCAAGTGCATCAGCTCTATCATTAGATTCTCTGGGTATGGCAGAAATGTTGAAAGCATCAAAACTTTTAATTTGATCCCAAACCAAGTTATGGTAGTAGCGTAATCTTTCATTCTTAGTTTGGTATAAGTTCCTCACTTGACAAACTATTAATTCAGTATCTCCTTTGGCATGAAGAAACTTGATGCCTTTTTCTTGAGCAGCTTTCATGCCCAACAACAAAGATTCATATTCAGTTGTATTGTTAGTGTTGCTAAACTGTAATTTGTTAAATGAAGGAAACATATTTCTTTGAGGAGATATCAAAACAATCTCAGCTCCTGAACTGGTAGAGGAACAGCTACCATCAAATTCCAAAGTCCATATTTCATCTGATACTGACTTTTCTTTAGACTTTCCTTCATCAAAAATGGAGAATCCTTCTTGGTCTGTACTGCAACCTACCAATTTTTTTGTTGTTCTTGTTGAACTAATTTCTAAGTTGATACTTTCAGGTGTTTCATGCACTTCATCTATAGACAAAAAATAGTTACCCATACCTGCGGATTTAAAAATAATTTGAGCTTCAGGGGCTGATGTCTGAGTGACCACATATTTTGCTTCTTTTTCAGGGAGTAATCTCTTCATCATGTCTTAGACAGGGATCCTTGCCTCAGATAGATCCATGCTTAATTCTCCTCCCACGTCCTTGCAGAAATTTTGTCCAAGCAAAATGCCATAAGATGTTGGGACGTCAGCGACCAAGACAGTCATCTTGATTCTCTTGTCTGGGAAGGCTACAAATGCAAATTGGGCATCTTTGATTTGCCCCAGCAATGGTACTTACTTATTCTCCATGGAAAAACATCTCTCAAATGTCTTGGTCAGTGTGAGACCAAGGGATTTGACCACTTTAGCAAGCATGACATTGTCTGAAGCTCTAAAATCAATGATGCAATTATTCAGCTGATGTCCATTTATCAGCAATGTGACATAAAAAGGTTCAGTCCTGCCAGAAGCAGCAGGGGGAGCAGTGACAAGGTTGTTCTTGGTGAGTGCATTTTTGGCAGCATCATGTGTCACTTTAGGAATCGTTCGTTTAACATGGATGTTCTAGTTTTTAACACATTGAACCAGTCTGTCTAATTGTTCAAGATGGGACTGTAGAAATTCAAATTTAGACATTTGAATTTTGGTTCTCTTTATATGGTCAATGATATCAAATGCTTAGAATGAGCTAGGAGCAGAGGATGGGAGTTCATCATTTTGATTTTTTAAATGGGGAGGATTGGACTGCAAAATTGAAGTAGAAGGCGTAGGGGCATTTGGGGTACTTACCTTTCTTGAAACTATTAGGTCCTTTGCCTGGAAAGGAAGAGTGGATCCCTGCTTAGCAATTAAAACTGTTGGTTGAGGTCACTCCTCTACTTTCTCTTTATCAGCTTTTTGAGCTGATTGATTCTTAGACCAGGTGAATACAGCATACGACCCCTCAGTTGTATGGCCTTCACTTCTGAGTTCATCCTGATAGTTTAGAAAACCAATATGGGAGTCGCCAGCTAATTCTTCTTCTTCCTTAGTGAAGAGATTAGCATCATCTTCAAGATTTAACTCGGACTAGAATGAAAAATTTGATTCAACTTCAAGATATCCAACTGCTGAGTTGTTTGGAGGTGCTTCAAGGGCAAAATTTCTCTGTGGAGGAGGAAGGCAATTTTGTTGTCCCTGATTCTTGGCAACATTGCTTTGGTACGCCTAATTCTAGATTGTACTCCTAGGCATATCTCTGTATCCAGGAGTAGATGACATCCCTTGCGCCATTTGCTTTCTGAGAGCTAGCATTTCATTTGCTAGCTTTTGTACCATTGGGTCAGTAGTGATTATAGGGGAGTACTCAAAAGATGAAGAGGATTTACCTTTATTAGGGTCTCTCCTTATCTTTCCTACCAAGATAAGGTCATCTTCTACCTCAGTAGCCAAGTCCTGAGCAGCAACAAGGTCTATGTGTCTGGCCTGTCTCAGCAAGAAACTCACTTCAGACAGTTGTGAGTTGATGAAGAAGCATTTGAGGTTCTGAAGTGTCAGTTGGGCGACCATGGGAATCCTGTGCCTCAGCTTGTCGAACCTGGCAATAAAATCCCTCATAGGCTCATGAGGCTCTTTCTTCATCTGAGTGAGCTGGGCCAGCAAGGCATGTGCATCTTCTGTAGGCTTGAACCTGGCTTCAAATTTGTCTTTCAGAGTGTCCCAATCAGTCACTGACCCAGCCTGTAGGTGGTAGAACCAGTCTGCAGCAGCGCCTTGAAGTCTCCACGAATACCCTGACCGCTATATCTTCAAATTCCACCCCTATTACACCACAGGATATGCAAAAAGCTGCAATGTGTTCATCAGGATGAACCTTCCCATCACTGAAGAATTTGGAGAAATTCTTCCTTGAACTGCATGGAAGCTCATGCAGAGGTGGAGTCAAATTCAAGGGACCAAAAGAATTACCCCAGGGTCCTTGAACCATGATTTAATTATGCAAAAGTGGGATCACTAATCCAGGTGGAGTGTGGGCAGGCAAGGCTCGACTAGTAGTTTGTCCAAGTTGAGATTGTGGAGGAAACAACTCAAAATTACTCTGTCGCACCAACTCAAAAGTATGGTCGACAACACCTTGGGATTTCTAGCCTCTGGTATAACTTGGAGTTGCCAGATTGTGGAACAAAAATTGGAAAAGAGCAGGATCTGCTTCAGCTTGAAGTTTGAGACTTCAAACTACGCGTCTTTTCCCCAGCGGAGTCACCAAAAATTGTTGGTTGAATATTTTGTCGATCAGCATACTGATAAATAAAATAGGTCTGATCAGCCAAAGTAGGAACATTAGTCATCCAAATGTGTAGTTTTACCACATCAGAAAGACACTGATCTCTCCTCTCATCAAGGGGAGGTTCCCTGTAGGTATATATATATATAAACAGAAAATAATACTCATGGGTAGGACAAAATATCCATCTCTCTTTCTTCAGAGATGATGCATGCAGATCAAAGGAAAAACTCAGGGGAAATGACAGACAATACTCCTCTTCTTTCAGAAGTACTATTCAGCAAACCACAAGAATACTCCTGGTAGTAACAACAGAATGTAGCAAAGGATGTAATAACCAGCAAATTGAGATGCAGCACAAAGTCTTCACCTGGATTGCTCAAGAGTAAGATACGAAGGACAATGAGGGCACAAAGTCACCTCAAGGTCCTTTACACAGAAATGAAAAGGAAACACACTAAAGGCAATTATGGGGGCACAAAGTCTCTCCACAGTTAACTCTTTAGGACACCTTCTTGACTGTTGTCACTGATTCTGCTTGTTGAATTAAAAAAATAGAAGATATATTGAAGAAAAAGACATAAGAAAAATTTTCTCAATAACAAAGATATTACAGCACAAAGTCTGAAAAACCACTTGCTTTCTTATTCCAGTAACAAAATATGATCAGCAATCTGAGCTCAAAGTCTCAGTAATGCCTTACAATTTGGGCAGAGTTTCATTCTAATTGTTCAAAAAAGAGATCCCTATTACCATAGAAGAAAGTCCCTTAAATAGCCTCTTCAAGAAGGACTCGGGAACAGTCAATACATCATTTTGCATTGGAATCTATTAAGAAGACACGTTGGAACTTAGGGGTGTTTTACCCATTTGATTTTATCAATGCAGGGAAACAAGTCGCGCTTATTGAAAGTTCGCAACTTTCAATGTCCACCTGGCGATCTGATCTTATCTTCATCATTCCTCCTTTTTTGGTTAATTGAATTGGGTCCTAGATTTAGTTTGTTGTTTTGTTCCTTTTCCGCTTTCTGCTGGTCTTGGCCTTGAAATCTATGAATGTATTCTGGTCTGTATGTTCAAAGGATCAATGGCTAGTTCACTGTGTTGAATTTGACATTTTTGGGCACGTCATTCCTTTGTCCTCTTTTGGCTTTTATGTTTGGCACTTTTCCAGATTGAACTTGCCCTTTCGGACCTTAAGAAATGAAACGTTTTGAGTCGAGAAGAGCCTCCCGCAAGGGTATCTACCCTTCGGGCAGTCTTTGAATTGCCTTCGAGCTTCTTCGAGAAACTCTTTGAACTTTGGCGATGAACCAACTGTTGAACCGTTCCATTGAACCATGGCTTTGAACCATTCCGTTGAACCAAGGCTTTGAACCATGTGTTTGAACTAACTGTTGAACCAAGGCTTTGAACCTTTTCGTTGAACCAAGTTTTGGTTCAACGGTTCAAACAAAGCCTTGAATCGACTGACGAACCATTTGATTGAACCAAAGAATGAATAAAAGCGTTGAAACAAAGCGGATGAACCAAATGTTGAAACAAAGTGTTGAACCGCTTGATTGAACCCACCTTTGAACCATTTGACGTTGAACCAAAGGATGAACCAAACGTTGAACCTGTTGTTGATGCTTGCTGATGGAAATTTCTATTTGAACCAAGGCGATGAACCAATTCTGAAAATTACCAATTGTTAGAAACCAATTCTTTTGATTGAACCCACCTGGAGAAGTCGTGAAGCCCGTTGAACTTGTAGAAATGAGCCTGTTTGCAGAGTCCGTAGATTTCTAAAAAGCTTGAAAAATGAGGAATTTGAATGCCCAAGACAAATTTTGGAAAGGGAAGAGATTATTTTGGTCTGTAGGACCAAAATAATTCATATGTTGTCCCAAAAATAGCTGATATTTTTGGGGGACAACAGGTTCAATCAATAACCGTTCAATCAATAACCAATAGATCAAATCACTGGAGTAACCAGATGAATACAACATCACTTCTACATATTAAAAATACTTGGTTCTGATGTTATCCTCTGTAAGTTCTTCTCTTTCTCGAAAGTACTATTTCCTTCGAATAATATTCTCTGCCCAAAAACAATATTCTTCCTCCTTCGTTAACCCATCTTCCTCCCCTTTGGCGTGTCCCCCAAGCTTCTCTCTAACTAAAATCCTCTGATCCAAAAATAATCCTCCCTCCTCTTTCGTTCAAAGGCTCCAATAAATAGATTCAAGCATTCAATTATTTTCACCCACTTCACTATTTACTTCATCCATTACATTATTCCCCCATATGGCGTAATGGGTGAGAGTGATTGCAAATGGATAAAAATAATAATTTTAGTCAATGTTGGAATTCAATACCAACTTTCTTTTTGTCCCCCAAAGATGGCATATTTGGTGAAGATTGCAACTATTAGTTCCAATCGCCTCACCTCTCCCATCATTTTTTTTAAGAATAATGACATTATAATCTCAAAAATTATACAGAAAATTCTTTTAAGTTATAAATTATTTTAAGTTGTGATATATAATATATTATGATATGAATTTGAATCTTTATAAAACAATAAATAAAGTTTATTACAAACAACTATGTTTTTTTTTTTTTTTTTTAATTTAATTTAATTTAATAATAACAAAGCATAAGCCTAGAATTTTCAAGGACCAAGTGAGTTTTAAGAAGATATAAAAAGAAGAAAACTAAGAGTGGTGATAGTCCTATGACCCAACAAATCAAATAAGGTTTTAAATCATAAAATCTTAATTTAAAACAAATCAATAAATTTACTCTCATCAACAAATAAAACTAAACATCATTTTTTTAAATTGAAAGCAATATTAATTATTTTAAAAGTTTTAGTATATAAAATTAATATATTTAATAATTAAAAAAATACCGTCTTATAATTCAACGAAACTAAACATCAACTCTTTTAAATATTTTAAAGTAGTATAAAGCACTCAAGACCAAAATTTAAGAAAACCAAAATATTATAATATGAACTATAATAAGACTACAATATGATGTATTAGATCCTTTGATAAATTAGACATGCTAAAGACAATTGTTTGTCTAAATTTAATAATTATTGAATAATAATGTATCAAGAGAATGATCAAATGAGGTGTAAACAAAATGTTTTTGCACTCAAAAGCAAGGACAACGAAAGCAAAAAATATCAAGAGACCTTATGAATGTCAATTTCTATCAATTTTTGGATAGATAATGATTGAAAAAAGTAGTTTCAACGGTTAAAGAATTGAAAGATTGAATTGTGAACTTAAAATTGATAAATTACAACTAATATTGATAGATGCATCTAACATATATGAAAATATTGGGTTAACTTACGTTAACAAAAATCAATAATTAGAGAAAATGTTTTAGATGTAAAAAATCTTACAAAAAATAGTTGGAATTGTGTGGTAAATGCTTTATTCAAATGGTTTTCAAATAAAATCTAAAAACAACAAAGCACATGTATGCATATGTCAGTGTGAAATCAAGATTTTAGGTGAAAAGAATTTAAAATATTAATTTTAGTTGTTCATTTTCATGTATTTTGTCATTCATGTGACAACAATACAAGAATGAAAGAAAGATAACCAATCGATTTAAACATTTACAAATAGATTGTTATCAAATGAAACTCTAATTTAACATATTTGATTACAAAAAAAGCAGAAGAGAGGAAAAGAATAAATAAACCCTGCAATAGTAAAGGGAAACCTAGATTTCTCGATCGGTGAACTCCATAAAGTGGTCTCTCGCCTCATCATTGTGTGCACAATCATGAGTAGAGTCGGTGCATACGTCAAAGGGAACTAGACAATAAAAGAAACACCCACAACCACCATACAAATATGCACATTGAAAGTAATAAATTTGTAATCTTCTATTGATCAAATTTTTCATGTTGACAATCCATTACAATTCATCACAATCAATCGATCAAAATTTTGACAACGCAATCATAAGATTACAAAAGAAGAATAAGATAACACACTACGAAAGCAAAAAAAATGATTGACTCTAAATATTTTGCAGTAACAAAAATCCAATCCTTACAATAAACAGGGTTTGACTATTTATAAATCTTCTAATTTTTCATTCACTTCATTTCCCAACAAAATTCATCCTTCAAATTTTCATTCCCACCATTGCCTTTTCAGCACTTTTTGGCTTGCAAAAAGGGGGAAAAAAATGTATTAAAATTAATAATTAAAAGGTCCCAAGAAAAGTATAAAAGTAAAACACTAAAGTTTTATTGTGCAAGAAGAATTAAGTGAAATTGAGGGCCCCAAAACGTCTGGGTCAGAACCAGTTTTCCAATGAGTGACATTTTCCAAAATAAACAATCGAGACCTGAAATATCACGAAAAAATTCACTACTTGTCTATAATGCTCCTCACGTAAATAAAAACTCGATTGCAAACAACTTTTGACTCAAATTAAATTGGATGAAATTGGAGTGACTAAAACATTACAAGCCGTGGCTTTAAAATCCCATAAATAACCATGTTGTTGCCTCGGTGATTTAAGATTAAATCTTGACCAAAGAAATCTCGGTGAAGACCTATGCACAAAATGCTTGTTTCGATTACGACTAGAGGACTATTCCAAACTACAAAGAGACCTAATCGTAAATAATAATCCGGTTAGTACAGGGTTTAAGTAAAAAAGACCTAATCGGGGGTTTGGACCCTGATTAGGTCTATAGACTTAGAATTTTTTGAAAATAGATCAAAACCCGAATATAATTGAATCGTGCCAAATTTGAATAGGTACACCTTATCAAGCTTTGGAATCTCACTTAGCTCTATTGACTTAATAAGCTTTTGAACACCTACAGCCAGACCTGGTAGGGAAATTGGCTACTTTTTTCAGGGACTAGTAAGATCTTGCAAGTGTGATAAGTGCCCAGAGAAGTTATTGAATGACCAAGAGTAAGATTTGAAAAAGATTTGTATAAGCTTGGTCAATAGGATGGCATTGTTTTTGGAAGCCAAAATGGTATGAAAACCAAAATGACCCCTTAAAGTGACTAAAGAGAGTTGAGAGACCGAGGTTCTACGAGCATGAACAATCCAACTAGACTTTATTTCGAGGTTCAAGTTTTTTATATGAAATTCTATCGCTCATACATGGTTGTTGTGATGGGACAAGTTTTGGAGGCCTAAATTGTATGGAAACCAAAATGATCCTAGAAACCAAAGTTTAGGAGGCTTAAGCAAACAAGAGAGCAAGATGTCTCAAGCATGAACAAGTGTGACAAAACTCTGCTTTGGGACCAAGTGTTCTATATGAAACTTTACCACTCAAATGTGGTCATCACGATGGGATAGATCTCAAATGTCAAAATCGCACGAAAACTAAAATGACATAATGGAGAGGCTTAAGAGAACAAAGTAAGCCAGGATTCAAATGCAAATTGGAAGGTCAAGACTCTGGGTTCACAATTAAGTGTTATACAAAGTTCTCACATGGACGTGGTCTATCAAATGGTGATGGTTGTTGGATCTAATTTGGCATGCAAACCAAGCCGACCTACCAAGGAAACTTGAGAGTGTTGAGATCAAGAAGTCATGAGCATAAGTGGAAGATAAGCAAAAATAAAAAAGAGGTTCCCTGATTTTGAGAGAATTAAGATGTGTTGTACAAGCAACAACAAAAGTGTAATGGGTTGAACTGACCCCAATCACCCCCGTTGATGATTGATTGCTACATATGTATTTGATACTCCAAGGAAAATAAAGTCACATGTGGTTCTCCCACTTAGTGTGATTGTGCAATTATGCTCCTTCTCTATATGAATGCAATTAACAATTTGACTTTGATACTTGACAATGTTTGCTTTGACTTGGCTTTGATATGCTTCAAACTTGGTTGTGGGATGCTCCTCATGATTGATTTTCAAATTGAGAGGAATATGGCACTTTTGCTCATTGTCTATTAGTGTCTAGATGCGTACTAGATAAGTCCCAAGCCCCATATCAAGTGAGGCCTTGATTTGTATATATATGATTCCAATATAGTAATTTCTCATGCCACCAATATGCTAGGATATTGGACTGACTCTAAAGAAATATTTTTTTTGTAAATAATTGTTGCTTATGAGAGGGTCATTATCATCACTCACAAATCAATATTGACTACCAATACTAACCTAGTCTGGCAGTACTTACCCATGCACAAAAGCATTGAATTATAGGTCTACGAACATGTGTATGAGATAATAAGTTGGTTTGGCACAAACTGTAAGGTTCTTGTAAGTATTTGATAGCAAAAGTAGAAGGTCAAACTTATAAAGTATCATGTAGGTGTGAAAAAATGGCAAGTTGGGACCATACTTATGCACACAATTCATACGTAGTAAATGTATGTCAAATTTCTCATTTTCAAATACTTAATACCATATTTTAATATCTACACAACTATTTTATACACTCAAGAAAAAGAATCTGATTCTAATCATAAGACAACCCTATTGTTGTTGATGACAATAATAAGAATGGTGGTCAGTATTCTATGGTCCTTGGTTTGCACACATATCTCCTCACTCTAAATTTGAGGGCGTCCTCCCCCATTTAGAAGGAACTTTGGCTCCCATCCTCCCAAAAATATTTTGGGGTGATTTATCTTCAAGCCCGCCATTTTCCAAAGATGATAGCATGCAACCTCAACCTTTTGATTCTTTAGAGGAGACTGTCTCTCCTCTCCTGGTCACTGGTTTATCTGTTGAAGTCCCTCTTCTTCCTAGAAGTGAAGAACAAACCTGCTCTTTGACAAACCTTCTAGTGTTGAAGTTCCTCTAAGAAAATATATGACGGCAAGTAAGGCTAATCACTATGATTTGAGATCTTCAAATCAATCCGAGGAGGATGCATCATTTGGGAATGAAATAGGTCTATTTGGAAAAGTGTAAGGCACTCCTAAGGATGGTCTTAGTTTTTTCCAAAATGCTAAAAAGAAAGCTAAGCAATAGGTGCACAGTGGAAAAAAACGGTCTATTGTGGTGTCCCTTAGAGCAGTTAAGCCCCGGAGAAAGGGTACTTAATGCTCCTCGTCTCTCAATATAAGAGGGTTAGGGCTCCCTCATAGAAAGTTAGCTCTAAAAAGGTCATGTTGTCTTCACAAGCTGGATGTTGTTTTATTACAGGAGACCATGATGGATGTCAGCAACGTTGTCAAAATTTTGTCTCCAATCTTACCAAATTCGTAATTCATTGGTATTGATTCTCAGGGAAGATCTAATGGGATCATGTCTGGTTAGAACTCCTCCATTCAACTTCTCAACCACTCCTTCATTCCTTTAGGCGTTGTCACATGGCTCCTTTTTTGGAAACAGGGAAAACTTTTGTGTTATGGCCCTTACAGTGGTAGGAAGGATTTTTGGGATCCCTTTTTTTAAAATAATCTTAATGAAAATGTTATCATAGAAGGTGATTTAAATTTGGTCACTAAGAGGATCGAAATTGGATGGGGGCGCCGGTTGTGCGAATCGACCCCTTGGTTTATTACTTCATCATTTTGAGGTTGCAAAATTGGTGCATGTTGAGCCGGTGACTCTGTCACCTGTTTGGAGAAACCAAAGAACTGGTAGAGATGGAATCTCTAAATGTTTGGACAGGTTTTTAGTTTCATAAAATTTAGTTGTTAATTTTGAAAGACTTCAAACTTGGGTTGATCAAAAACGATGCTATGATCAGTGCCCCATCTTGCTTCAATTTGAAAAGTATGACTAGAAGCCAGCTGGGCCCTTCAAGTTTAATCTTATGTGGCTGCAAGATGCAGAATTTGTGGACCTAATTAAAATAGAATGGAAACATTTTAATATGGAATTTCAAGATTCTGCAATGGAACACTTTTCAAGGAGTCTCAAGAAGGCTAAGGAAGAAATCATTTATTGGGATAAGAACAAGTTTTGGAACTCTAAAGAACAGTTGGTCAACATAAAAGCCTCCTTGTCCCAGCTATATATCCAAAATCCTTCTAGAGTGTTTTTAGAAGAGGAAAAAGAACAGGGTATTTCGCTACAGACGAAAAATGATAGCTTTTGCACTGGGAGGATACCAAGTGGCGATTGAAGAGCAGGGCTTTGTGGTTAGATCAAGAAGCTGAAAATACTATTTTTTTTCATAATTTTTTTAATCAGATGAAACAGATCATCATCATCATCATTATTATTATTATTATTATTATTATTATTATTATTATTATTATTATTATTGTATACCTGAAGGCATTACATGGAATCACTAAATTATATAGAATGTCGGTATCTTTACTTATAGTGGATTTACAATGTCTAGTAAGCATACATATAAATCAGTGAGCTCTTCGGCTAAGTAGTCATGAATAAGGGACATCTATGCCCTCAAAATCACCTAGGGCTCTTGACTCTTTGTGTCGGGTATAACGAGAGATTTGTACCTTCGTGGATGGATATAAGCAACCATCATCCTCACCAGTTGGACTACAACCCTTTCAATAATCAATACTATTTGAAAATTGGAGAGAAATGATGGTTCTATATCCATAAGTTTCAATAACTTGGTTGAGTTAGGAGTTTCTTAATTGAGTAGTCTATATCAAGGGCCTTATAGAGCCAATATTGTAGAAATTTTACAAATCTCTTATTCTTCCCTGAGAATGATATAGGATAAGGATAAGGATGATCTCCTAGTAGAAGTGAGTAAGGATGAATTGAAATTTGTGGTTGACTCGTTTCAAAAAGGAAAGAGTCATGGCCGTGATGGTTGGTGCATTTATTCTTATTGTGGTTTTTTTGAACTTTTAGAAGAAGACTTGATAAAGGTTGTTAAAGAATCAAGGAAATCGGGTCAGGTTCGAGGTTCTATAAATTCCACCTTCATTACATTCGTCCCTAAGAAGGATAAACCTGAATATTTTTAGGGCTTCAGGGTCGTTTCCCTCTGTAACTCCCTTTATAAGGTAATAGCTAAAGTTATTGCTAGAATATTTTAAAAGATTTTTTCTAAGTCATTGTTTGATGAATAGTTTGGGTTTTTGAACAATCTTCAGATCCATGTTGACGTTGGAGTTGCCCAAAAAACCCTCCACACAGTGAAAATGAAGAATGTATAGGGCATGGTGGTAAAATTGGACCTTTCTAAAGCTTTTGATAGAGTCAGTTGGCTCTATTTGAGATTGATTCTCCTATACATTGGTCACCCTGCTGATTTTGTCAAAGGGATCATGCGTTGCTTAAACTTTGTCTCCTTCTTTGTTTTAGTCAATGGGGGGCTGATTTTGGTTTCTTAAAGTCTTCTAGAGGAATTCCTCAAGGGTGTCCTCTCTCCCCTCTTCTCTTCTTACTAGTTTAAGGTCTAAGTAGATTAATCAAGGAGAACACCAGTTTAGGAGAAATCAAATGTCTGAAAGTGAGGCTGAAATTTGTCGATCACCCATCTTCTTTTTATTGATGATGTGTTGATTTTTGGTAATGGTACATTGAGAGAAGCTATCAAGATTAATGAGTTTTTGGATTTGTTCTGTAAGGCAATGGGGATGTTCATGAATGCTCATAAGTTTACTCTGGCCCCTAACAGAACTCCTCAAGGGCAAAATGTTGCTATAGAAAATTTGTTCAGATTTGAAGTCTTAAGACTCTAGCAAAGGATTTAAATATATTGGGTTTATGTTATAGCCTAATTATTATGGTTATAATGATTAGGTCTGGCTTTACTCCGAAGTGGAGAAAATAATTACCATTGGTGAAATCGATGGCTCTCTTTAGGTGGTAGATTAACCTTGGTCAAGCCTGTACTTGAGGTTGTCCCTGTCTATTGGATTTCATTGGCCCACATTCTGGTCAAACTACTTGAGAAATTTAGGAAGAAGTGCTTCCATTTATTATGGATTGGCAAAAAGGAGAAAGATGGATTGGTTCTTGCCAAATGGAGAAGGTTTGCAAAACCCAAAACTACTGATGGTTGAGGCTTAAAGAATATTCATCAGTTTGGGTAAGCCCTTGTAGTAAAAATCTTATGGAGGTTCTTAACAGCAAATAGTCTTTCGCATGGGGTGTTGAAGGATAAATATATATATCTGCAGTCATTGGAGGAATGGATCAGGGTTACGACTAAATCTCTAACTCAAGCTTCAATATGTTGGAAAACATTAGTCAAAGCCTTCCCCTTGGTTGGAAATTGGCTTGCTTGGGAAGTTAGATATAGCAGAAGGATTTGAATTGTGAAAGACCCTTGCTCTCATAGTAGGGCCAATTTTATACTTCCTCAAGATCTTATCAATAGCTGTAATAATGCAAGAAGAGTTGTTTTGGCTAATGTTGTTGATCCCCTCTATTCTAATATTTGGAGACAAGGTTGGAAGAGTGTTAACTCCCTAGGCTTGACTAGAGAAGAGGAAGCTCAGTGGAAATGTTACACTTGATCATCTTTCACACTCCTTTGTAAGGATAAAACAAGACAAGGATTGTTTAGCATGCTCCAAGAACTTGTGTTTAATACTCAGCGAGAGAAGGTTATAGACCTTTGTGATCAAGATGTCTTAGATGTTGAATCGTGGTGGGAAAAAGTGTGGATAATAAAAACACCTCTCAAAACTAGGTTTCCCTTGGCTAGTAAGATTCCTACTTGGGATGTTTTACAAAGACAATCTTGGTCTTAACCTAATATCTATAGTATGTGCAGGAACAATGAGGAGATTGTAAACCACCTCCTTGTTTATTGTCCTTTTTCAAAATAGGTTTGGTCTTTTGTCATGTCCTTGAAAAATGGGAAAGGCACATGGCATGAGGACACTTTGGAAGCCTACTTGAAGGTATGGGTTGAAAATAGAAGACAACAATTCAAGGTTGTTCCTTTCATCTCTAGCTAGGCCATTTGCTTTGCTACAAATCTTGCTTTGTTTCAAGGTAAAACATCCCACCTTTTTAGTGCTTTGCACAAGTTAAAACTCGTTTTGATCACTTGAAAAAGATACCCCCGAAGATGCAAAATACACAATTTGGCTCGATGGATATTGACAAGTCTAAAACACGGGATTGTTTTTATAGTGCCTTGCCAAGGGTCTCCCCACCTTTGTGGTGGAAGGTAGGTACTCTACCTAACAAACTCTCGTAAACTTGCCTTTAAAGCGGGATTGGGGATTGGCACAAACAATCTTGATGAATGGAAGTCTTTGGTCATCCTCTTGAAATTCGTTGTGGATCACAAAAATTATATCAAACAAGTTTTTGGTGATTCAAAATTGGTGATTCAATAGATTTTAGGACTATTCAGCATGCAGAACATCCTCCTAAAACCCCTTTTTCAATAGGTGAAGTTGTTGGAGTCTTATTTGGATTATGACCCTTACATGTTTTTAGAGAATTGAATATGGAAGTTGTTCAACTATTAAAGCAAGCTTTGGTTATGCCCCGTGGTTCTTGGAAAATCACAGATTATATGAAGGGGACTATCAACAATTCTCATATCCCTTTTGATTTTTGTCATTTACTCTTTTGACAATTTTCAGCTTTGTCTCTTCTTTTTGGGCTCATCTTTAAGTTGTTTTTGTTAGATCAATTTATTGGTCATCTAAGATTTTTCCCTATTTGTATTTGGATGGTGATTGGTACCATTTAGATGCTCTACAGGTTCTTCTATGGGACTTTGGGGCATTTGATGCTCAATTTTTTTGAATTTCTCCTTCGGTTAAAATCCAAGTGCTTTGTTGCACTCTCTGGTTGTAACTTTTTTCTATGTAAATAAAAGTTACCAATTTTTGCACAGTGAAAAAGAAAAGAGTTGCAACATGAGATTTGAGGACACTTCATTTTGGTAAAGGCTTGGTCCAAACATCGCCTAAAATGAACTATACATGCCATATATCAATCTCCAATCCCCTGCAATTTTTTCAGTTGTGATTGTCTTGTGCATGCCACTTTTATCCTGGTGTACTTAGCTTATTATTGTTCCATTTATTAAACAAGGATTGAATATGTATTGTAATGATTAATTAAATTTGGGATTCAATTGCGATGCTTAATTAAATATGTAATTCGTTTATTTCATTTTTTTTTAATGAAATTACATTGCCTTATACCTATTAGGGTTAGATCTTATTTCACATTGTGTTGGATCTCTCATTCATCATATTTTCCATGGTTGACTTTATATGCTTCTTATACTATATCTCAAACACTCAAGTCATTCTAATTTCAAATAAAAACTCAAATCCTAACAAACCAATATGTAGTGTTTATTTATGTTTTATTTACAACACCAAAATTGTATAGATCTGAAATTTTAATTAGAAGTGTTAGATTAAATCCAAAAAGACTCCATATTTTTCAAAAGGTCTCGTTATATCTAAAGCAAGTTTGAAGAAAAAAGGATTCCGATGACATGGATACTTCCAACATTATTGTTTCTATAAACAAAGATGTGAATGTGAACAATGTGACTTAGTAATGATGATTTTGATTAAAAATATATATATTTCAATGCCCAAATTAATGGTAATAATATTTAATCCCAATATGCCTCAAAAGAACCTACTAACGTTGAATATAAGAAATTTTTGACTCATAACCCTCAACAAGTCCCTCAAATAACAAATGCTTTAAAAAATGTTGCTTCTAATGGTTTACCCCTTTCAATTATCTCAAGATCCCCCTGATTATTCTCCAATTCTTCTTAAATTCATCTAAACTCCCCTCAAATTCTTTCAAATCCTTATAAATTCTTCACAATGTCCTTGAGATAATCAAAATTCTTCTCTAAATCCTATAAATGCTTTCTCAAATTCCTTTAAATTATTCTTAAGACCCTCCCCTATTGTTTCTCAAGAAAATACAAGTCTTCTCAAAATAAAACTAAACATCTTTTAAGTTTCTCCCAAATTTCTCAAAATTCAATAGTATCTTCCATATTATTCAAAAAGCGTCCATGTTTCACAAATGTCCAATTCTTCAAAACCAAACTAATCATTCACTTAAACAATTGCATACCTCTTTAACCCCTATATCTACCACCACTTAAGCTACCCTTCCTCTCACTTCTTCCACTTCACATCCCAAAATAGTCAGCAAGATGCATTCGCTTAATATCATTCAAAATCAAAATTAAAAAAATATATATTTAGGGTTAAAAATAAGTACACGAAAATTCAAGAGTAGCTATTTGAAGAGGAGAATAAAAACATTGGAATAGCTGCTAACAAAGGTCAATAAGAGAAGAAACAACCTTCTTAGAGAAGTAACCCATACCTCAATTTATGCATCACCAAGCAGTTGAGATAGCTCTAACAAATTGTGGTCCCATAGATTAATGGATCTTGTGGACATAACTACAACCATCCCATTGCTTTAAAATAACCTTTTTGTGCACCTTTTTTTTTTTTGCGTAGTACAATAAAGATATCCCAAAAACAAATAAATCACTTCAACAAACATATCAAAGAACAATTCTACCAAATATAGGGACTACAATCAGGGCAAACTTACTTTCCACAGTACATCTCTTGAATGCAAGTCTTCAAAGTTCGACTCCAATTATACAAGAACACAGAATCAATAAGGATTTTGATACAATAATACTGTTCATTACACCGCTAAAGAATAATTTGAAATTTGAATGGTGCAGTTTACACCATGTTATTTAATATAGGACTACAATGAGGAGCAAACATATTTTCCACTGTACATCTCTAGAACGCAAGTCTTCATAGTTCCACTCCAATTATACAAGAATACGAAACCAAAAAGGATTTTGATATACTAACACTATTCATTACACCGTGTAAGAATAATTTGAAATTTGCCTACAGATGCAAGCAAATTAAGGACCTATGTTGATCATCTTTTGAAATAGTTGTGGAAAAATATTAAATTCTCTAAAAACCATTGTCTTCCCTATCAAAACAATTCATCAAACATAATTTTCGTACAATCACTAAAGCTGAAGTCTAAATAATACATGATTTTGAAAGTCGCATTCCATGCAATTGACAGATAATAATAGAGAAAGCACTGTAATCAGTAACTACAGACCTTCAATAGTGATAAACTTCCTCATCAATAAAGTTGCTTGCAATCCAGATGCTATAAAAAATTGGTAAACTACAACCAAAATCTCCATATTACTTTCAGCGAAACCATAAACAGGAGCTAACCAGATCCGAATGGTGCAATTACATCCTCTATTTAATCACACTCCAGTCAATTAGAAGCCATGATCTATGTAACCATTAAATTAAACGATAGAACTAGACACATTTGTGTTCTTTCTGACAAGACAAATTTAATGGCAAGAAAACATCCTGGAATAAATTTAGTACTTTCCTGACCTTCAAAGGAGGAAAATTGCAAATATTGTCCAACAAGGAAATAAATAACATTCACAGTTGCATGTCTGGTTAAAACGTTAAACAAAATAGTCGCCTCGAAACTATTAAGTGGGGCAATTGTATGCAAAACCACGAGTGAATGAGAGTACAACAAATGCTCATCGACACTAAAAAATATTCTACTCTTAAGAAGCAAGAGCTATGATCCTAATCAAGTCCATAATGACTTCAAACAATTAGAAAAATATACAAAGATATTGGGCCACCATCATGAATCCTTCACATGGTCCTCATTTGTAAATAAATTCCCCAGTGAATGGAATGCAGTGGTATCATATAATTCAGTCAGCTCTTGACTGACCAGCCCTTGATGATAAAATAATACCAACAATCAAACCATAAAGGGCAAGTGCCTCTGCAAAAATGAGGATGAGTATCATACCAACAAAAAGTTTAGGTTGCTGCGCATTTGCTCTGTCACCATCCAGAAAACCATAGTAAGTAACGAAGCATACAGTCAAATTATAAATTGATCTTCTGATCTGTATCACAACATTAAGGGTGCATGCATAACAGTCACAATGATCTGAAGCCAAGCATATAGCCTTCTGCGCTTACAAATTAAATGACAAGGAAGAACATCAGACTAAAGTAAAGGACTTTCCTGAAAATGTGGATTAAACTCGAATGTCAAAAAAAAAAGGTTTCTCGGTGCAAAAAATTTTCACTTTGAAAGACAATCTCGTCATGTATATAGAGCTTAAAAAAAATGTTTCTCGGTTCAAGTAATTTTCCCTTTGAAAGACAATCTTGTCAGGCTGGTTTCTAGAGTGACACCTAAGGAGACCACATGCTCTAGCATAAGAAAAGAAAAGCAATTGAAGTTTGAATAAGTGATTACCACCAAGCTAGATATAGTACACTAGTTTGAAGGTTAGCAACCAAACCGCACAAATCAGAAGATCACAAAATTAATGAGAAAAGGTTAGGAAAAAGAATTGAAATCCTTGAACGAAAAATCCTAAAAAGTGGTTCCCTCTTTTCTTTTTGGACTCGAAACATACAAAAGTTTATATAATAAGGCCAACATGCACTTGCAACAATCTTATTTTCACCGTCAAATGGACACACATACACATGATTCCAAAGGAATGCTTGGAAATTAGATATGTTACTGAGCATTGATGAGTGCAACACAAAAATGTGCAACACTCGTAACCTAGTTCACTCAATGTATGACCAATGTTCAGATTGGTGTTTTAGAGCATCATTTAAAGTGAAACCCCACTAAAAATAAAAATCCATAAGCACGTCATAAAAAGGTTCCATATGGTATATGCAGCAAATGACAGCGTTTCAAACCTTGAATTAGAAATATTATAATTATCCTGCAGACAGGTAAATACGGTCGTGAGAAATGAGGGTGTGGGTTGGGGTACAATCGTGAATTGGAAGTATTGTAGTAAACAATAAACATTGAAACAATAGATTATTGCAAATGCTATGGGCCTTGAGCTACGTCTCTCCAAAGCATAAGGACCATGAAGCAGGACTATCCGACATGCATTGCAGCGACTCTGAAATTGGCCATGTCTAGGGTTTTGAACTTAAGTTTAATACTCAATTGTGCTTGAATTCTCTTATCCATGGAATTTAGCTATTTCAGTTGCCTTGACCTGTATACCACTTTTGTATACAGTCCAACTTGCTTCTCTTGAGGCTTGGTATAGATAGTTCTTTTTATCCTAGCATAGACATGATTAAGTTTCAATTTTTTTATTTATAAGGGTGTTCAGACATATAGACTGTGCTTATTATACCTTCCATGCCTAGTTCATGGCCTGAAATTTTGCTCAGACATTGTTGCTTCTCCTTCTAACTGCGGTTACGAACTTTCCTGCAATCTATTTTACTTTATTTGACCAATAAAAAAAGACAAATTTATTCTTGTGATGTTGCATATAATACAGCACACATCCTAGAAGAAAATTAGCAAGGGATGACGTTGAAAAGGAAAAGAAAAAACTGTCCTTCGTGTTTTGTGTTTGTCTCTGCTGAGTCATGAATTATGTAAACGTTCACGAATTAAAGTCATTTGTGACATGCAGGCATCATCTACATAAAACTAGATGTGGAATGAATCCACATATCATACAATAATATATGTTAACCTCTTTTTAAAGTTCTTACACGAGAGAGTTTATTTTCATTTCCTTTGGTTGTCCATTTATTATTAGGAGTGTGGGAGTGTTCTATAGAAAGAAAGAAAAATGCAATATTTGGTTCAAAATTAAGCAAAAACACGCACCTGACCCCAGCATCACCTACAATGCCAATTGCCATTCCTGCAGACAATCCAGATAGACCACAAGCCAGACCTGATGATAAGTGGGCATATCCATCAAACAGATAATATGATTTAGCCTTGGGGTTGATTCCTGTGCTTATGATGACTGCAATGATCAAGCCATATATACCCAGCACACCAGCCATAACAACTGGCACTATAGATTTCATCACAAGCTCTGGTCTCATAACACCCATCGATGCAACTCCGACTCCACTCTTTGCTGTACCATAGGCTGCTCCCATGCCTGAACAGGATGACCCAGGAGTTAAGTCATGTAGCAAGTCCTAAGATGAGTTCTAAAAATGTTATTTACCCAACATAGGTATAAGAATCAAATATTTGCTATTAACTATTAAGTCATAAACAAAACACTTAGCATGATACCAAAAAATCCTTGTTCAAAACAATAAGCCCTTAAAATCACAAGATATACTTCTATTATGGAGTTGAATGCTATAGATAAATCATACTCCCAATATATGAGAGTTAAAAACAAATAAAGCACAAGGATGATATTCTCCGTGATGTAACTCTTAAGGACTAAGGAGAATATCATGGTTAATGCTTATCAATGGAACAACCAAAGCAATAGACCCACACGGCCAGTTTGAAGCACATGCCAGCTTCAAGTTGCCAGCAGTAGAATTAGAAAAACTCCACACAAGTGAAAACTTAAGTTTGAGACAAGACAAGCTTCACTTTGTTTGTGTTGTCAGGTTCAAATCAAACCTTTCAAAATAAACACGGGGTTCACATATTTATGACAAAGCTCATTGCCATTAATGCTGTCTCCTAAATGTATAGGTTTGAAAACCCTTAATATGCTCACCAAGGATTCCAGAATGATGAAAGCGGGCAGGAAGGATGGAGAGAGCATCCCTGTAACTTGTATAGAACAAATTCCTCTCAGGGAAGCCCATCTATCCAACAGTTCTTCTAAGGGCAACTGTCATTGTGTTTGTGATTAATAGCATCGAAGGCATCAAGGTGTATAATCAACTGATTCAATATTGTATGATGAGCTTCTGACAAATGGGACTGCAAATTTATAAGTATCCCTTAAACCAGGATTCCTCGGCAAGTTCTCAGTCTTCTTGTCAATGTGGTTAACACTTAACAGGTGTCATTAGAACATGGTATGTAACTCCAAGTCAAGCTTGCAACGGATAGCAAAGATCTTTTAGGTTGCAAAACTAATTGTCTCTGCAAATAAATCTACCCAGACTTGTGACATGTTCTTTTAAATCATCAGTTCAAAGTCGACTCAATTAACTTCATTAAGGATGTCGGATTATCTCACAAACTCCATTATTCCTACAGATGTAGACAAAAGATTGAACACTTGAGGTAATAGAGAGATACAAATTCCATTATTCCTACAGATGTAGACATACGATTGAACACTTGAGGTAATAGACAGATCAAATGTAGCTTAACAAGAATACATCAATAAACCTCTAGGCATTTGAAACGTGTCTAGCTGGATACAAGAAAAGCTACGTTGTCTGGAAACTGAAACAGAAACGTTTCCAAAACGCAGAAACCCCAATTTTCAAAAACCTTTGATTTGGAAATGCCATGGAAAAGCCATACGATATATATATATATATATATATATATATATATATATATATATCATAGTTACCAGATTCAGCCGCATCTGGCCGAAATCCAGAACGTTCCGCATTTTTGTGGTCTTCTTGATTAAATAATTCGGTTCGTCGTATTTTTGAACATTAAAACTGTACGGATAGGGAGAAACAGTGGAAGTCAACAAAAAAATTTAGAAAATGTAAATCTAGTCCGAACCCAACAGTATAGAAATAAGATAAACATTTTAAGTATAAGAAACTTTTCTTATATGTCCATATATAAATGTAAACTTATACTTTAAGTTATATTTTATTTATATACTTTCAGGATGTTTGAGAGGGGTTTCGGACCGCTACAAGCTACAATGCAAATTCTAGGTTTTGGAGGATCCTATCATATTTCAGAGTTAGTCAGATTCCAGGGTTTCAGGGTTTCAAACTTAACCATATTTTAGGGTTTCAAGATTTCAGAGTGGCTCCCATTTTGCTTGCCCGCGAGTGGTTTCTACACTGCGGGAGAGTGGCCGAGTGGTTTAAAGTGGCACAAAAAGACATTGTTAGCATGGATCCCCATTTATGGTGGCAGACAGATGGTTCTTCTACCCCCGAGTTACAAAAGCTTGCCGTGCATGTCCACAGCCAATGTGCCAGTGCTTCTGCATGCGAAAGAAATTGGAGCACGCATGATTTGATCCATACTAATAAGAGAAATCGACTAGGAGCCAAAACGCTGTCAGATCTTGTGTTTGTTCATAGCAATTTAAGATTGCTTGAGCACAATCTTGCAAAAGAAGATGACAATCTTCATCTTGGAGAACCATCCTTTGAAGGAGTTGAGGAAAATATTGATAGTGTTGATGAGCTGGATGGAGGATTCGCTGATGGTGCTAGCACTAGTGCTAGTTTTGATTTTGAAGCTGGGTTTGATGTTGCAAATGTTTGAAACTTAAGTTCTATATCAATTTTGAGCTTAGGCTCTAAACTATGAATATTTTGCTATCTTTTAATGTAATTCAAGTTTGAAATTCTTATGCATTTCTCATTTTTGCAAGTGTTAAATTAATGTTCATTCCTTAGTAGATTGAAATATTTTGAAAAAATATATATATATATATATATATATATAATTTTATATTTTGAACCGGATTTTACTGGATTTTTTCAAAAATTTCGCATTCCGCATTTTTTCCACCTCCCGAACGCATTCGGATTTCCGAACCTAGTAACTATGATATATATATATTAACTATGATATATATATATATATATATATATATATATATATATATAAACAATGCATAGTACTCATTTTTAGTCTATAAAAGATAAAATTCTCAAAAATATATAGTATTCATTCATTCATTACTTCAAAGACAAAATGTACATTCAAATCTAGAATAAATCACCTAGATTGTCCTCAAAATCATGAAAGCCACTCCCGCTATTTTTCGACTTTATTATTTACTGACTAGAAATCATCTGATTGGTAGGGGCTCCCTAGTGCATCGAAGCTTCTTGAGTGCATGCATTAAAGGGTGTACCAAGAATGAGGTGGGCTCAGCTCGTGGCACTTTGTGAGAGATGTTCTCATACTATTATATCATACCTACATCCCTTCATGCAGCCTTCATACCTCCTATGATGTCTCCTTGCTCTGTACTAAAACCCACGGGTTACCGCTGGGCACCCGCAGGAAATCTTTTTTTGAGGGCCAAGCGGGTAGACGCAGCACTAACTGCGGGCTGAGTAATGCCCTTAAACCCACGGTTAACTGCAGGTTTTAGGGCATTACTCGGCCCTGACCCATGTATAACGTCAACATAACGAATGTTAAAAAAAAAAACATCATTTTTTATCCTTTTCGTTGCAATTTTTTGTCTGTGTCTGCATCTGCCATTTTTGTTTTGTTTGATCACGAGCAGGGTTTGATCACCGCATATTTGAATATTAATTGTAGTGGCCCGTTTCAAGTTTGTAACCTTGCTGCCTGTGAGCCTCGAATTGCAGCATGATGACTCGACGAGTAGCTGCCTGTGAACTATGTATAATGGTCATAATCGTATAGCCAATGGTCATAATATTCTATAATCGTAACAATTATGCAGGCTGCATAATCAAGATGGTGTGAGTCATACAATATACAGTACCTAATAAAAATCATATTTCATAAACCAGCCTGCACAATCGCAATGTCTCGGAACTATGTATAATCATATTTTATTATGTATATTATAATGAGAGTATATTGCTAAAGAAACCCTCTACCGGTATTGAAACAGAGTAATTGCTAAAGGAACTATAGAAGCTTCATTGCTAAAAGAACTACATAATTTTATTGTGCATGCTATAACCAAGGAACTTCATTGAGTATATTTTATTATTGCAATGTGAGTAAATTTTATTATGTATGTTATAATGTGAGTATATTGCTAAAGGAACTATAGAGACTTCATTTTATTATGTATTATAATGGTAATAAAATAGCAATTTTATTATGTATATTACTGCCTATCAGTTTATTTTATAAACTTACATATTCTTTAAAGTAGCAATAAAGTTTATTTTATAAATTTGTATATTTTTTAAAGTGGTGATAAATTTGCCGAGTAATTGTCGGGTCCCGAGTACGGGTCAAAATTTTGGGGTGCCAAGTAATTGCCGAGCATGAGTTTATAAACTATGTCTCCTTGAAATCTTGAAACCCTGAAATATGGCTAAGTCTGAAATCCTGAAACCCTGTAATCTGACTAAGTCTGAAATATGATAAGAACCTCAAACATCCTCCTAGAGGTCCAAAACCACTCTCAAACATCCTGAAAATATATATATATATATATAAAATATAACTTAAAAATATATAAACTTAAATGTTTATTTTATATATATATATAAAATAAACATTTAAGTTTATATATTTTTAAGTTATATTTTATATATATATATATATATTTTCAGGATGTTTGAGAGTGGTTTTGGACCTCTAGGAGGATGTTTGAGGTTCTTATCATATTTCAGACTTAGTCAGATTACAGGGTTTCAGGATTTCAGACTTAGCCATATTTCAGGGTTTCAAGATTTCAAGGAGACATAGTTTATAAACTCATGCTCGGCAATTACTTGTCTGGTTCATAAACTTAAATGTTTATTTTATATATATATATATATATATTGTCTGGTTCATCTTCTTCTTTTTTTGGTTGACATTGACCTTTTTTTTCCACTAGAATCCCTTCGAAACACCAGGAAACATTCAGAAACACCCTGGAAACATCCAAAGGCTTCTTGAAAATGTCCCGGACGTTTCCAGGGTGTTTCCTGCAACACAGAGGATAAGTGATTCAGTAGTAAATTTATCATGGGTGGATTTCTAGAAAATGTAGACCTACTTTTGAGCTGTTTAATTTCACTTTCAAACTGCACTCTCTCAAAGCCTTTGTTAAGCATCAGTTTGAATGCATACTAGAAATTGTCTTCTGCCAATGCAAAAAGTAAATGACTGCAAGAGGGACTTGAGAGCACGTAGCATGATATTTCCCATTACAAGTAAGGTGCCATTGAGACTAACGGTAATCATAAAGTTATGCAATGCATTTAACCATTACCATAGTTACCAGATCCAGCCAGACTTGGGCCAAATTCAGCCTGCATTTTCAGACCAACCGGATAAGTTCAGTCCGGTCCGATCCAGTCCAGATGTGCTTTTTAATGCCCAGCGCTACGAGTGCTCATAAATCCAAACAAAGAGTTTCCACCACTGACTTTGACAGTTGCCATTTTGGGATCATTCAGCTCTTGAGATGCTATGTGCGTGAATTCTATGGTCCGGATCAGACGTGAGGGATTTGCTTGATTTATGATAACATGGAACTGAGCCCCTTGCAGTCTCACCTAAAACCAGTCCTACCCAGGGACGCGTGCCCTCCCCTCCCCCCCTCATTTTTGGCAAGTCCTGGATGTCGTAGATGCTTCTAGGACTTGGGGACTCCTAGGAAACATCCCCTGACATTTCCAGAAAAAATGAAAATCTTGGAAAACGTCCCGGGGACGTTCTGGCCTTTTTTTAAAAGTTCTAGAAATGTTCAGTTTTTTGGAGCTTGTAGAGGATGTTTGGGATGTCCAGGACTTCCCCAGGACTGTCAAGGGACGTCTTATGACATCCCAGATGTCCTCTACAGCTGCATAAAGTTTGCAGCTTAAAAAAACAATTTCTAATAAAAATAAAAATTGTTAAATGACTTAAAATAACATAAAGTTAACCGTAGAAGTGACTTTCAACTTATAAATAGACCAATTTCTATCATTCTAAAACACATTTGTGTCTTGAGCAAAGCAAAGAGCTTAGAGAAAGGGAGGAAAGGAGGAGGAAGAGGAAGAGAACGAGAGAAGAGGAGAGCAAGTGCAAAGACAAAAGGCAAGAGAATAGAAAAGCCACAAGAAGAGAGCAAGGTCAAGGGCAAAGGCAACAGCCAAGGAAAGAGTGAAGATTCAAAGGCACAAGGAGAGCAAGGGCAAGAGCCAAGGAAAGAGGTATGTACTTTCACATTGTTGGCTGTTTTTTTAAAATGGGTGGGCTAGGACCTAGGGTTTGGTTATTTTAAAAACATTTAATTTTTAGGTTCAAAATTGTAAATAAAAATGTATAATAGAAAATGGGTGGGCTGCTAGGGTTTGGTTGTAGCCTTGTAAGCTGTTTTTTAGTTTTTTTTTGGTTCAAAATTGCAAATAAAAATGTAAAATAGAAAATAGGTGGGCTACTAGGGTTTTGATTGTTTTCATTTTTATTTTTTTGTTCAAAATTGCAAATGAAGATGTAAATAAAGTAGAGAATGGGTGGGCTGCTAGGGTTTGGTTGTAGGCTGTTTTATTTTTATTTTATTTTTTTGGGGGAAGGGGGGTCAAAATTGCAAATAAAAATGTAAGATAGAAAATTGGTGGCTGCTAGGGTTTGGCTGTAGGCTGTTTTTTATTTTTATTTTAAGTTTTTTAATTCAAAATTGCAAATAAAAATGTAAAATAGAAAAAGGGTGGGCTGCTAGGGTTTGGTTGTTTTAATTTATAATTTTTTTTGTTCAAAATTGCAAATGGAAATGTAAAATAGAAAATGGGTGGGCTGCTAAGGTTAGGTTGTAGATTGTTTTTGTTGGCACTTAAAATATTTATTAGTTTTTAATTTTTTTAATTTTTTAAATATTTGCTGATTTCAAAATGAGATCTACTTTTGATAACGACAATGATTAAGGAATAGATGTTGGTGATGATCTTAGTGTGGGGAGGCAAGAAGAGAGGGAAGACATTGCGGCAATGCAAACTAATAGTTCAGTTGCGAGTGCCGAAATGACTATTTGCTCCTCTACTTTATTTGGCTGAATATGCCAAATGACCATTCAACCCAAAGAAACCTTTGCAATAATTTGCTCATATCATTCAAAAATCCAACAGAGGGGGGAGTAAAAAATGGCAATGCAATTTTTGTCCATTGGCTTGACATGGCAGCATCACTAGGACAAATGCACACGTACTGCACATTCCTGGAAAAGAGATCAATAACTGTGACAAACTCAACCTTGAGCAGAAGGTAGAGATTATGAGGCTTTATAATGGAGATTTCATGCCCGACATTCCAGTAATTTGTGGCACTGGCAACTCTAGTAAGACTTCTAGGGGTTTTTTCTCTCATGTTGCAACAGGTTTTGGGGTGACTGAATTGGAGGGCAAGGGGAAAGGCGGCTCAAATGCAATTGTAGACATGTTTGATGCACAGGGTATGGACAAGACCGACAATGCGGTTGGAAAATTCTTTTACGCCATAGGGATCCATTTTAATGTTGCTCGCTCTCCTTATTACAAGGAGGCCATGGCTAAGGCAGCCAAAGCTGGTCCAAGTTATGTGCCCCAAGGAAATAACAAATCGAGGACTACAATCTTGGATAGGAACCATTCCGAGGTTAACTTATTGATGGAGGAGATGAAAGGCACATGGGTGTCCCATGGATGCAGCATTATCATGGATGGGTGGACGGATATTAGACACCATCCACTCAATAATGTCATTGTCTCGTGCAAATATGGACCACACTTCTTGAGGTCAATTGATGATTCTAGGAAGCGCAAAGATGTAGAATTTCCGTTCCAGATTTTGAAAGAAGCCATTAAGGAGATTGTCCTTGCCAATGTTGTACATATAGTCACAAATGCAGCTTATGTGTGCAAAGTAACAAGGAAGCTAGTGGAAGCTACATACAGACATATCTTTTGAAGCTCGTGTTGTGTGCATGCCATGAACAATGCACTGAAAGACATTGGAAAAAATCCAATGGGTCAAACAAATAGTGGAGGCTAGGAGGTGCAAATGTTCATCTACAATCACCACACATCATTGGCACTCTCTTGAAGCTTTTCAAGCTAGTTGACACATGTTTTGCATCCTACCTTGTTTTGTTGGATAGGATGCTTTTGTTGCAAGAACCCCTGCAACTTATGATTATGACATGGGAGTGGACTCAATGGCTAGAGTCCAAGACAAAGCAAGAGAAGAGGATGAAGTGGTGGTGAGAGACACAATTTGGGACGATACAAAATACATCACATCTATTATATCCAATTTTCAGCATCGTCAAATATGGGGATTTTGATAGCCTCAACCTTGGTGAGATACGAGAGCATCAACAACATGCTTGGCCAGATGAAGGTCGCTATTCGAGTGAGGGACACCACCCTACACTTCTACAATGAGCATATTTACCCCATCATTCAAAAGAGGTGGGAGACGCTGAACACTCCACTACATATGGCCGCATATGCCCTTAATCCAAAATGGTATGTGGACGTAGATGCAACCCTTGGGAAGACAACAAGGTGAAGGGGGCCCAAATGAAGGCCCTGAAAAAAATGTATACTACAAAGGAGGTTTCACATCTTAGGATCAAGTGGATCAAGTTTACAGAACTTGATGGCTACAAAACATCAACAACAATGGACAAGGCAACAATGGCACAAGAGAAGCCAATGAGTTGATGGCGACTGTATGGGCATCCAAAAGAGCTACAGACACTTGCAAGTCATCTCCCTTCACAAGTTTCTAGTTCCTCTATTGCTGAGACGAATTGGTCAACATATGGTTGGATCCACTCTTAAGAGGAACAAACTTACCTCTAAGAGAGCATAGAAGCTTGTTGTTGTACACAGTGCCTTGCGTTTGATGGATTGCAAGACTCCTTAGTACATGCTTACCCTGGCATTACGATGGGTTGTATATCTTGAGGAACCAAGCCAGGTCGAAGAGAAGCATAATGCGCAACAGGAATTGACTGGGATCCACTTTGAAGATGAGGATGGGGACAATAGTTCCAACAAGGAGCAGTTCCTGGATGTTTCAAATGATGATTCTGATTTTTGAGTTGCATACTGACTTGGACATTCATTGACTATGTTTTTTTCATTTTGTTTTGGCCTTTGGGTAGCATGTTGAATAGTTGATGTATTAATCAAAAACTTTAAAACTATACTGTATTATCATTTAATCTATCATTGAATATCTAGTTCTATTTTTTTTTTTAGTTTATTTGTATATTTAAATATTTATGTATTATTTTAATTAATCATCTCCCTTGTCCCCAAAATTTTGGAATATTTGTGTCGTCCCGAAAACCCCATCTTGGAGTATTGGGTAACAATGGCTAAAACCCTAGTTGCAGATCCCGATATCGAATATCCTCTGCTATTGAAAATTTGAACTTTATATGTGTGAGGAAATGTTTATTCTCAATCCACCATTTCATCTTCAAACATGGTTGGGAATGCTGCTTGTCTAGAGTCATTGGCAAGAGTAGCATGGCATCCATCACAGATTTATCCCTACATTACGAAAGATAGAGACAAGGTTTATTATCTCACTCTTATTTGTTTATAATTTTTTATATCTCATAGGTTAAATATCGGCATTGTTCTTGTTAGTTTATGTTAATATTATCCAATTGTAATTTTAATTCACATTTTATTTTTTAATTTATGTTATAACTAACATAAATTAATTTTATGTACCTATTAATTTTTAATTCACAAGTTATATAATAATTACTAAATCACATATAAGTAAATTGCATTGTCTATAGAGATATATAACGGCAATGACTTTTAACATCCATTAGATTAAATTTGTAACCATTTTTAATGTACTTCAGATTAAATTAGTCTATAGGACACAATAAAGTATATAAACAATGCAATTTGATTATAAATTCTCTGTAAATTATGATTTAGAGCTTTAACAATAAGGAAAGATGCTAGAGGGTGAGAAGCCCAAATCCGTGGATTATATTCACCATTCCTCCCCATAGTAACAAATGAAGTATATCGGCAATGCAATTTGATTATAAATTCTCCGTAAAGTACGATTTAAGGCTTTGTCAATAAGGAAAGACACTAGAGGATGAGAAGCCCAGATCTGTGGATTATATTCACCATTCCTCCCCATAGTAACAAATGCTTTGAAGTACTTGTGTGCTAAGTGGTCTTTATGCCTCGTAATTATAGCCAAAAATACATGAGAAAAAATGTCATTAAAATAACGACTACTCGTGCGCATCATCTTGAGATGAATTAAACATAGTCACGTAAAATCCCACGACAATATGTTAGATATATTTTTATTTTAATGTTTACAACTTTTATGTTTATCCTATATATAGTTTTTAAATATGTACATATATATTCCAAACTTTTTGGGAATTCTAGATTTTATGATATTGTAGGCCTCCCAAACAGATCCGGACTTTCAAATTTGATAACCATGACCATTACAAATGTGGGTAAATTCATCTCAGGTCACTTCCTAAAGGCCATTGAACTCAGATGGGATTTGCACCCATTTGCTCTCCTCTCCTTCCTATCAAGCAACTTTGTTAACCATAGTAGCAAAAGACCCACAAATTAAGAAATACATGTTTTTTACCTCTTTTCAACTTAACCATAAAACTCTCAATTTTTTGGAGTGGATCAATGTCGGCCCACTCTCTATCTAACCTTAATTGACCTTAAAATTGAAAAATTTATATCAAGTTCTACATGTTTTTGGATATTTGCTTGAAAATAATTCTCTATGTTGTTTTTTCTCATTTTCCTCAATCGTTTTTGCTCATATGAATTTCATGTTTGCTGAACCTCTCATATTTTTTTAACCAGCACATATATGTTGTTAACAAAAGTAAAAGAAATTATGCAATGCAGGGGCCCTTAATTTCTTCCCACTTGTTATTTTTAATTTCTTATTTCCTAACAAGTTTAATACCATTAGTTCTCTTGTTATAGACAAACAAGCCACTTTAAAACTAATTTTGGCCAATGACTAATTCTTTACCTTTTATCACAAATTGGACTTTCTAGTTGGTAGCAATTCCAAAAACAGGAGCCAAATTCTTAGGCAATAGTTGGATGGAGGGGGTGTAAAGTACTTTTCTCAGTGGAAGATGCTGAGAAGATTTTGGAGCCATTTGCAGAAATATGGTCCCGTGAAAGATCTTGTTCTCCCCTAAAATTTTGCATGATTTTACATTTAGACAAACTTGTTGCGCCACCATTAATATTTTGAGTGAAAGCTGGAAACTTCCAATCCCGTCTCTGGTGGCTGTGCATAGTATCCCCCCAAAAATAGTCACTTATAGATTGGAAAAGTATCTAAATTTTCCTGTCCTCTGGTTTTAAATGACTCATGGGACAACTAACTGAGGAAAATTTAGAGCTGTGATACATTGCATGAAACAGAGTCTTTTGTAAAATCTACATAGTTTTAGTATTTTCAACTAAACTCACAAGTAAACTCTAATCTTTTTGGAAGATATCAGAGTGATAGAATATAGTGTTCCTATTCCTTTCTTTGTGAAATTGAATGATTAGCCAATTATTATCCACTTACTAGAAATATTTTAGAGACAAAAAAATCAGTACTACATGTTTTTCGTACGCCAAAGCCACATAAATCTAATCAAACCTGTGTTCCAGGGGGATAGGAAAACAGCCTGGAGGCGGAGAGACGAAAGATAAAGTCAAACCTACCCTGACTTGCCTTCGCTTGTTAACAAGATACAGTACAGATCTGGAGGTAATGGATAAAACCCTAATTGCATTGCCACGATTAAAACAACGTTATCTGGATGAGAGAGATGGCGTTAGTCCCATCGGTGTATAAATCAACGAAAAGCATATCAGATCGAGAGATAAAACCCTAATTGCATTGCCACGATTAAAACAACGTTATCTGGATGAGGGAGACGGCGTTAGTCCCATCGGTGTATAAATCAACGAAAAGCATATCAGATCGAGAGATAAAACCCTAATTGCATTGCCACGATTAAAACAACGTTATCTGAATGAGGGAGACGGCGTTAGTCCCATCGGTGTATAAATCAACGAAAAGCATATCAGATCGAGAGCTTTCTATTCTAATTTTCTCAATAATTGCAAGATAGATATTTAACTTCCGGAATAATTTTTCCCTATAGGTTAGGGATTATTCTTGATTCGGACCACAGGTAGGAAAATCAAATTATGCAGGATCAAACGACTATGAGGAGGATAAATCTAGTGCTTATCATCGCCATTGTTGATTTTCCGCTAAATCGAAAACCAAAGAAAACCAAATCAAATACGACAAAGTTTGTTTACGCGAAAAAAATTCCAACAGAGTGACCTAAACGTAGATTTATTCTCGACAAAACAAATGACGTGCACCCGAACCAGTGCAGTATTGTTGACATTTAATTTAAAGAAAAAGTTGGGGGTTTGAATTGTACATGAGAAAACAAGGGCTGCTGCAGCTCCCAGAAATCCGAAGAAAGGAGCAGTTTCATCTCCGCTGAATACGTCCGCCATTTTTTAACAGATCTGCTGATCTTTTAGATGGTATTACTTGTCGAGCGCAAGTCTAAGATTAAACGACCTGGGGCTGGATTCGATCCCTTGACCTACTAATGTGCAGGGCAATGAGGTGTGTAGGGCTTATCCCACCGGTGTACCGGCCCGTCAGGTTGCCGTGAGAGCCCTAACAATGTTACGAATGAGAATACAATTGGTTTTGTTTTATTTTATATTGGTAGAGTGAGTGAGATTTGTATGTAGGGTCACCGTTACATCGTCTCCAAATGCGAATGCAACCTCTAGTTGTCCATAGACACATCGAGAGATCAAAGTGGTTATCGTTTAAAGCAAATATGGATGAAAACCTACGTGATTAACTTCAATTTTAATTATGAGCATTCCGCCCCCCCCCCCCCCCCCACCACAAAATTATATAGGGCTAAAAATTAAATGGAGAACGAAGATGCTTATAGAATAATTGAGAACGAGGTCATATCAATTTTGATGTGAGATGGGCAGGTAGAAAATTCCAAAAGAAAAGTGGGAAGAGAGAATATGTCTTATATGCGTATCAGGGATAGCTGATACAGAATGGCATTATCTCATGGAATGCTCTCCATATGACGACATCTAAATTAAGTATGTGGACAACCTACAAGAAGTATCTATGCTCACTATATTTGAAGGTGAGAACATTAATAAAAACGAAGAATTTTTTTTCAAGATCCATAGTATGAAAGTGAACCTTCAAAGGCAGAACAACGGCAAGCTTGGGAACTAGAGTCAAAAAAACTCAAAGCCATTCTTTTTTTCCAACAGATTTTTCACTCCTTTAGATTATGATTTTTGGTTTAGGATCCCATAGACTATTTTTGGTCTCGTGGATGTTATTAAAATATCTATCTATCTTAAGGTTTGGTAGACACCTAAAATTGCACCCATGTCTTGTGGTCTTGCCTTGCTCCTTTTTTGAGTCTTTGATATCGGTTTGCACACCAATAAATTCTTAATTAGATTTCAATTCATTTATGATTACACGTGAATCTTTATGTATTTGGGTAATCTATAGATCATCTTAAATAACATCTAGTAAGTATTGTCACAACGATTTGTTGAGTATTCACAAATATTCTAAAGAAATCAAGCAAGCATTTAGAGACCATTCACTATAGTATTGAAGTTCATTTTAGTGACACAATGTATTGTGTTCATTTACTTGGCTAATAAATTATTGCAATTAATGAAGTATTTTTTTATATATATTATACACCCTTGAAGACCCTAACAAATACCAAGGAAACTTTGTTGATCCCTTGTGTAACACAAGCCCCAAAACATCATTTTTCTTATCATTTTCAAGTTTAGTTTCCAATTGGAGCAAGTAAAAGAAGTTCAATTTCTAAATGATTAGCATAAAGTTTCAGAAAATTGAGCGAGGTTTTTAGGACCCTAGATCTAAAAAGCACAAATGTCAAAAATGTTTGCACCTCCCTAATGCTTCCCATATCCATACTAACTACGGTTTTGACGCATATATATGAAACTGGATGGTTTGGACAAAGTCCTTCATTCTCCACAGGGTTTTAAGGTTTTTGTTGTCTTACTAAAAACCCCTGATTTCTATTATCAAACTTCAACGATTGTCTCCAAATCTCTTGGTATTCAAGAGACTTCTCTAAACCCTCGTTTCATCATTTATTACTCTAGTTTTGGAAAATATTTAGGTCTAATTTATTGTTTTTGTTTAACCCTTTTTTGGAAATAAGGGTAGGGAGAATAGCCTAATCAACTAAGGAATAGACTATTCTAGATGTATGTCAATTAAATAATTCATATTCATAATATTCAATTACAGTGTTGAATTATAGAAAATATGCTAAATATAGAAAGTATAAAGTCAAACAATAATTTGATTTCTTAAACACGAACAAAGGATGATATTTAACCTATTCACTGATGTGCAAGTAGATCTAGGAAATATAGGTGCAAAATAATCAGGATGCTGCCAATATATGATTCATCAGATTCTATAAATCAACTCTCTATCAGTTCAGACACATTGTTAGAATCTAGACACCAGTATCGACACTTTCGTCCACATTTTGTCACTTATGTTTGTAGTGAATTACAAGTCATTTTCTAAAAATTTCACTTGTGCCTATTAGGTCTTATTATCACCTTACAAATTCTATCTATATAGTGCATAGGTTTTAGATATCAGTGTGTAGCTCAAAACACTAGGTCCTCCAATTAGGGCATGTGATCTTAAAAAATAAGTGTTAATGGGCTCAAGTGAAGTTGAGCTAACCTAAAAGACCCATTTGTCAATGAGTGTTGCCTACATAGCCATATGCTCCGAAGAGGGCCTCAAACTAATGTAGATATGCCCCTTATATGGGTTTGTGTGTGAACAATGGTGTAATATGCTATATACAAGTACGTGTAGTAATCTAGCTTGTAACTTGACAAATACTATTCATGGGATTCTCTTTGAATGTTTAATACTTGTAAGAATATTACAACTATGATTGATATGGAAAGAAGGAAGAATAGGGTAGCAAACTCAGTTGTATGAATGATTTATTGAGCTTGATAGGTGCTTGTTAGGTAGTTGCTAGATGTCTAAATGAGCGGGTTTTATTTTATATTTATACCACACCTTTTGAAAATATCTCACAAGGGGGTTAATTAAGATAAATAGGCCAACTCATACATATCAAAATATTTACAAATTTTAGTGTTTGTAAGGTACAAACACTAGCATCGATGCTAGTGTCCTAGTCTATAAGGTGGTATCCTAGAGGATAAAGAATTATTGAAGATTTGTAACTAATAGTGTAATATGTTTATCTAGTTTTAAGCATATTGTGGGCTATAGGGGATCTAGGTAATCATAATACTAAGGTTGGACTATAAGATAAGCATTTAGGCATAGTGAGATGGTGAACAAGAGCCTTTTGACTGTGAGGAGATCATGAACTAAAGATCTAAGCCGTGAGTGATATTTGCCCAAGTGTACAAGACTAGTTTATCATATAAAATCTAGATTTAGCATCTACAATTTTATATATGTTTAGGCGTATTAAATGGTTATGGATATTTGTATTACATTTTGATTGAAATCCATTTATTCATATTACATTTTGGTGAACCCGTGCTCTTTTACTCTTTTTATAGGGTTATATCTCTCTTCCTTTGTGGTGTATGTAATTTTTATGGGTTAATCATTTGGTGTATTCCTATAGAGTTTCATAAAACCTCACTGTGTCATGCCTTTCTTCTTAGGGTTAGATCTTGTTCCACAATATCAAATCTTAAATTTCTTAGGGCTTATGTTATTTCATGGTTTTAGATTTATTTAGCCCTAACTATCCTATACTTTATTCCAAACCCTTGAATCTTTTTGAAAAAAAATCAAAATCTAGGGTGTTTGTATGACACATTTTCTATATGTTTGACTTGTATTATCATAAGTGATTAGATTTAGGATTCCCATGTTTAATTGCAAAATTTTACTCACGTTAATTCTTTGGTTAAGCCTAGATCAAGATTGAATAAGAAAAGTGGATTCTATAATTGCACATAATGTTGTTGCAAAAGATATGCCTTCTCTAAATGATAATGTTTTAGATGGATCTCAAATGCAAAATGTGTATGAATGTGAAGATGATTATGATTATGAAGTTAAACTAGAATAATAACACAGGGATGAGAACATTGATAATATTAATAAATATGCTATAGATAATCCTACTAATAAATCTATAATCATGAATGCATTGAAAAAATGCTTGTCAAAATCTATCTTCTCATGAAGTTATTTCAAATAAATATTTTAAACCTACTCATGTCTCTATTTGTTAAAGTACTTATTCTTTGTCAAATTCTCGAGATCTTTACATTGCTTTTCCTTCTTATCAAAATGTAATTCCTCAAAAAATTTGACATATTTCACTTTCTTCTTAAGCCTTTCCAATGTGTCAACATACTTATGAATTACTCTTGTTCAACCATCACTTGCTTATAATATTTCTCAATTTACCTTCAATGTCATTAAACCTTATCTTATTTCTTCCATTCCAATCTATTATACTACTTCACCTTCTATTTTTATACAGTATCCATGAATGATAATAGTGATGCATACATCACATGACTTGCAAAAATAAATTAAATTAATTTCTCTTGGATCTCAAAATCCAAGTAGTAGGGTCACTTCAAATTACATTCTTGTAAACCCCATGGCTTTCAAAGTGCTTACATATCCATTTTTAATAGTCTTTATTGCTCCAAAATTCTCATTGTTTAATGGAAAAGAGGACCCCTCTCATTATATTAGAGATACCTATTCCTCGTGCTCATATTTTTCCCACTGCGATAAATTCCTTACTAAGTTATTTCCAAGTAGCTTGAATGATTATGCATTTTATTAATTCTATGCTTTACCATGTGAATTTTTACATTCCTTTATAACATTAGTGGATGATTTATTAGCTCATTTTGCAATAAATATTGGTGCGAAGGTCATATTTCCACACTTAGCCCAAGTTAGAAAAAAATAAAATGAAACTACTAGTAAATATGTGATCCAATTCAAGACCATAGTTACTAGGATAACTTATGAACCACCGAAAAGTGATCTTTGAAGTAATTTTTATTAGTGGTCTACTCTCAATCATTAAGAACAAAGTGGCTTTCAACACTTATCAATCTTTTCATGAACTTTGTCATGGGGTTTAAGAGTTTGAAGTCAAACTTTTAGATACAAATATGCTTATATATGATATAATGCTTCAAATGGCATGAATTTTCAAAGTAAACCAAGTTTTAAGACTATAAGTGATGAGCATGAGTTTCAACATATAAGAGTGACACTAAGAAGGTGGTTAGTTTTACAAGGAAACCATATAAGAGGCTTATGTTACCTCAATAAAATGAAT
This sequence comes from Torreya grandis, assembly GCA_037957365.1. NCBI lineage: Eukaryota > Viridiplantae > Streptophyta > Pinopsida > Cupressales > Taxaceae > Torreya > Torreya grandis. Next base: position 1,090,271 of record JARHVA010000764.1, on the reverse strand, counting down.
AAAATTAATTCACTAGACTTGTTGAGAGTCCACAAAATGTCGTGGAGAGTTTACTTAAATGCAATACAATAATATTACCTCCAACAAGATAGTTTGATATTTTGAGGCCATTGCTTAGGTATTTTAATTCCAACACATATAATGATTATCATATAATTTAAGTGCATTCTACACATAAGTGTGTCGCTTTTAAACAAAAACTATAATATATTATTGACAATGATCAAAGTCAACTATATGACACATGTACAAGCTCAAGTGTGGTAATAAAATCATCAAGTCACAAGTAGCAATCAACTGACAATAAGCACGTCTATATGGTAGAGAACTCAAAGTATCACAATATGCCTATGGATTATAATCAACATCCAATTGATGGTTTTATTGTAATAGTTGGTTCAATCAAGAAAAAAAAACATCTATTCAAATTGTGCTCAATAGAGAGGATATCCCATACGATAGCTCATATGAAGGAAAATTATTTATAAAAACATTTACAGATGGCAATTAATTGTTTTGCATAATGGTTGACAATGGCTCGAGTATGGATATATGTTTCGAACAATTTATTTATAGTCTTGGACTTCACCTTGATGTTTTAGAACATATTCCTATGGTTATCATGGGATATGATGGTATTGGAAGAGAACACCTTGGTTGTATTATTTTGCATATTGGGGTCAAAGACAATTTATACTTTTTTCACATGGTACCTAATACTAGGTCATATAGCACTTTACTTGGTATACCATAAATACATCAAACATAAGCAATCCCATCTACTATGCATCACTATTTGAAATTTAAAATCAAGGTCGAGTGGTTACAATTTTAAGGGAAAATATTTTCTTAAAATAACAGATCAAGAATGAAGTTGTATACATAGAAGTACCACAAAAGTTATTACAATTTTTTCCTAATGAAAGGGCACATAAAATACAAGTGAACAAGTCTATTCTAATGAGGGTGTGTTATGTTGGCATTCAAAATGTCATTTATCCTTTTTTTAAGGGTTTGGGTGAAGTTTTCTAAGATTATTGTGCTTTGACTTGTAATGTGTTTGAAGTTTCCAAAGCATGTATCCAAATATTAATACGTTAATGAAAATTTGTATTTTGCTTGTTCATATGATCACCTATGGTAATAAAAATATTAGAGCCGAATAGATGACAAAGTATTATGGAAAAGACATACTCTAAAGGATGTAAGGCCGAAAAGAAAAAAGAAAAAAAATTGCGTAAAAAGGCTATTGGATAATTACTTATACGCATGTAATTTAAAACATGCTACCTTCATTAGTGTGACAAAAGGAAATAGTGTATAATGCTTCATCATGTGTTTGTTCTTAAGAAATAAAATTCAAAACTTGTAAGCCCATAAGGCAAAAATGAGAAATGGATGAACATTCCTTCTTTGCTTCATTAACTACGAGATTGGTCAAGGTAATGGGTTAAGTCTGTAAGAGTGAAAATAATTATTATAGATGCATCTCTATTCAATTCATTGGGACTATGTATGCAAGAGGAAAATGCTTAAGATTGTAATCCCAATTATAGATGCTTAAATTTTGATTTATATGTCAAAATAGTATTATATACTTGACATATATCACCCAAGGCTCTACCCTTTAGTTCTTGACCTTCCTGACAGTTGACAGGCTCACATTTACCATCTCACTATGCCAAAATGCTTATCTTGTAGTCTGACCCTATTATTCTAATTATCTAGATCACTTGTAGCCCAAAACACTTAAACTCTAATATATATCCTTCATTGTCAGTTACAGAGCTCCAACAAACTTCTTTCTTTTTGGATAGTTGTGTTTAGACTTTGACATTAGTGTCAACGCTATTGTCTATTCTCCAACACAAGTGTTTGTGCCCTCTAAACACTCAATTTATAAATATTTTGATATGTACATGTTGGCCTATTATGTTTAATTAACGATTCCATGAGGAAATTTTCAAAAGAGGTGGTATAAATACAAGTTAAATCTAAGTCATAACCCATCTAATAAATACTAAGCAAGCACCTATTCAAACTCATTTAATTAGTTGCACAATTAAGCTATATTGCCCTATTATTCCCTACTTATATATCAATAATAGGAGCAATTATATTACAAGTATGAAACATTCTAAGAATAACTCAAGAGCAGTGTTTATCAAGTTACAAGATATATCACTAAATGCACGTGCACATAGCATTCTACACCATTGTTCACACACAGTCCAACACATAGGATAGAACTACATATGTCTAAGGCCCTCTTCGAAATATTGGCTATGTAGGCAATGCTCATTGATAGAGGGGTTCCTGAGGCCAAATCGACTTCATGAGCCCATTAAACCAATTTTGTCAAGGTGACAAGACCTAAGAGGAGTATCTAGGGTTTGAGTTATATTTCGATATCAAAAGTTTGTGCATGTGATCTAAACACATAATTTGAAAGGTGAAAAAAAACTTAGGTGGAAGTTTTAGTCAATAGTAGATACTTTGTGTAGACACCAAAATAGTGTCAACCCCCTTGGTCCCTTTCTAACTTCAACATGCCTAACCTATACTTTATTATTTTAAAATATTTATTTTAAATTAATAATCCCCCCTAGACACCCCACCTTGGATTCCTAGCTCTTAGGCCATTTATCACCCTATGACTAATCATAATTACCTAAGACCTAATTTTAACTCTCCCACTAATTCTCACGCCTATTAAACCCGCCTTTAGACCGTTTAACAACGACAACCGAACTTGGCAGATGGAAGAACAGGCAAAAGGCTAAAAATAGCTTTTTTCCCCATTCTCTAGCCACCGACATCGGTTAACAGTCGACTGACGTCGGTGGTATCGCCGACGTCAGTTGCTTAAAACTAAATTCTGATCTCAACTGCACAATAGAATGTGAATTCTCTTACTCCCAGGGTCTGAATTCTCTTGCTTCTCGACTCTTTGCAGGCATCAGCATTCTATCATCACTCTCCAGGCTAATAAACTCTGCAGAATTCACTCCACACCAGATTGAAACGTTGCATGAAGTCTCCTACATCAGCCATAACGAAAACAAGTCTTTTACACTTTTGGTTCAGCCACAAACAGAGCTAAGTACTATTCTAGTTTATATTTCAGTATTTTTAGAATGCATTGGTGATTAGTCCATTGAATATTCTTAAGTACTATTGATAAACAACTTGACTTTCTTCCCGGGGCCTTCCTCTCATTCTTATTCCCTTTCCACCCCTGTCCTCTACCTTAGCCCTTTCCCAGACCATATTTACTGTCCTGTAATCCTCCACAAACCATTAAACAGACCCAAACTCCTTCCAGACCCCTCTGTCGACCATAAACCCGTCCAAAACCCATCCAAAGCCATTGCCCTGACCGACATCGACCAGTGTCCCTACCAACGTCAACAGCCTAACCGACGTCGGCAACCTTGACCAATCAACGTCGGTAGAACTACCGACGTCGGTGACTGTGACAGACCGACAGCAAAATACAGGTATGCATTATCTCTATTTATTTTGTTCATTCTTTTCACCATTTCTCTTTCTAGCAACACTCTTTTGTCAAATAAGTGGATTGCATCCCTCAAGGAAATCTTTGCACTTCTGGGATCGAGCTTTGCTTGGCAATCCACCATATATCTATCTAACATTTTTTTGTTTAAGTCTCATTCTCTCTACGGGTGTTGTCCTCCACAGCCAAAGAGGAGCTCCTTCAATCATCTGGATACAGTGCGCAGCTTCATTCGGGTACGTACAAACCCCTGACCATTAACCCTTAGTTTCTTATTTCTTCTGAATGTGAAAAGCGAAAACGAGTAGAAACATTCTGGCACGCCTGGTGGGACCCTAGAGTTTTCCTTGGGTTCATTTCTTCTAAAAAGGCCAACATTCATATAGGTGCATTATATCTCTCATTGCATCCTTTTCTTCTATCTTTTTATTTTGAAATGAAACCATAAGCACAAGTTAAAAAGAACTTCTTTCTTTGTCTTCTTGTCACCTTTTCCTTGCATCTTAGAGTAGTGAAAATTCATGCTCTTAACCTTTTCTCAACTTGTTTGCATCCGAACAAAACATTTCAATTTGGGCTAAAAAAATATATTGCATCTCATTTCTGTTTGAATGCATATTTAGTCCACTCATCTAGTAATTAAAAACGCATTATGAATAAATCGTAGTGCACATATGTTACACATCCAGACCACTTTCACAATCAAAACATCTAAACATACCTGAGACAAGGCTCGACTAGGATTTCATCACCTAGCGGATACCTTACCCTTCCTGGTAATCCTACTTGGACTTCACTACCAAGGGGAGAACCCACTCTGTTCTCTGGCAGAGTATAAACTATAGGGGAAGTATATATTGGCTAAGTGACCCAGCTTGGCTCTGGGCTCGTGAAGTGAGGGGAGCAAGCTCCTAGCACTAGGCCACGTACAGAACCTAATACAGATTTTGAGCACCAAAACATAACCCGAAACCAACCTTAGACTGCCTCTTTTAGGACCCGTTCTAAAAGCCCAACTTCCCAAACATATTCTTCTAAGGCATAAGCCACCATGACTCTAAAATTTATTCTTAAGAATTAATGTTTAGTGGTTACTTGCCATCATCTATTTTTCTATCTGTATTTGATTTTTTGAGATGGTGAGGTCACATTATGAGATCTAAAAATAACTCAGACTTTCTTCTTTCTTCCAAAAACTGTTAGTTTTTTAGAGTTTCTAGAAATACACAGTAACCGACATCAGTTTTTCCACCGACGTCAGCAACTATCTTCACCGACATCAGTTATCTGACCGACATCGACAACTTACTTCACCGACATCAGTTTTCCTACCGACGTCAGTCACTGTCAAAAATATTTTCTTCTCAAACAGCAAGCTAAAAACCTGACCTTTTTGCTGTCAAAAATACATTCTGGTTTTTTGAGGCTGAAACATACAGTTTTTAGAACCTGAATCTATTTTGCCTTGAATGGTTTTGACACGCAATCAAACCAAAACTCTTGTTGACCACGCAAGGCAACAACCACTCTCGCCTTTGCCTTCTATATCAAGTCCCCAAATGGAGTATAATTCAGAAATTGAACGTACTCCTATCCAACCAACCCCAACTCAACATCCAATTGTTCTCGAAGGGGATCAAGACTTTGAAAGGTTCCTTGACCTCAATGTCAAGGCTCTTCAGCACTATCTCATGAGAAGTCAAACGCGAGATCCTTCAGGCAACCCAGTTCATGGGATGCCAACTTCCTTAGTTGAAATGACAATCATATCAGCAGCCTCTGTAACCCAACCCATGGTCACCCAGGCCATTGCCTCAACTAACAACCCGACCATGACCAATATTCAAAGTGTGGCCTCTCCTTCTATTTTTGGACCTACCTCCATTGGGGTTTTTGTACCCCCTCAACCACAAACCATTCAACAAAGGCCTACACCATTCCAAAACTTAATTGTCTCCATCCCACCTACTCTTGGACCCATAAATACAAGAGTGACTACTTATCCTTCGGCTAGTGTTGCCACCATCCAACCACCTTTGGCGACATCAAGTCAAGTTGTGCCTTCTAGCTTCATGACACAACCACCCTTGACTTCAACATCAGTCCCAATGACGAACTACCAATATGTTGCACCTATACAAGTGCAACCAAGTACATCATACGCCCCTCACAACACCTTCCAAGTACCTTACAACTTAGGGGGTGCCCCACCTATCAATCCGTCAGCCGATCTAATCAAGGTTGATGGATAAGATGTCTAACCTTGAGACATCCATTTTTGGTTCAAGAAATGTTCTCTCATATGAACAAATCTGTAATAAACCTATTCATCCTTCAGTCCCAATCTGACCTAACAAAAACAAGTTGGCTCCATTACTCCCTTTACCCACCAAAAACATACCTCCTCTAAAAAATTCAGCACCCCTCACAAAGAAAGTGTCGTCTACACGAGTGGCCACACCACCAACCCAAAAGGTGGTACATAAATCTCCTCTTATAACTCCTAAATAAGAGTTGTCAACCCCTACTGCGACATAACATGCAAACCCATTAGCGGGGTCCTATGCTTTGAAGTTACGTCAGTTGTTGCAGTCTTCTAACATAAGTCTCCCACCTCTTAAGCCATACCAACCTCTCGAACCAAAACCATCTTGGTTCGACAACACTCAAATTTGTGCGTATCATCGCACACTTGGGCATGATATTGAGCATTGCTGCACTCTTAAGGTTGTCATCTACCAACACTTGAAAAAGGGCACCCTTCTCATTAAGGACCCCTTTGACAAACTACTGACACCATCCCATGTCTCCCAAACCTCTTTACCTTCACACTCATCAACTCTCTGATCAAAACCATCTTGGTTCGATGACACTAAATTTTGTGCATATCATCGCACACCTGGACATGACATTGAGCATTGTTGCGCTCTTAAAGTTGTCATCCACCAACACTTGAAAAAGGATATCCTCCTCATTAAGGATCCTCTTGACCACCCTTTAACCAAGGCATCGACACCATCCCATACCTCTCAAACATCTTCACCTAAATCAAAATTCCATCATCAGACTGTGGTTTCTCTACCACCTTCGCCCCCTTTATTTGAAATCAACACCATTAATGTGGCTGACAGGTCACAAACCATGAAAGATAAAGGGAAAGAGAAGATTTCTACCCCTTGGACATATCCATCCATCAAGCCTTCTCAACCATCAAAACCTAAGACTTCAATCTTGGGCACATCGCATCCAACATCTTCAAAGCCACTTCGTAACCCCATGATGAAACAACGTCACCAAACCTTTGTGAAGACATCTTTGTATGACCTCATTCAAAGCTCTCCACAACATCACCAAACTTTAATCAAAGCTTTACAGACAGTGGAGGTCCAACCTAAAGACCCCCAACCACTAACTTCTTTAATCAAAACATTACCAACCATTGTCTCTGTCACCGTCCCTAATTTTGAGATTCTAAACTCCAACCTGGAAGATCAGGATCTCACCCTCTTAAACTAAGTCTATCAGGCAAAAGCTTCACAGGATTCATCCTCGCATCGCACTCCTTGACAAAGATGAGCTTCATCATCTTCTCTCCATCTTATTTATCCAACCCACTGATTATCCGCAATGGGTATCAAACATTGTCCCTGTCACAAAATGACTGGGGGAATTTTACTTTATACTGACTATCACATCGACCAAACATCAACCAACTTCTTAATCATCTCCAACATGTGACCAATATGGAAAGAAGCAAATGGGGCAAGTTTGCTCCTAAATTGACTTGGACCTTACATCATGATGCACAAGCATAGATTAGGGACTTATCATCTGTCTTCTTTCAAAGGCCGGCCAGAACCTGAGCCCCTTAATGCCTTGCATCTATGACCATTCTACTGTTAATCAAGTAATCATTCACTTGATGTTTAACTTGAGCTCGTCCCTTGAGCAACCCCCATCATCATCATTCCTATTCCTTTCAACCCTATTTCCCTACAAACATTAGTCAACCCTTTGGTAAAGCATGAATGCTTTGTCTTTATGAAAGGGAAACCCCCAAAACTCTATAGTCAAGTCCATGACCAAAAGTTCAGTCAAGAAAAAAAAAAAACTAAAATTGGGATGCCTATACAAAGGTCATAAACTATAAATGTAGATTGCTCCCTCGAAGGACAGCTACATCATTGCTGTAATTAATAGACTGCTCCCTCGAAGGACAGTTATTTAAAAACATCAACATACAAAGCAGAATATAGACCACTCCCTCGAAGGATGGCTATACACAAAACAAAACAACATATGACCACAAAACAAAACAACATCCCCACGTAGACTTCTCGCATCGATCAGTCTACCAAAAAAAAAAAGAGAAAAAAAAACAATCAAGTCATGGACTTGCCTATAGTCGTTATCAAGGTCACCTATAAAAAGGGGCAAAGTTATCCTTGCTAAAAAGGGTTACGCTATCCTCATACCTCACATAATCAAACCTATTACCCCAACATACCCAAGGGATTTTGAGCTCACTTAACATCGAGTGATTTGAATACTTCTCTAACACAAACAATGGTCAATGACATAATGCATGAACGGGGTTTTTATTTGCAATAACCCTATCTATGTTATCATTATGGTCCTTGTTAATGAAAGAGCAACACACCTTTCACTTCTTACACACTTTGGTCACATACAACCAACCCAAACCAAACCAAACCAAATCATTTTCTAAACCAAACCAAACCAAACCAAGACATTTTCAGACCACTAACATGATATAGCCTATTTACACTAGTTTCTATGGAAACCAATACACATGGAAATTATCGACCACACAAATTATGTCAAGCATAAACCATTACTTGCTGAAGCATAAGTATACTCATTTCATTTTTAGCATACATCCATCACTAATATGGAAACTTGCTAGGGATGGAAAACCCTATAACCTATGTTACAACATACACCATCACACAATATGGAAAAGGCTGTAACATCATCATACCCTCATCATTTCACACATGACCAAAACAATCATCAACCATTTTGACTCTTCTTCCGAACTACATTGGCTTGAGGCCCTTCAAACAGGGGCTATGTAGGCAGCACTCAATTGACACGGAGTCTTCTGGGGTTAGCTCGGCCATTTGCCCTTTCGTCTCCTTAATGACATCGGCCATTCGTTTGTTCGTCTACCTGATGGACAAACCATTTCACCTTTAACCATGACTTAACCTAGTCAAAACCCAATCCATAACCGACCCTCTCCTCCCTTTTTTCAGGGAGAACTACATTGGCCTGAGGCCCTTCCAACAAGGGCTATGTAGGCAGCACTCAGTTGACATGGGGTCCTCTGAGGTTAGCTCAGCCATTCCTTCATCCATCCATCTAATGGACCAACTATCTATACCAACCCAAAATCATGACCTATCCAATCAGCCCTGGCACTGTAGAAGTCACCTTAGATTTCTCATGGGGCACATTGGAGATCGCATACATCTCCCCATCCACACAACTACACTTGAGATGACTTATATCTCAGCCTGACTCGATGAATGACCTTGGAGCTCACAACTATCTCCTCAGACCATGACCACTTTCGAGACGACTTTGCCTTGGTTGTTTTGATTGCATGTATGCTACCTCACGAATAGTTAGCAAATTGTGTGCAACCCATATTATGACTCTCACACCTATTGTCAGATTGTGAGCAAGTTGATCCCTGATATGTGTGACATTTTTGTGTTTTCCAAGAGCACTTCCTAAGCCTGGGATACTTGGAACACGACGACCATTGGAGCTATAGCTTTGATCATTTAACCCAATCAGCTATGACTAAATGTTGGGGATTGATTATTTCAATTTTAGCACTCCTTGACCTTTGACTGTGACAATTTGACCTATCTATCACATGAAGTGGTATACGCGCAATCTCAAATTTTGTAGCATTCACACTCAAACTTCACCATAACCCATCTACTGCGTATCAAATTGGCACCCGATATCAGGTTACCTTCCCTCGACTCTCTCTTTGAGGGGGAATACCTCATCCCACATCTGGGGAAACCAACTCCTATTTTTGTCTTGCAGTTCATCAGAACAACCAACAGGACAAAAACAACCTTATCCCATATCTGGGGCAACTTACTCCTATTTTTGTCTTGCAGTTCGTCAAGAACAACCAACAAGACAAAAAGGGGAAAATGTAGACACCAAAATAGTGTCAACCCCCCTTGGTCCCTTTCTAACTTCAACATGCCTAACCTATACTTTATTAATTTAAAATACTTATTTTAAATTAATAATCCCCCCTAGACACCCCACCTTGGATTCCTAGCTCTTAGGCCATTTATCACCCTATGACTAATCATAATTACCTAAGACCTAATTTTAACTCTCCCACTGATTCTCACACTTATTAAACCCACCTTTGGACCATTTAGCAATGACAACCGAACTTGGCAGATGGAAGAATGGGCAAAAGGCTAAAAATAGCTTTTTTTCCCATTCTCTAGCCACCGACATCGGTTAACAGTCGACCAACGCCGGTGATATCGCCGACGTCGGTTGCTTAAAACTAAATTCTAACCTCGACTGCACAACAAAATGTGAATTCTCTTGCTCCCAGGGTCTGAATTCTCTTGCTCCTCGACTCTTTACAGGCATCAACATTCTATCATCACTCTCCAGGCTAAGAAACTCTGCAGAATTCACTCCACACCAGATTGAAATGTTGCATGAAGTCTCCTACATCAGCCATAACAAAAACAAGTCTTCTACACTTCTGGTTCAGCCACAAACAGAGCTAAGTACTATTCTGGTTTATATTTCAATATTTTTAGAATGCATTGGTGATTAGTCCATTGAATATTCTTGAGTACTATTGATAGACAACCCGACTTTCTTCTCGGGGCCTTCCTCTCATTCTTATTCCCTTTCCACCCCTGTCCTCTACCTTAGCCCTTTCCCAGACCATATTCACTATCCTGCAATCCTCCAAAAACCATTAAACAGACCCAGACTCCTTCCAGACCCCTCTATCGACCATAAACCCATCCAAAGCCATTGCCCTGACCGACATCGACCATTGTCCCTACCGACGTCGGCAACCTTGACCAATCGACGCCGACAGAACTACCGACATCGGTGACTATGACAGATCGATAGCATAATACAGGTATGCATTATCTCTATTTTTTTTGTTCAGTCTTTTCACCATTTCTCTTTCTAGCAACACTCTTTTGTTAAATAAGTGGACTGTCATCCCTCAAGGAAGTCTTTGCACTTCTGGGACCGAGCTTTGCTTGGCAATCCACCATATATCTATCTAACATTTTTCTGTTTAAGTCTCATTCTCTCTACAGGTGTCATCCTCCACAGCCAAAGAGGAGCTCCTTCAATCATTTGGATATGGTGCGCAACTTCATCTGGGTACGTACAAACCCCTGACCATTAACCCTTAGTTTCTTATTTCTTCTAAATGTGAAAAGTGAAAACGAGTAGAAACACTTTGTATAGGATAAATGCATTGAAGCACAAATAATAACATTGATGCAAATGTCTATAGGGCAATGCAAGTGTCTGTGCTGACAAAAAATAAATTTTCAAAATCAGATGACTATATCAAAATCATCATACATTCTATTTTTACACATACATTACTCAGATTTACCTGTGCATCAATGTATAAGATAAATACAATTTCTCCTTCGTGTTGTTATTATCATAATATTGAATGTTGTACTTTTTATATTCAACATATACTTAGATTCAATATTTCTTATCAAAATATTAGCATAATCTAAATTCATTAATTGACCTACTTTTTAGAGTAGCTTACTCCTTGTTGATTAGGTTACTCTTTCATTATTAATCCTTATTTCCAAAAAGGGTTGAACATTTGGTGAATGATATGACACCAATATTACACCAAGGAAATCATAGAGCATTAAACAATGGGTTCCACAAACCGCTACACCTTTTACTACTACCTGTTGACCACATAGTCCTATGAGGCATACAAAAAGTATTATAGATTCTTTAGTTTTATATATGGCAAATATACATGATCTTTGGTAACATGAATAGTTTATTATACCATATACATATTACATAGCACCCTATGAGCATCCCTTGGATGGGATCATCAACTAACATGCTCTTTTCAAACATTCCTAAAAAATTAAAAATTAAAAAATAATAATAAAATATAATAACATTCAAATAAAGAAAAAATACAAAAATATTTAACATTTCACATGTTTACTAGCTTTTGCATATGTTTTTTACTTTATGATAGTAGATATCACATCGTTTCTATACACATATATGTTTCATAAGTACTTGAGTGTGATACAAGCATACATAAGATCCATGATACATGAGCATGTAGATGTTGGACCTTTCATTTTCCCATGTGACACACTACGTTGGGGGCATATTAATTTTATACGATCAAAATTAACACATGTTCTATTTTTTTATGATCATTTCCATTATCACATTGATCTTATATACTAACATTTACACATGTCTGTAGTCATGTTTTTATCTTACATATTGTACTTGATATGTTATTCTATGTGACCTTTTGCTAACATATGTGTGTAGGGCCTAGTATGACATGCTTATGCTAGTTGGTTCTATTTCATTTACTTCATCTCTTCATGTGTCTTACTTAAGTGTACTTCTTGTTTGCTTCTTTTTCTTGCTTGTGGAACATTTGAATATGTTCCTTGCTTTTTGGCCACACTGTCTAGAATCTTACATGTTTCTTTGGTGTGTGTACATTTGCATATGTCCTCCCCTTGGGAGTGTGACATTTAAACATGCTCCTTATTTGTGGTCTCTTTAGACTAATTTTGTGTGACATTTGAGTACTCTTATGTGTGTGCTTGGTTGTTTGTTGAGATTTTTATATTCTAGATGTTGCCATGATACACATCACATATCATATGACTCCTTGTGTATGCATACTATGAGTTTCATTGATATATCTACTTCAACATGATTATATTATATGATTCTTTATTACACGATTCACAGAGATACATCCTAGTTATCTTATCCTTTTGAGATAAGGTGACTATCACTTTTTCATTCCCCTCACATCAAAAGGGGGGGAGGGGCATACTAGTGGGGGCATGTCTTAGAGACATGATTCCACATACATACATTTGATATGACTGGTAGAATTTGGTTTGGTTTACATGATTCAAATTTGGACATGGGACATAATTCTATACATTTTGCACATATTTGAGACATATTTTTAGATTTGTGATATATATTATACATATTTAATAGAGAAAAGGTTGCATTTTGACATATACTTCAGATCGAGACACATTTGAGGTACATATGCCTTAAAATGCACCAAATTACAAATACATTATTCACATTATACCAATATACATGCACTGACCCTACCAAGATCCAAGGTTTGAGCTTTTATCTAATGCAATAGTTAGGTTATTTTATTAGTGTGATCAAGATTCAATGTCCTTGATGGAGTTGGCATTATTTTTTATTATTGTGAGGTAATATGGTTATACCATCTGACTCAGGCAAGTTTGGCTAAATTATGATAAACTAGAGTTGTGTGATTGAGATTCTAAGATCTCAATGGACTTAGCACAACTCACACTTATACCATATTTGGGGTGTGATCACCCTCTCATTCCCCTATTCACATCTCTAAGGTTCAATTGTGAACCTCTCTCTAATGCTTCAACTAGGAAGCATCATTACCAAAGCAAACTATTAAGAAACAACATGGTTGCATCGACACATAGGTGTAATCCTTCCTTGCTCTCTTTTATTTCAATAAAAATTATATTTTAGATTATATGCACTGATTACACCTGTAACATGCTCTTGGTTGCAGGTCATACATATATAGTAAATTTAAATAGGATGCAAGCAAAGCAAAGTTTGTTGTACACACCACAACACATTTTTTTCTTTAAACTACTAATTTCATCCTTATGCATTAATAGATTGCGGGGGGGGGGAATATAGATGATTAAATCTAGATTTATGTGTTAAATTAGTCTTTTACACTTGATAAATATCACTCAAAACTCTACCCTTCAATTTTTAATCTTCTTGGGAACCGATAGGCTTGCATTTGCCATCTCACTGGGCTAAAAACTTACCTTGTAGTTTGACCCTGTTATTTTGATTATCTGGATTACCTTTAGCCCATAATACACTTAAACTCTAATATATATCCTTCTCTATCAATTACAAAGCTCCAAAAACCTTCTATGTTCTTAGATAAATGTGTTTAGACTTGGGTAGTAGCATTGACGTTACTGTCCATTTTCTAACACAAGTGTTTGTGCCCTTTAAACACTCAAATTTGTAAAAGTTTTGATATTTATGGGTTGGCCTATTATGTTTCATTAACCCTTACATGAGGAAATTTTTAAAAGAGGTGGTATAAATACAAGTTAAAGACAACTCATTGCCCATCTAACAAATACCAAGCAAACACCTATTCAAGCTCATTCAATCAATTACACAACTGGGTTCTATTCCCCTATTCTTCCTTATTTCTATATCAATCATAGGAGAAGTCATATTATAGGTCCAAAGCATTCAAATAATAGCCCATGAGTAATATTTATCAAGTTATAAGTTATATCACCTCATGCACTTGCATATATCATTCTACACCAGTGTTTACACAGAAGCCAACACATAGGGGAAAACTACATATGTCTAAGGCCCTCTTCAAAGTATTGGCTATGTAGGCATCACTCATTGATAGAGGGATCCCTGAGGTCAACTCAAATTCATGAGCCCTATTATCTAATTAGTCACCCATGACCAAGGATTGTTCAAAACCAGGTAACTGAGTCAACTAACCTTGAAATGGTCTTGTTAAGAATCATGTATTGGTGTCATGGTTTGGTGTTGTATGTAATTTCAAGGTCTAAACAAGGTCTTATTAGGATGATAGCGTCCATGTGTGTGTCTATTCCAATTATTTTCATGCCATGATCTTTGAAGAGGTCTTTTATAATGCAATTTAGCAAAGTTTAAGGTAACTTTGGAAAGATTAAGGTTAAGTTGTGAAAGTCAAGATGTGTTTGATCCATGGAGGAAGAAAATGAGGTAGTGATCATCCAAGAAGAAAATATGATGCTCCATTATGGATAAGTGTACCTAAGAGCAAATTTGGTAAGATGTAAATATTGTAATTTCAATCCTTCAGAGAGTTTGAGGTAATTTTGGAAATATTAAGGTTTCATTGGTTTTATCACATGCTTGTTGTAATGTTATAGTGTAACCCATTGAGAAAACATCAAATATGAAGGTATAAAACCATGCATAGAGGTAAAAAAGGGTCTTTTGATACATTTGAAAATTATGAAGATCATATTATACATATTTATGCCTGTACACTTGGTCAAATTATCAAAATACTTATTTTCAAATGTACACTCACTTGAAAAAACTATTTTGCTCATTGTTCTAACATCCAAACATAGTATAATGAAGAAATGGTAGGGAAAAGAAGGTGAAAATATGCTTGGTACATTACATCATCATTTTACAAGCCAAGAATAGCTCCATGGGCATCTGTTTCACAACTCTAATAGGATATTTTGGTAGAATATGGAAAACTTTCTTCATGAAGACATGTTTAAAAGTGATTATCCATCCTCAAGCTTGATCAAGAGGTCCCATTGAAAGGATTTTCAAAGTTATTATGTTGCTTGAAGACCTAAAAAACCTCTTCCAACATCACCAATCTCAAAATCATGTAGATAAAGAAGTTTTAGGTCCAAAAAAGGCAAAAAACATTCAAGTTTCCCATCAGTTTGCTTGCAAGATAATAAGGCTCAATTTCATAATATTGGTTCATAAAAGAGGAGATGTTTCAAAAAAAATTATCTTAGGGGATTTTGACCACCCCTATTCCCTTCAAATCCATGGGAATATTTTTTGGATTAGGGACAAAGCTTTATGAATCATTGTTAAGAAGTTTACAGCCTCTTAAACCCTACTAAACCCCATTGTCATGGTTTTCTTCTTAAAATGACATGTATATGTTTGATGAATGCATGTAAATGGTTTTAAAGTGTCTATTTGACGTCAAATGACATATGAAATATCAAAATCGATACAAATTCTTAGTGGTCATGGTTGTACTAGCAAGAAAATCTCATTGATATGTTATTTTGGAATGACAATCAAGGTTCATTGGGGTTTTGAGGTGTTTATAGCATGAAGGTGATTGAAATAAAATAAAATTGATGTTTATAACATCATAATAACTTAAAAATCCCTCATATACCATCTTCAAATAATATTCACATGTAATGAGGAGTGAAGTGTGCAGGTACATGTCTCTAAGGTTGAGAGAGCGTAAGTTTGAGCTTGTTTGACATTGTTTGAAGGGTTTTGGGATTATGAAATAAACCAAAGCACTTGATATACACATATACTAGTCTTTCATTATCTATTCCATGCTCAATATATTTACATTAAATCCCAAGTGTATTTCTTGTATTAGTTCATGCACATAGTCTTCAAATGGGAGAAATATTGTCTCGTAGGTATGAAAATTTGATGTTTAGGGAGTAACACATTCTGAAGAAAAGTTTGAGACATTAAAATAGAATTTCATATGGAACTCAAGAAACATTCAACCAATTGGTAGACCCTCTATGATTAACTTTGATGAGAGGCTACAGGTATCAGTCTATGAAAACTTTTGGTCTAAGTGTTCTTAAACAGGGTTCAAGTGTTGAAGGAATAAAGAATAGGTATGTAACCAAAGACAAGGTCTCCAATAACTCCTTGAGATTATTACCCCAATTCATTTGACCTCAAACCTATTCCAAACATAAAAAGAGAAAAATATGGCAAGAAATAAGGTATTCATGCATGCACAGATAAACTATGTCATGTTTGCAAACTAAAAATAAGAATTTCTTGGCAAATCCTGTATGTTTTATCCTTGGGAAAGTTCTCAAACAAGTTGAAAAAACATACATATTTATCTTAATATAATTCAATGGTTAGAATAATTAGGAGAGTCCAATTCTATGATAGGTTTGCAATAATTTGTTGGCCTAGAGAGGCACCTATAGGCTTGAATACAAGTGATTTAACTATTTTGGGAATATTAGAGTCTTATTCCTAATTTAGTTAAGGGTCTAAGTTGACTAAATTAGTAAATAATATTGCAATAAGTTAGCTACCGATTTGCATATTTTAACCTTTCTATAAATAGCAATAAATATGAAGAAAATAAGACTTAGCTAAAAATTAGATGAAATAGCTAAGACAGGGTTTGGAATTTGTTATGCAAGACTGGGATAGTGTCATAAATCAAGATCTAAATTTCATTTTATGAAAGGGTAGGACCACTAAAATAGGATGCCCTAGGATCTATCACTATAGTCCTTTTCTACCATTGTTATCCCAAAGACCTAAGTTTTTTGGGTTTTGTTTGATGTCCCTATGTGATCTTGCTTATGAAATTTTGACTGCTAAAGGTCTATGGATCTCCTTGTAGAGCTAATTTTATCTTCAAACCCTAGAATTCATTATGCTTTGATCAAACTTGAGAAAGAGGGGGGGTTAGTGTGTGTAAGATGCATTGAATGTGTATCCACACCCCTTATGTAGACATGCTACCTACATACCAATACTTTAAAGAGGGATCAAGCCATATGTAGTTCTCCCACTTGATGTGCTTTATGCAATAGTGTTATGAGGATGCAAAAATTCTAAACTGGGTGTGCTTAAGGTGGCTAGGGATTGGTGTGAGGATTTAGATATGCTTGTAGCTGTATTAGATGGTTGTATGCAAATAATAGGGAAGTTTACCTCAAAAGTCTTGCTTGTATTCTTGCTTGCTTTTGTAATATTTACCAACCTATTGTAAATGAACTTTGAATGGGATTTTATAGAGATATATTAGTCATGGGTTGAATTTATTCACATTAAGTCGACAAGAAGGATAGGAACCAGAAGGAAATGATCATTAGAGTTAAAAATGCATTTGGATAGGAGCGTCAAAAATAGACACCTTAGGGTCTGATGCTATAGTCCAAGTTGGGCACTATTGTCCTACAGGTGTGGGACCTATGGTGATGGAATTATCACAAGAAATATAGTCTAGCTAAGCTAAAATCAGGTCTCGAAAGTCTAAGGATGATTAAGAATAAACAAAAAGGTGTCTAGAAGGGTCATGAGAGCATGCAAGAGGGACCTATGGGTTGGGTGTCGTAAGCCACACTCAAGCTACCAATTTTAACATTTTATATGACTACATTTGCCCCCCCTTATTCTAATAATGTAGAAAAGTGAAATACTAGGATAAAGGAAAAATAGAAAGCATACTTGAACTTACCTACAAGGGTGAACCTCATGAAGCTGTGTGATGCTCGGTGTGTGTAGAGAGAGCACGTTATGAAGTGTAAATTTGTAAGAGAAAATAAAGAGTAGATCATTTCTTACTATATATGCTATATCTAAAATAAGAACATACAAAAGTTGGGTAAAATAAAGAGGAAAAGAAAGGAACAAATACACATCACTGGATATGTGAACCAATACAAAACCTGTTATGATGTTGAGTGATGTTGGGTATGTGTTGAATGATGTTGTATCAAGAGTAATATCAAGAACAGAGTTGAGTGCTCAATTCCCTGAGAGTGGCTCAAGAATACAAAGGCTATCCCTTTGTCTCCATCATCACCCATTAAGTGAAGTTGTGATCATGTATGTGTTAATCGATGTTTGGACTATGTGTCTAATACCTCTGAGTAGGTGGCTCAAGAATACAAAGGCTAGCTAGTCCTTTGGATCCATCATTACCCCATGTAGTAAAGCTATGAAGTGATACCAGTATGAAATGTGTGTCATATGAAATGGCTCCTAAAGCCTATGAATGTTTTATAATCTGACAATGTAGTGTGGATAGTCAAACGTGTGTTAGAAACTAGGCCACTCTTGGCCACTCAAAAAAGGTAGAAATAGGCTTGTATAAAAGCTACTCTAAAACTAGGTAATAGGCTTATGTGGAAGCCACTCAAAAATAATGCCAACCACTTGTAGATGGAATAAGGCATGTAACTATTGAGAATATCTAGGTAATGTACTAAACTCAAAAAGAAAAGAAGTTAAATGTGTTGTGCACACTGCCCCCAATCACTGGTGTTTGAAACATGGATTCTAATCTAGAAGTTATACCAACTGCCTAATCTAAAATTATAAGTGAGAGCCATCATGTCACACATGATGCCCCCTATATTTAGATTCTCTAAGAAAAACTATACTAAAACTACTAATTTTGAACTAAACTATTACTGACAAAACTGTAACTATACTTACTTTTCTATCTATTTTTGAAAATTTTGGTTTTTTGCTATTTGAACAAGAGTGCCAAAATTGGACACCCTATTATTTGGTGTTGTATTATATGTTTGACACTATTGTCCTATGCTGATTCTAATGACTATTTTGTAATTATCACTGTCTATTTGGTTTGTTCTGCCTAGTTTGAAGTCTAAATACTGTTCTAGGTGTTTTGAAAAATAATTTTTTGATTGGTAGGAGCTCTGATCTCTATGACAAAACCCTTGTTTATCACCCTCTCTTTTGAGGGTAGGAATGAAGAACCTATAATGAGTATCCTTAGAAGCAATATCCCTATAAGTGTGTTATGCTACAAGAATACATGATATAACAATGATAATCGACAAGATATAACATGGTTTGTATTAGAGATTATTAGATCAACAAGGGTATGCCTAGATAGATATAAAAATGTAATAGCATGTGCAATGTACTAAATTGAAACTGGAAATGTTAGTTGTTAGTTGTCAAGGAGGGATGGAGCATTACGTCCATCATGGCATCCAAGATAGCAAGAAAATGCATGATGTGGATCATCGCATTGAAAATAGTGAGAAACAAACAAGAAATAAACAAATAAGGCAAGAATCAAGAAACAACAAGAGTGGCTAAGGGGCCAATAAAATAAGGGACATGGCACATGTCACTCAAACTAGAAAACAAGCATACGAGGCATGTTGAAATGCCACATACACAAATAATTAAAAACAAGCAAGGTTGGAATAAGGGCCACAAGCACATAGAATAATACAATCAAAGGACATTGGAAAATGTCCTAAGGCACACACAAGACATATAACATGAACTAAGAAATGTAATCATATCTAGCTACACAAAGCAAAAAAGGAAAGCAATGTAATACTGGAAATACAATCACATCTAACTAATCAAAGCAAGAAGTGAAAGTATGCAAGACATGGAGTACAAGACTAGGTATATGCTAAAAAAATACACAAGTGTTATATACTAGTGAGTGTTGATAGATTAATCTGTGTAAGTTAGTAAGTAATATACATCAATATGATAACTAAAGTATGTGGTGTAGGAATGACATAACCTAGATGTTTTAGTCATGTAGAAGATGCCCCTAGTGGGTAGATATATCAATATGTGTCTCGAATGTAGAAGTAGGATGACCCCTTAATGGGTAGAGTGAAGCAATCAAGGATCTGGAAGTCTTTGCACAACTCAAAGAAGATCAACTGAAGCATGGTAATGTAGATAAATTGACAAACAATAAAATTTAACAACAAATGTAAGTCTAGCATGGTAGTATAAATGTAAATCATGGATAATGCATATAATTGAAATGTTTTCAAAAAATTTAATATTTGAATGTTTTTGTATTTTGAAATTTTGTATTATTTTTGGATTTTTGATATTTTGAGCTATGTACAATCAATCATAAGAAGACTATGTACAATAAATTGAAAAGAAGCTATATACAAGTAAAGCTGAGAAGAGACTATACTAACTGATGAGTCTTATGGGAGACTCCCTATCATGGTGTCCTATATCAATGAGAGGGATCATGCATGATCGTGAAGCATGATGAAAGGGCTGAGATTGTGGCTTTGAAAGTTGTGTATATTGTAAATGCTCTAAAATCTCTATAATGGAAACTGACTGTGGGGTCCCCTTATAATTCTAAGGAGTAGATGCATTTATAAGGCTCTTAGGGACCCATCTGATAGTAGAAGAAGCTCTTTGAACATTTGCTTTGTGTGTAGAGGTATGGGACCTCAACGATACTGCCCTGGGTGTGAACACTATAGATGGAAGTTGTCTATAAATTTTGAAACTATGGTTGCTCTAAAAAAGGCTGTTGTGGAAGTGTATGAACTCTCTATTCTAGAAATGGAGGCCTTGATTATGTCTAAATCTAAACTGGAGAAAGAACTATAACTGGCAGAGAAATTAAAACTGGTGGCAGAATTGAAACTAGTGACTGAAAAGTAGTAGATGGCTCTAAAGTGGGGAGTGGTAACTCATATGGAACTTCAACGGTAACAACTTGATTAGCATGAATAAATTTCATGTATATGTGAACTATATAAGGTACTGCTCAAATTTTTTGAATCCATGGTCGGCCAAGTAACATATCAAAAACTCCTTCACTAAGAAAAATAGTAAATGGTGTGGCCACATGTGTTGGACCAACCTGTAGAGGAAGTATAATCTCACCTAATGAACTCTATATGTGCCCACTAAATCCATTGATAATTGTGTCCATCAGAGTAATATCCTACTCTAAATATCTCAAATGCTACAATAATGTCATAGTGCACATGTTCACACTAGATCTATTGTCTATGAGAATATTATGAATAAGATGATTATGAATGTAAGATTTGATAAAGAGTGAATGATAATCTGAATCATCCTCAACTATCTCCTACTCTGAGAAGGAGATCAAAGGTCTAGTTGGAACTCTAGAATTGTACACACCAATCATGTTACTCAAAGGATGTGATTCAACTGAAGGTGCCCTATATGTAGCTTGTGGTAGATGTGCATGATATGCATGGTGAACACTTGATGTGTCCTTTGTCCCCTGTTTAAAATGTTATGGAAAAGGATTTGAGAATAATTTCAAAGCTTTTTCCTATGTTTGATTTGCCTGAGGAGCCTCAACTAGAGTACCAAGATTAATAAGATTCACATCTATCAAGTCTTGTATCTTGTGTTTCAAACTAATGCATCTATTTGTTGTGTGGCCTGGTGCCCTTTGAAAATTGCAAAAATGCATTCTGATCATATCCCCGTGGAAGAGGCTTTGTTGGATCAAATTCCTAAATAGGAGGGAGAGATATGATATTACATTCCAATAACTGTTGTAAGACTCTAGCTAGAGATACTGGTAGATTGGTAAAATTTCATTAAAGAGGTGATGATAAAACCACTCGTTGAGGGGGCTCTGAAGCTGCATTAATCGTAGGTTAATTCCAAATTTTGTTATCATTGACCTTGAATTTGTATGGGGCTTTATTTTTACTCTTGTTTGTTGTTTCTGCTATAATTGTGTACTTGAGTTTGCCCATTGAAATTAGTTTGACTTCCTTTTCCTTTAGTGTATGACATAACACAGTGAAGGAAGAGAATAATTTGAACATTATTGATTCATGCAAAGTTGGTAGAAGACTTTGTTTGAAGAGATCTTGTAACTCTTGATCGGCCATGAGGCTAGTCATCTTAGTCAAGATAGTCTTATATTGAAGAACATAATTTGTGAGATGCTTATTGGACCTTTGTTTTTATTGTGCAACTTGGGCATAGGAAACCTTATCACCAATGTTAATGTTGAAATGAGCTAGCAAAATGTTGTCTAAAGAATTGAATGCATTGACCAACTGATTCAGTAGACTATAGAACCATTGTAAAGCATAATCCTTTAGACTCCATGGAAATAGCTTGGTTAGTATCTAGTCATTTGACACATAATCTAAGCATTCTACATGAAAATCTCTCAAATGTGTCTCTGGATCTCCCTTACCATCATATAAAGTGAACTTGGGTTGAAAAAAACTTGGTGGTAAGGGTGTAGAAACTATATGACATACTAATGGAGTATGAAATAGAGTAAAAGAATCCAATGCCTGTGTAGGTCTAGAGGCATCTTGCTCAAGATGTAGAACTTTAGATTGAAGAGATTTTATCTCTTACACAAGGGCTACCATGTCAGAAGACAAAGATGTACTAGTCATAATTGGTGGTGCCTCATAGGAAGGTTGGGATGTTATAGGGGGTTGTTTGGACATAGTTGCCCCCATATTGTCATTTGCAAATGGTTGCTCTATGTTTTGAGAGGATTGACCATTGTCTACTTTTTTTTGCTCTTCATGTAATATTTTAAGTATATCATCTTGCATGTCAGGGTGTTTAGTTAAGAGTTCTTGAAGTTCCCCTTTATTAATTTCGTCAAAACCAGTATATTCGTCCATTGTTAAAGTAGGAAAACAAATTAAAAATTTATTGAATTTCTTGTAATAATTTGTAATAAGCAAATTTCTATGGAAGGAAAGTACTGAATATAGGAAATGTAAAGTCCTAAAAACAACAAACTGAAAAATGCATATAAAAGATACGAAGCTCACAAATATGTCAAGTAAATACCTCAAAAGCAATGGAACTTAGTATATGCAACTAGGGTTTTGAAAAATGATGATTTGTTAAAATTACTATGGAATTTTAAAAATTAATGTGAATTTATGATTTAAATATGCAAGTAAAAAAAATAAAAATATTGGAAAAATTTTGATTTAAAGGGACCTAGTATATGTAACTAGGGTTTGGAAGAATATATATATATATATATATATATATATATTTTAAAATTACTATGGAATTTTAAAAATTAATGTGAATTTTTTATTTAAATATGCAGATAAAAAATTATAAAAATATTTCTAAAATTAGTAAGAAATTTACACTAGGGTTTCTAGGGTTTTTATGTGCAAATGAAGTAAGTCGGGTTCACCAAATGATTTAACTATTTTGGAAATATTAGAGTCTTATTCCTAATTTAGTTAAGGGTCTGAGTTGACTAAATCAGTAAATAATATTACAATAATTTAGCTACTTATTTGTATAATTTAGCTATATTTTAACCTTTTTATAAATAAAAATATATATGAAGAAAATAAGACTTAACTAAAAATTAGATGAAACAACTGAAACAGGGTCTGAAATTTGCTATGCAAGACTGGGATAGTGTCACAAATCAAGATCTAGATTATATTTTATGAAAGGATAAGAGCACCTAAATAGGACACCCTAGGGTCTAATGCTATAGTCCTTTTCTATCATTGTTGTCCTAGAGACCTAAGTTTTATGGGTTTTGTTTATTGTCCCTGTGTGAACTTGTTTGTGAAATTTTGATTATTGAAGGTCTATGGATCTCCTTATAGATCTGATTTTATCTTCAAACCCTAGACTTCATTATGCTTTGATCAAGATTGAGAAAGAGGGGGGGTTAGTGTGTGTAAGATGCACTAAACGTGTATCTACACCCCTTATGTGGGCACATTGCCTACATACCAATATTCTGAAGAGAGATCAAGCTATATGTAGTTCTCCCACTTGATGTGCTTTGTGCAATAGTGTTATGAGGATGCAAAAATGCTAAACGAGGTGTGCTTGAGGTGGCTAGGGACTAGTGTGAGGATTTTTATATGCTTTAAATGTATTGTATGGTTGTATGTATAGAATAGGAAAGTTTGGCTCAATGGTCTTATTTGTATTCTTGTTTACTTTTGTAATATTTGCCAAAATCTTCTAAATGAACTTTGAATGGGATTTTATAGAGATATATTGGTCATAGGTCAAATGTATTTGCATTAGGACAATAAGAAGAAGGATAGGAACCAAAAAGAAATGATCATTGGAGATAAAAATGTATTTAGATAGGAGCACCAAAAATGGACACCCTAGGGTCCAACGTTATAGTCCAAGTTGGGTGTTATTATCCTACAAGTGCAGGACCTAGAGGGATAAAATTATCATAGGAAATGTAGCCTGACTAAGCTAGAATCAGGTCTCAAAAGTCTATGAATGACTGGGAATAAGCAAAAATGTGTCTAGAAGGGTCATGAGAGAATGCAAGAGGGACCTATGGGTTGGGTGTCACAAGTCACACTCAAGCTACCAATTTTGACATTTTATATGACTACAACATGACTATTAAGAATATGCATTTTGGTCTTGAATATAAAGCTCAAGAAGGTCATGTAGGGTGTGAAGGAAATTAAGGGAGATTTTGAAGTTTTTATATTACTTGTGATGAAGATAAACCATTCAAATAATAACCATTCTCAAGCTTTGGTAGGGTGATAGGTTTAATAGAGAGCACGCAGGTTGCAAATGTAGATATGAAAATTATGCAATTTTTGAGTTGAGCTTGAAGTTTGAGGGTTATTAAAGGTCTGATGGACCATGAATAAAGTCTATATAGTGATTGGATTCATTTTAATGATATAAATCATCAAAAATAAGTCATTAGGGCTTTAACAGTCATAATGCCTACAAACCCTTGACATGGGCTAAAGCAGGTTTTAAGACTTTTGAGGAGGTTAAACCTTTTGGAAACAATATATAGACCTAGTGTATCATGGATAAAACCTAGGTAAATAATTTTCAACAAATAAATAAGCATAACAAAAAGACTTTTTGCTCAAACAATCCTCTAGAATGCACACCTATAGGCTTGCAAACCTGAGGACAAACTTTCTCATGTGGGAAGTTGGCTGAGTAGATCCATGGTGAAGAATGACATTAGGGGATGCTTATAAGGTTTGTATACCAAAACTTTGTGGCATTTTTTAGTTCATTTGGGTGCTCAACTCTATGAACAATTGTTAACTAGATAGAGACCTAAAACTACCTTTTTTTGCCCTCAAGGAGCTCAAAGATTGAAAATGCTTGTTTAAATGATTAAAATGCACTTAAAATGCCTTGAAATCACCTTGATGATGTTTACAAACCTTATTTTCACCTATTATATCAATAATCTTGGCATGTGTGGAGGAGAAATGCATGAAAATGGCCTAAAAACTACATTTTTAAGCTTGTTTGCAAGTGTTTGAGTGAGTAAGGCCTTTTAAAACATTTGAATAGGTCTATAAAGCTTGGTTAGAGGTCTAATTACCTTAAAAAATCCATTCTAATAAGTCTCCATGGTGCTATAATATATTTCAATCCTCTAAACCAAACCATGTGAAGACTATCTTCTTGGTTGCATGGAAAAGTAAGGTTACAGACCTTTTCAAGATCATCAATTACAACAAGAAAGCCCATGACACCCACATAGACATATAAATGACATCATATAGAGGTTATATAAGTTATATGTAAGCCTAATTCAATGACTACAAACATGTTTGAAGAGATCAACACACATGCATTTGTTGATGTCAAAGTAATATGCACTCTCAAAGCCAAATACAATCCTCTAACAACTCTTTAAAGCTTATAGTGAGATGTTTCCACTCCATATTATGTATATGTAGGTAGTGAGGGATGTTATAAACTTAAAAACCTATGCTTCACCTTTGATAAGCCTAGAAAATAAGCCTAGAGTAGTCTAAGAGATTAGTTCCATTAAAAGTCTCTCAAGAGACCTTGTGATAGTTCAACATGCTATCAAGAACTCCTAAGAGACCTAATACATATGCACATTAGTTCTTAAAGATGTTCTAAAAGTTGAATATAGGCTACATGATATCTTACAATATATCCATGATGTTAACTAGTTGTTTTGGCAGCCTTCAAATAAGGATTAGGTCTTAGATGGAGAGATAGACTTATCCTCATTACCTCGCATTGAACCAAACAAGTTTTGACATGAAGTTGAAAATTATAAGGACAAGGATCATAATATGAGGAGATTTAGGCCTTAATTCTCACTCTCAACAAGGTGAAAGATGCATTTCAAGAACCAAGAATGGCGTAGAGAGATGTTAAGGAGGTCGAGTAGGCCATGTGTCAAGATAACAACTTGTAACTCCTCCAACTAAGAAAAAAAAGTTTCAAGTGGAGAAAGATGAGTCATAGGAGATGAAGAGTTGATTCTACACCACCTCTCATGAGGACATCACAAATCCAAGCCAACATGTGTTGAGGATAAATAATGGGATTGTTTCTTCACCTTCTCTTGGTATTTTAACTAGTTTCATGATAGACGATAATCATGATGGACTCCCTACACATCTATCCTCTCTATTTATTCTTTCATTCTTCTATAAATACTCCTAAAAAGGACATTGTAAAGTATCTTCCAAGTTAGTATGGTAAAGCCCTGTTAAAATTGATACCTTTTTTTGCTTTTGAAGTGATTACAATCTGATTTTGCCTTCATCTCACATTTAGTATGGTCATGGTGAATTATTGATGAATGATAGTGTTGATGTTTAATATCCTTGGATTTTTCCCTTTCATTTTTACCTATTTGTGAGTAATTTATATTCTTGTGAGTCATATGGTGTGTATGAAGTGGTTATGCAAAGATTAATTGTGGAAAACCTTCATTAGTGCCTCAGTATAGGCCTCTTGATTGTGCCTCTTAGTTGATGTATCAACTACAACATCCATATTGAAATAATTATCTAGATAATTATTTGAAGTTGTATGATTAAATTTACCTTTGTTTAGCTTTGTTATCAGGTCATATACCATAGAAGGAAACCAAAAATTTGGTGCATCACCCCTTTTTTTGTTTGCTTTCAACTTTTCCTTTTCATGGCAATTTGAGTAGGTGTAGTGATAATATAGGTGTAACAACAAGGGAGCCAACCCTCTCTAGAGGTTATCTTTTTTTATAGGCCACTCACAACCTTAGAGAGTCCCCATTGTGTCAATTGAGTGAGGAGACCTGAAACACCTCCTCAAAGGGTGCAACTCAAAGTGACAACAATTTTTGGCATGCCCTATGGGACCCAAATTCAATAATATTACTCAAGATTTGTGTTGGTATTGATATACTTGCAGCTACTATAGTATCTACATTGAACATCTGGTGAATCCAACAAGATTTCAAACATTCTAGTTACAATACTAGTGTCTAGTTTTCATGGCAAAGGTAACTACAAGATCTTATACTAAAGTTACTCCTTTTGAATTTATAGAATTACCTTATCATTCAAATAAAAATATGATATTTTCAACTACACACCCTTATCCAAAGAGGTCTTTTGTTGTTGTTGCAAATCTATCTATAGAAATTTTTTATCTACCTCCATTTTTCAAGATGGCAGTGTTTAAAAATCAAGCTTTTGTTCCTTTCAATGGTGGCATCCCTCTACTCCTATCCCAATAGGATGATATCTCTATTCCTACCCTTAAAATTACCCCACACTTCACTAGAGAAGATTCTAGTACTCCTATTGAGCATACAAGAGATATTGATAAAATTTATTCCATACATCATGTGATACAAGAGAATGTAGAAATCAAATTACTAGCCACTTCCTTCAAAGGTAAGGCTCTTCAATGGTATAGAGGCTTGATGCATAATTTTATTACCACATGGGATGAATTGGGAGAATAATTATGCAAGCATTTTGAGGATAAAAGTGATCACTTATCCTTGGTGGAATAATTGACTACTATAAAGAGGGCCCCTAAAAAATTCATGGTTGAATTGAACTATAGGTTTCAAAAGACTTGGGATAGGATCCTAGCCATAGTCAAGCCCACTGCAAACTATGCTTTCTTGTATTATTTGAGAATCTTAAACAATGATACAATATTAATGATTCAATCAATGGGAGGAAACACATTGCCTGATGCATATGAAGTGGTAATAAGCTATTGAGAATTATTTTATCTAAGCTAGTAAGATTTCTACAAGGCCTCATATGCCTTTGTTTTTAGAATTACAACCTCCCACTCCTTCTACACCTCTTTCATTTCCCACATTGGCTCCTATTCCTTCACCAAATAATCAATAAAATGTTGTCTCTACTCCTCCTAATGACTTACATGAAGTCAAGACTCTTCTACAAAGTTTTGGCAATGACATTGTAAACATCAAAAGGTAACAAACTTAGCACTATAGGGTTTAGAAACCCCATAACTAGTTCAATCAAGCCAATAGACCTCTTTTTCAAGGTAACGATTAAGGTCAAGGACAAATCACCAATGCTAGGCCTTACACTAGCTATAACCCAAATGCTACTATCTCTTCAAATGTTATTTTTTCAGCTCAAGGAAATCTAGTCCAAGATTACTCATGGTGCCTTCCTTATGATCAATTTCAAAATCAAAATATGTATTCTAATGGTATGTCCAATCAAGCTCACATTATGAAAGGGGCTCAAGCTTCTCAAAATATTCAAGTTTTTCAAGGTATTCAAGCTTCTCAAACTCCACAAGTTGAGATGCCATCATAAGGAAAGACTAATCAAGGGCAAGTGCAACATGATTCTGCATTTGTTAATTGGAAAGAAGGATAATATTATGCTATGAATCAGTTTGGAAGTATGAGTAACATTGATACTCCTGTGGCAGCCATTAAAATGACTAAGAAAAGACTAATATAAGGTAATCAAGAGTTATGCCAAGTACCTATTTCACCTTTTCAAGTGTCTTAAGGGAATAATATCCATAATGTAACCCTTAAAGGGCAAGAAGTGTAAAAAAATCAGAATGTGAGAGTTGTTCCTCTACCTCAATCTTCACAAGCTCAAGATGGTGTTGTTGCTCCTAAAGGACAACCAAAAGTTAGTAGTTCTTCTATCAATATTGTTGACCAAATGAAGAAGTAAAATATTAATATTTCAATATGGTAGTCATTGGACATTCCTAGACAAAAGGATCTACTTCAAGGGGAACTATCTAATTTCAACCTTGCAATTAGAACAATAATGAAAGAGAGAGTGGTCCTCATGAATGACACTCAGTCTAAAGGAGTGAAACAAGTCAAGAGTGATAAGCCTCCTCATCAATACCTTTCTCTCATTATAGGTGAGTCTCTGGTTCACAATTGTATGATTGATAGTGGTGTTAGTACCTCTATAATGCCTAAACAAGTGGTTGATAAGCTAGGCCTAAAATATGATCCAATCACTGAAGGAGTGTTGCAATTATATGGGACAACCACCAAGACTATAAGTATTATCAAATGTCTAAATTTGACTTTGTATTCTTTCCCCACTTTGCCAATTCCTCAATATGTTTTTGTAATAGACCTACCACCACACTTTGCCATATGCCTATCTAGGGAGTTCATAATTAAGATTGAGGGATACTTATCATTAGATTAGTCTTACATGGTTTTTAGGAATAGGTATGGTACCAAAGTTAAGATAGAATCAAAACCAATTGCTAAAAGTCATATATAACCTTATGTTCCTAAGGTCTCCAATGTTAATTGCACTATTCTTGATGAAGGAGACCTCCATGTTGACCAAGAACTAATTATCTCTCTTGAAGGCATACTTGACCTTTTTCTTAATGAGTGGATAGCTGAACATCATGAAAATGATACATATAAGTTCATGGAAGAAGCAAGCTTAGGAGTGCATTACTTACATGAGGAAGGTTCCTTAATTCCATAGTTAGTCAAGCCTAATGAGCCCATGGATGGTCTATGGTAGATGTTCTTTGATGGATCAAGGATCAAGATTGGTGTAGGAGGAGGTACAATATTGGTATCTCCTTCTAAAGTGTTGTTCTCAAAATTCATCACTTGCTTTTGTGGACAACAAGTCGACCATTTTGGTCTTGCAAGCCAAAATGGTCTCTTTCTTTCTTTCAAAATGTTCTGAGCAATTGAGTTTTTCAAATATTTAAGCCTTTTCAGCTAAGAAAGTCACAGGTTTAATAGGTGGGCTTTCTCAAAGCAAAGTTCAAAACATTTAAGGCATTTCCTTAGTGTTTTGAGGATGGTTCAACGCAAATATTGTATCAAAAGACTTAACGATAGGCTTCAAACAATTAAAATGAACCACTTTTAACTGTTGAACCATTGAACCCTACCTTCGCAAGGTTCAAAGGTTCAACGAGTTCAAAGGTTCAATGACTTTGGTGGACTTAAAAAAAAGAAGGATTCAAAGAGAAAATATTGAACCGTTGAACTATTGAACCTTGAACTCAAAGAGTTCAAAGGTTCAATGAGCTCAATAAGTTCGACAAACTTAGAGGAATAAAAGGTTTCAAAGAAGTAGAATGAACTGTTGAACCTTGAACTGAAATGGTTCAAAGGTTCAAAAGGTTCAAAGAGTTCAAATTTCAAGTGGAAGCTTCGAGTGAATGGAGGAAGCAGAAGATTTCAACCAAATGGTTCAAATAAATGGTTTAATTGAAGAAGAAAAAGAGAGCGAACATGGCCCTTTATAAAACATTCAATTCCTAAACCTTTGAACCATTGAACCAAAAAAAGTTCAAGGTTCAAGGTTCAAAGAGGTTCAAAGCAACTAGTGACGTCCCTATGGATGTCAATTTCAGGGTGATGGAATAACTATTGATTTTGAAAAGACCTGAGAACAAACTTAGTGACCAACCTAGAAAGGAGACAAAGGAGCCAACAAAAAGTGAGAAGATAGCCCCAAGAGCTCAAATCACCAAGAAGAGACAAAATGTGGCAAGGAAAAAGGGAATGACTATAGAAAATTCAAAAATATCTATAGAAGAGTTATTCCAGTAGGTGGAATAGTCCACCAGGTAGACATCAGAGAACACAAACATTCAATGGCACAACCTATTTTTCTGCATTAAGTAAAGGTGAATAGACAACTGTGTAAGCGTCATAAAGAAGACCAGATAACCCATGCTTAAGAGGAGACATTTGAGATGATTCATAATGCCAAAGTCAAGGCTGATGACTTGTTCTAGCATGGCCCTTTCATAGATATTCAATGCATTCAATTCATCATGGGCCGTTTTCATGAAAATAAATGCCCAAGTCTTTCTTGTGATGCTATATATATTGTAATCTCCCATTTTGTATAAGGGAGATCTCTCTGTTATTAGAAGTGAAGCCCAAATTAAAAGGCATTCTTGAGACTTTGAGCTCAGACTGTTAATCATATTTTGTTAAGTGAATGAGAAAGCAAGTGACCTTTTAGACTTTGTGTTGAAATAGCTTGTGTTATCTAAGAAATCATTCTTATGTCTTTTTCCTAAATATAGTCTTGTCTATTTAATTAAATAAGCAGAACAAGTGGAAATAAGCTAGAAGATGTCTTGAAGCCAACTATGAGAGACTTTGTGCTACCATAATTGTTTTCAATTTGTGTTTTGTGTAAAGGATAC
This sequence comes from Torreya grandis, assembly GCA_037957365.1. Lineage (NCBI taxonomy): Eukaryota > Viridiplantae > Streptophyta > Pinopsida > Cupressales > Taxaceae > Torreya > Torreya grandis. The sequence goes on along the minus strand of JARHVA010000764.1, from coordinate 1,058,629 downwards.
TAAAGAGACTTTGAGCTCTCCTTATCCTTCATAATCTTTCACTTTGTTGTAATATGCGGTGGAGACTTTGGGCTACACTTCATTCTATTGTGTTCTTTGTCCTAATCAGTAGGAGAAATAATGAAAGACTTTATGCTTTCATGGGTTTCTTGTGGATCCTATTACTACCCAGGAAGTCTTCTTCTAGTTTTCTGAACATCATTTTTGAAAGAAGAGAAATGCCTTCAGCAATTACCTAGAAATTATCCTCTATTTTGTGAACATCATCTTTGAAAAAAGAGAGATGGATGGTATGATTTCACCCCTGTGTGTATTTTTAGCTTATATATATACTATAGATTATAGGGAAAATCCCCTTGCTGAGAGGAGAGATTTATCTCATTTTGGCTGTGGTCACCACACCTATTTTATTGCATAAATCTCCTTATGTTGTGGTTGATGTGACCATTTTGCCATCAGTCAGTTGGTGACAAAATATTCACCCAATAGTTTTTTGTGACTCTGTTGGGGAAGAGTGAGTAATTTTGATCTTTTTCTAGTAGCTCCATGCCAATAATTTTTTGGTGACTCTACTAGGAAAGAACAAGTAGTTTGAAGCCTCAAGCTACAAATTGAAGCATTTCTAGTTTTTTCCATTTTGATTTTATAATTTGGCAGATCCATCATACACATGAAGCTAGAGAGCTCAAGGTATTGTTGACCCTGTATTTGAGTTGATGCAGCTAAGTAATTTTGATCTTTTTCCTCTACCATCTTGCCTTCAGCGAACTAGGAGTTTTCCTCTTACAAACATCAGGTCTCCAATACCAAGCAAAGCTTCTCTTTCCTCTGCTAGTAGAGCTTCATCTATACATATCCCACAAAGATTTATTATCCCTCCCTTCAATAGCCACATCATGGCAGCTCAAGGCCCTTGGGATAATACTTTTGCTCCTCTGAATCTAACCCCACCTCTACATAAACTACCTTGTAGTTCAAGATTTTTTTTTCCTAAGTTCTATGGTGATGGAAAGGTTCATCTTGATGAACATATTGTAGCTTTTTATATAGCCTGTGGTGTGATAGGCATTGAATATGAAGACATTGCAGTCAAACTATTTGTAGAAACATTACAAGGTGCTACTGCAGACTGGTTTTATCATCTGCATGCACAAACAGTGACTGATTGGAACACTCTCAAGGCCAAATTTGAGGCTAAATTCAAACCTGCAAAAGATGCACATGCCCTGTTAGCCTAGCTTACACAAATGAAGAAGGAGCCTCATGAACCCATGAGATACTTCATTGCTAAATTTGACAAGCTAAGGAACATGATTCTCACAAATTTTCAACTAACACTTGATAATCTCAAATGCTTCTTCATAAATTTTCAGCTTCTTGAAGTGAGTTTTTTGTTGAGGTGGGCTGGCTGCATAGACCTTGCTGCAGCCTAGATTTTGGCCACTAAGGTTGAAGATGATCTTATCTTGGCAAGAAAGATAAGAAGAGATCCTAACAGAAGTAAATCTTCTTCATCTTTTGAATATTCTTCTACAGGCACCACTAATCCTATGATACAAAAGCTAGCAAATGAATTGTTATATCTAAAAAAACAAATGGCATAAGGGATGTTTGATCCTCCTTCTTATTAGGATATACCAAGGAGGATGTTTCCTAATTAGTCGTATCAGGGCAATGCTACCAAACATCAAGGCCAACCAAATCACCTTCCTCCCCCACTAGGGAAGCTTGCCATTGAAGTAGCACCAACTAACTCAGCAATTAGTTATCTTGAAATTGAATATACTTTTTTCCAACCTGAGTTGAACCAAGAAGATGATGCTGATCTCTTTGCAAAAAGATAAGAATAATCATTTGGTGACTCCAACATCAGTTTTCTAAATTACCAGGATGAACCTAGAAGTAAAGGAGAAGCATTTGATAGATCATACGCTGTATTTACTAGGTCCCAGAACCAGTCAGCTCAACAAGCATATAAAGAAAAAATAGGGGAAGAATCTTGACCATAAATTTAAATTACTAAATGAGGGGCTTCTATGCCTTTCCAATCAAAGGACCCAGTGACCACTAAAAAATTAAGTACCTCAAATATTCCTTCACCTTCTACTTCAAATTTGCAGACTAGTCCTACACCTAGTAAAACCCAGATTGATAGATTGGCTTCCTCTATTTCTAATTCATTTTAGTCATTTGATAAATTAACCATGCTAAGAAGACCAAAATTCAAATGTCTAATTTTGAATTCTTATAATCCAACTCTGAGCAGTTGGATAGGTTAGTTCAATGCGTCAAAAATAAAATTGTCCCTGCAGGACAAGAAATTTTGAAAGTAACTCCTGATCTCCCAAAGAACACATCTACTTGAAATATTCTTGTCGTCACTCCTCTAGCTACCCTTGAGAAGACATAACCATTTTATGTTTCCCTACTGATAAACGGTCATCAGCTGAACAATTACATTATAGACTCAAGAGCTTCTGACAATGTCATGCCCGCCAAGGTGGCATAATCTCTTGGTCTCATGCTGACTAAGACCTTTGGGAGATGTTTCTCCATATAAAATAAATAAGTGACTTTATTGGGATAAATCAAAGATGCTCAATTTATAGTTATGGCCTTCCCAAATAAGAGAATCAAAATGACAGTCCTGGTGGCTGACATCCCAGCCCCTATGGCATTCTTCTTGGGCAATTTTTTTGTAAGGACGTTGGTTTAGAATTGAGCATGAACCTATCTGAGGTGAGGATACCTGTCAAGGGTGTCATACAAAGGCTACTTCTTGAGAAGGAGGCAAAGTACATTGTCACTCAAACTTTAGCCCTTGAAGCTTAAATCTTATTTGAGTCTTCAAGCATGGGTAATTACTTTTTATTTATTGGAGACGTTCCTATTTCAGTATATGAAAGCTTACTAAATAACAATTCAAAAAATTTAGATAAGATATCAAAAGAATTGGTAGGGTGTAGTACACATGAAAAAGGATCTTCCCTTCCTAAATGAAGAAAAATCTAAAAGAAGATCAAATTTTGATGATGTTTGGATTCTGGAATTTGATGGCAATAATTCTTCTACTGGTTCTAGAGCTGGAGTTGTTTTAATATCTCCTCAAAAAGATATTTTTCTATATTTATACAAGTTGTAGTTCAGCAACACTAACAACACTACTGAGTATGAGTCTTTATTGCTCAAATTAAAGGCCGCTTAAGCTAAAGGCATTAAGCAACTTCACACCCAAGGAGACGCTAAACTGGTGGTTTGTCAGGTGAGGAACCTATATCAAATCAAGAATGAGAGATTATGACATTATCACAATCTACTTTGGGACTACATTAAAAGCTTTGATGCTTTCAATATTTCTATCATGCCCAGAGAATTCAATAGTCGCGTAGATTCATTAGCTGTCTCTACAACTCTCTTAGTCTCTCACCAAGATTTCAAAGAAGACAGGTACACTATCGAGTTGGTCTTTCAACTAAGTGTACTTGATAATACTGACCATTGGTAGGTGTTCAATGGTGACAAATAAATCATTATTTTTTAGAACAAATAGATAGCTTTAAAAATCTTCAATTTGAAGGCAGTGAATCTCTACTATAGGAATCAGCGCCAGAAATAGATTCAAAAGCTGATGAAGAGTTCCTTAAGCTCAAAGGAAATAAAATTCCCAGAGGATTAGTTTCTCTTGAGAAACTTTTCAACAAGCATGATAGGTTTATCAAGGAACAATAAATGGATTCAAAATCCTCCAAGGATTTTGATCAAATTAATTTGAGTACATAAGACAATCCCAAAATGGTCAACATTGGGAATTGTTGTAATCTTGATGAAAAACTCAAATTCATTACACTGCTTTGCTATTATATTAATGTTTTGGCATACTCTTATGATGTCCTGAAACCTCTCAGACTTGAATAAATCCAACATGAAATTCCTCTTAAGATTGGGTCGTTGCCTCACAAGCAGAAGCAAAGGTAGTACAACCCTAGGATATCAGGCACGATTCTTTCTGAGATACAAAAAATATTGAATGCAAGAATTATTTTCTCAATCCATCATTCCACTTGGATTGTGAACATAGTCCCTGTGAGAAAGAAGAATAGAGAAATTTGCCTGTGTGTTGATTTTAGAAATTTGAATCAGTCATCTTTAAAAAACAATTATCCCCTGCCCATCATGGATCAGCTACTATAGATAGTGACTAGCGCTGAGATGTTATCAATGCTATATAGTTTTTTGGGATATAATCAAGTGGAGGTTGGTGAAGCAGACCAACATAAGACCACCTTTACAACACCTTGGGGCACTTTTTCATATTACAAAATGCATTTTGGCTTGATCAATGCTGGTGCCACTTTCTAAAGAGCGATGGATCTTACTTTTAGAAGTGAAATGGGAAAATTGATTGTGGTATACTTTGATGATTTGACAGTCTTTTATAAGCATCATCCTGATCATGTGCATCATCTACAACAAGTGCTGGAAAGATGTTGACAAAATGGTATTTTTCTTAATCCCAAGAAGTCAATTTTTGGGGTTACATAAGGTAAACTTCTTGGTCACACACTATCCTGAGAAGGCATAAAGATCAACTCAAAAAGAGTCAAATCCATCCAAGAACTTGATCTTCCTACCAGTAAGACTGTAGTTCACTCTTTCTTTGGAAAGGTGAATTTTTTGTGAAGGTTCATTCCTAAATTCACAGAGAAAACTTGCCACATTGTCAATATGATGAAGGACAAAGCCACTTTTAGCTAGATTGAAGAAGACAAGTCAGCATTTCAAGACGTCAAGGAAGTTATCACCCATGCCCCAATCTTGGTTTGTCCTGATTACACCAAAGACTTCATGATGTACAGCTATGCTTTGGAACACACACTTTCAGCTATTTTGGTTCAACAGAACAAAGAAGGTGTGGAATCTTCCATATTTTTTATGAGTTGTCTTCTTACAACTCATGAATTGAAGTATTCAAATATAGATAAGCATGCTTATGCTATGGTAAAGGCAGTAAAGCACTTCCATTTTTACATCTTGAACTCACACATTGTTGGTTTGGTCCCTGATACAACAGTAAAGTCTATTTTAACTCAGCATGAGTTTGGAACTAAAAGGGGCAATTGGATTGCTAAAATCTAGGAGTTTGATCTTGTTATCAAACCAATGAAACTTGTGCAGGGAAAGGGTCTCTACCAATTAATTGTTGATAACATACCAAAAGAAGCAGAGTATGAAGAAACAAAAGTTGAAGACAAGCCAACAGTTCTCTTTGTCACCACTACGAATGAGTGGTATTTGAATATTGCCCATTTCCTTATCTATGGTGAGTGTCCTGCTCACCTGCCTTGTAAAGAAAAGAAGAATGTTAAGTTGAAAGCTGTCAACTTTGTTTTGTGGGACAATAGTTTGTACAAGAGGAATCTTGATGGGGTGTTCTTTCGTTGCATGGATAAAATGCAACAGAATAAACTTTTGGAGTCCTTCCATAATTTGGCTTGTGGAGAACATTTTTCTATGCTTGTGACTTCCCATAATATTCTGTGAGCCAGGTACTATTGGCCTACTCTATTTCAAGATTCATACACTTAGGTGCATAAATGTGAGCTGTGTCAACAGTTCGTTGGCAAACCCAAGTTGGTTGCATTACCCCTCAAGCCTGTGGTGATAAAAGAGTCATTTCAGCAATGGAGAATTGATTTCATTAGCACTATAAATCCATCCTTGAGTGTTAGACATGATTATGTCCTTACAACCACAAACTACTTTACCAAATGGGTGGAAGCCATTCCAGTTAAGCATGCTACTTCAAAAGTAGTATATAATTTCCTCAAGGAAAACATCATTTCCAGGTTTGGGGTCCCAACCAAGATTGTAATAGATAATGTAGCCTGTTTCTCTTCTCATGAGATTACTCAATTCTGCTACTATTATGGGATTATCCTCTCCCATTCTTTTGACTATTATCCGTAAGGAAATGGTTAAGCAAAATCAAACAACACGAACCTGGTGACCATTATCAGGTAGCTAGTAGATGACAATCATAAAACTTGGCATAAAGCATTGCTTGATGCTTTATGGGTAGACATAATTACACCCAAGAGAGTAATTGGTATGTCCCCATTCCAACTTTTGTATGTTCTAAATGCAGAGATACCAATCACCCTAGAATTACTAGCATTAAAATTTACAAAGGCAGTAGAAGATTCAACTTTTGAAAGTTCCATCGACAAAAAAATCATGTGCTTGACTGAACTAAATGAATGACGAACTATGGTGGTGGACCGAATTACTACGCATCAAATTCTGGTGAAGAGACTCTTCGACTTGAAAGCAAGGATCCATGATTTTCAATTGGAGATCAATTCTTGTTATGGGACAAGAGGAGAGAACTAAAAGGAATGCATGGAAAGTTGGATTCCTTGTGGAGAGGCCCATTTGCCATTCATTGTTTAAATGGTGTAAATAATTTTTTGCTGAAATATCAAGATGGAACACCATTTGCTCTGCCTCATAGTGGGCAGCATCTAAAGCACTTAAATCCTTGAAGTATCATATAAGTCCAGTTGTACATTTGTATATATGTATAGTCTTTCTTTGTTTTGTGTTTTTTATTTGTTTTTGGCACCATTTGGTTTATGGCGCCTTTCTTTTTAGGTAAGCATGACTCTGTAGCCCAATGGCATAAATGAAAGCATTGAGATTCTAGTTTCTACTCCCTTTGATTACTTCAGTTTTCAATCAATGAAAGTTACCCAACTGGAGCCAGCTATTATTCCCAAAATTTGTCATTTGCTTTTGTGGATAACATGTCAACCATTTTGGTCCTACAGGCCAAAATGGTCTCTTTCTTTCTTTCAAAATATTTTGAGCAGTTGAGTTTTTCAAATATTGAAGCCTTTTCAGCTAAGAAAGTCACAGGTTCAATAGGTGGGCTTTCTCAAAGCAAAGTTCAAAACACTTAAGGCATTTTCTTAGTGTTTTGAGGATGGTTCAATGCAAATGTTCAATCAAAAGACTTAACAATGGGCTTCAAATAATTATAATGAACCACTTTGAACCATTGAACCATTGAACCCCACCTTCGCAAGGTTCAAAGGTTCAACGAGTTCAAAGGTTCAATGACTTCAGTGGACTTAAAGAAAAGAAAGATTTGAAGAGAAAAGATTGAACCATTGAACCGTTGAACCTTAAACTCAAAGAGTTCAAAGGTTCAACGAGTTCAATAAGTTTGACAAACTTAGAGGAATAAAAGGTTTCAAAGAAATATAATGAACCGTTGAACCTTGAATTGAAATTGTTCAAAGGTTCAAAGAGTTCAAAGTTTGAGTGGAAGCTTCGAGTGAATGGAGGAAGTGAAAGATTTCAACTAAATGGTTCAACTGAAGAAGAAAAAGAGAGCGAATGCGGCTCTTTATAAGATATTCAATTGCTGAACCATTGAACCTTTGAACCAAAAAAAGTTCAAGGTTCAAGGCTCAAAGAGGTTCAATGCAACCAGTGACGTCCCCGTAGACATCAATTTCAAGGTGATGGAATAACCGTTGATTTTCAAAAGACCTAATAACAAACTTAGTGACCAGCCTAGAAAGGAGCCAAAGGAGCCAACAAAAAGTGAGAAGACAACCTCGAGAGCTCAGATCGCCAGGAAGAGACAAAACATGGCAAGGAAAGAGGAAACGACTGTAGGAAATTTAGAAATATCTATAGAAGAGTTATTCTAGTAGGTGGAATAGTCCACCAGGTAGACATTAGAGAACATAAACATTCAATGGCATGGTCTATTTTTTTGCATTAAGTAAAGGTGAATAGACAGTCGTGTAAGCGTCATAAAGAAGACTAGACAACCCATACTTAGGAGGAGACATTTGATATGATTCAGAATGCCAAAGTCAAGGCTGATGACCTGTTCCAACATGGCCCTTTCATAGATATTTGATGCATTTAATTCAGCATGGACTGTTTTCATGAAAATAAGCACCCAAGTCTTTCTTATGATGTTATATATATTGTAATCTCTCATTTTGTATAAGGGAAATCTCTTTGTTATTAGAAGTGAAGCTCTGCCCAAATTGAAAGGCATTCTTAAGACTTTGATCTTAGACTGTTAATCATATTTTGTTAAGTGAATGAGAAAGGAAGTGACCTTTCAGACTTTGTGTTGAAATAGCTTGTGTTATCTAGGAAATCATTCTTATGTCTTTTTCCTAAATACAGTCTTGTCTATTTAATTAAATAAGCAGAATAAGTGGAAATAAGCTGGAAGATGTCTTAAAGCCAACTGTGGGAGACTTTGTGCTACCATAATTGTCTTCAGTCTGTGTTTTGTGTAAAGGATACTGGAGAGACTTTGAGCTCTCCTTATCCTTTGTAATCTTTCACTCTGTTGTAGTATGCGGTAGAGACTTTGGGCTACACTTCATTTTATGGTGTTCTTTGTCCTAATCAATAGGAGAAATAATGAAAGACTTTGTGCTTTCATGGGTTTCTTGTGGATCCTGTTGCTACCCAAGAGGTCTTCCTCTGGTTTTTTGAACATCATTTTTGAAAGAAGAGAAATGCCTTCAGCAATCACCCAATAATTCTCCTCTATTTTGTGAACATCATCTCTAAAAAAAGAGAGATGGATGGTATGATTTCACCCATGTGTGTATTTTTAGCTTATATATATATACACTATAGATTATAGGGAACCTCCCCTTGCTGAGAGGAGTGTTAGGGTGTGGAGCTAAAAGCTTCACCTTACTGCAAACATGGAGGTTTCTAAGCATGACAGTCACCGGCGTCGGCAGGCCACAACCAACGTCAGTCAGGGATCAGTGTACATGAAACCAACATCGGTAGGGATCGGTCAGCATTGGTCACCTCCAGGCAGATAGGGACTGACGTCGATCGCCTGTGGCAGTTCTAGAACTACTGTTGATGAATAGTCAGTTAAGTGAATGGGTTGTTTGCATGATGAAGACTAGTTCGAGTCTTGAGCCACAAGTCTAATCATTGTATGCATGAGATCTATATAATAGACTCATGGGCTATATTGTCAAGTGTAGAACTCAAGTGTAGAACTTGGAGAGTTCTTCCCATGGTAGAATCAAGTAAGATTCTTCATGTATGTAAGATTAGGTTTGATATGCAGGGTGTTGCAGGATCATGGTGGAGATCTACATGTGATAAGTAAGAACAGGTTGGTCTGCAGGGGTGTGTGTATGCGAGGGTCAAAAGGAGATCAGTAGGGGAGAAAGATCCAAGGTGACAACAATACATCAAGAAGCAGGATCATGGTTAGATCTACTTGGAGTACTGGTTCGTACTTGGTTGTACTGGACGTACAATGAGGTGAACAACAGCTTGTGTTAACTATGTGTTGTGACCTATTGAGAGAAGATTACTCTGGAGGGAAGATTACTGGGAACCCTTGAGGAGGAAGCCTCACAGAGGTGGAAGAAGAGTGTGATCTCTTTATTGTAATTTCCTTTGTAATGAGTTGAATACAATTGTGTGTTGCCTCTCATATTCTGTGCTATTTCTCATTGATAGTTATTTGTTCTTCTGGTTATTTCTGCATCTTAAGTTGCTTATACAATGGTAATCATGTGTGCTCTTAATTCTAACAAGTTGTGTCAGAGCTTTGGGGAACTTAGGTCCTATCAAGGAGAGATTTATCTCATTCTGGCTATGGTCACCACACCCATTTTGTTGCATAAATCTCTTTATGCTGTGGTTGATGTAACCATTTTGCCGTTAGTCAGCTGGTGACAAAATATTCAACCAACATAAAGAAGGTATTATACCACTTTTAGATTTAAATTAATATATACTTGTAATGCAATAGAGTATGAAACTCTTGTACATGGCCTTCAATGGCCTATGAAAAGAGTAGTGAAGTATTTACAAGTATTTGGTGATAGTGAGCCGATTTTTCATCAAGTAAGAGGTCAAAATATGACAAAGAATTCCTTGAGAAAGTCCTACAAACATAAGGTCTAGTATATTATGAAATATTTTGAGGCCTTCAACACACAAGCCATTCCAAGGGAGGAAAATAAGCACGTTGATAGGTTGGCTACAATTGGATTTCTATTTGGTATCCCCAATGATGTCAAGAACTCAAGGTGCCAACCACATGTAAAGGTAGTAGTAATACCTTCCATTATTGATAATGATGTTAATTGGAAAGCGTTTGATAGTGACAAACAAATAACATGTTTTCTTCAATAAGACACTGAGTTCTCTTCAAGAAATCAACCCAAATTGCAACAATGATATGGTAATGAATTTTTTTAATTAAGGTCAAACAAGCTTCCTAAAGGCCTAGTGACACTTGATAGAATTTTCAATAATGATGATCAAATGAAAAAGGAGAAGATAATCATATCTACTAAGCAAGATAATTATTAGAGGGTCACCATCTTCAAAGACAAACTTCTAGCACTTAGAAAGGTATGTAACAAGGAAGAGAGACTTACATTCATTGAGTTATGCAAAGAGTTTGTTGATGCGTTTGCTTGGGATTATAGTGATTTAAAAGGTTTTGAACCTATCCTAGCTCAAAACACTATAGATCTAGATGTAGATGCTAAAATAGTATAGCAAAGGCAAAGGTGTATCAACCTAAAAATTGAGCCCCTAATTAGGAAATAATTGATTAAGTTGATAGAATATAGCATCATCTTTTCAATCAAACACTCGTCTTGGGTTGCCAATCTAGTCCCTGTAAGGAATAAGAATAGAAGATAAGATTGTGTGTGGATTTTAGGGACTTTAATAGAGTTTCATTGAAGGATCATTATCATTTTCCTTCTATGGAGCAAATCTTTCAAATGGTAGTAGGTTATGAACGTTTCTCCCTCCTTGATGGCTACTCAGGGTATAATCAAATTTTGGTATAAGAGGAAGACTAATATAAGACAACATTTACAAAAAAATGGGGCACATATGAATATAGGGAGATGCCTTTTAGTTTGTCCAATTCTAGAGCTACATTACAAAGATCCATGGACAAGGCATTCCAAGATTTGATAAATGATATAGTGTTGATTTATCTTGATGATATCACAGTGTTCTCCAAGGATGGAAATGATCATTTGAATCATATTAGGTATATTTTTGAGAGGTGTTTACAATTTGGAGTCTCTATGAATCCTAAACAGTGTGTATTTATAGTCCATGAAGGCAAACTCTTGGGCCACATTGTCTCCAAGAAAGGTCTCTCCATAGTTCCTAAAAGGGTAAGTGTTATCTTGTCCTTGCCATTACCTAAGCATGAGAAAGGGTTGTAAAGTTTTTTTGGAAAAATAAACTTCATAATGAGATTAATACCTAAATTTTCTAATCTTATCAAGGCTCTAACATATATGTTGAATAAAATTCAGGCTTTTAGTTGGATTAGAGAAAGAAGGGATAGTCTTGGTGCTATCAAACTAGCCATAGCTCAAGCTCCAACACTTGAAAATATTGATTTTAAGGACTTCACCTTGTATTCTTTGGTAAATGTTGAAGTCATCTCATCCATGTTGACACAATAAAATGAAGTGGGTCTTGAACAACCCTTTGCTTTCTTCAACCAAGGCTTAAAAGACTCTAAGGTAAGATATACTTTTGTAGAGAAGCATGTGATTGTTGTTATAAGAAGCCTTAAAAAATTTAGGCATATGCTCTCTTACAAAAAATTAGATATAATGGTGTCTCATCCAACCATAAAAGACTTCCTTTTGAGCATAGATTTGAATGAGAAAAGGGTTGGTTAGATCACCAAAGTTATAGAATATGATGTTAATATCAAGGTTGCCAAGTTGGTGAGTGGAAAGGGACTATGTGAACATTTAGATTAAAAATTGAATGATTAAAAAGAGGTTGTTCAAGCACTCCAAGGTGACCCTCAAACAACTTCATCTTCATCTACTAAGAGTTGGACACAAGATGGTCAAATTCCTCTAAACAAGTGAGTGTCTATTAGGCCTAGACAATGCTAAAAGGATAAATTTTAGATTACAATCCATTTCATATGTCCTAATAGATGGAATATGATTTATAAAGGAACTTAATGGAGTGATCCTAAGGTATGTAAAGGTTAACCAATTTGAGAAAGTGTTGGCATAATTTCATGATGGATCATCAGGTGGTCACTTTGCACCAAAAACTATAACAAAAGTGATGAGAGCTAGTTATTATTAGCCCAACTTGTTTAAGGACTCATATGGATGAGTGAGAAAGTGTCAAAAGTGTGTCTTATTCATAATAAAATAAAATCTTGTATCCCTCCCTCTCCATCCCATTCAAGTAGACCAACCTTTCATGTAGTGGGGATAGGATTTCATAGGTATAATCAGTCATCCTTCAAGTGTTAGTCATGAATGGGTGTTAACTGCAACTGAATATTTTACTCGATGGATAGAGGTTATATATCTCAAAGAAGATAATGAAACTAATGTTATAGACTTATATGAAGGTATAGTAACTAGATTTAGGGTACCTTATACACTTATCTTAGATAATGCAATGGCTTTCCTTGGTACTAGGATAAGCGAGTGGGTTATGAAGCATGAAATTTACCTAAGTACATCCAGCAACTACTATCTTTAAGGAAATGTACTATAAAAGTCCACAAACAAGAATTTAATTAGAGTTATCAAGAGGACTATGGAAGGAAATCAGAGAATGTGGCACACACAATTAAAGATAGCCTTATGGGCTAATATGATCACTCCTAAAAGAGCCATTAACAACTCACCATACATGCTTGTCTATGGAAAATAAGCTAAGTTACCCATATATTTTGAGTTACTAACTCTAGATCTTACACATCAGATTAAGATGATGGATAATGATGCCATGGAGAATAGACTAGTTGAGTTGATGGAGCTAGAGGAAACAAGAGATCATGCCGTGCATACTGTGGAATCCCATCAAGCTCAAACCAAGAGGTACGTTGATAATAAAGTTGTTCCGAGAGCATTCCAAGAAGGTGACCTTGTGCTCAAATGGGATGAAGATGGGGCCAAGACTGAAAGACATACAAAGTTTGATGCTTTATGGAATGGGCTCTATGTCATCACTCATTGCAAGCAACACAATGTTTTTTAGCTCTCAAAGCTAAATGGAGAAGAATTACATATCCTATTCAATGAGATACACCTAAAGCATTGTTATTGAGGTAATTTTCTACTCTTGTACATAGTAGATTAAGATTTTCTTTCTTCAAGTGTTTCTAGCACATGTTTGCTTTATTGTGTGTGTTCCTTGCCTTGTTTTGTATGTTTTATTTTGTTTGTATTTTGAAGGTACTTTCAGTTTTTAGTTTGTTTGAAAAGTTAACGTCATGTCTAGGTTCTTATTTGGTCTCATAGAGGAACAATGTTTAATGATTGCATGTACAATGGGTTGTCTAAGGCCAATAGAAGTTATGTTTAGCACATAAACTACCATAGGAGGTCACTAAAATGCTAGCTAACTAGTCACCCATGACCAAAGATTGTTCAAAATTAGGTAACTGAATGATCTAACCTTGAAATGGTATTGTCAAGAATCATGTCTTAGTGTCATGGTTTAGTGTTGTACATCATCCCAAGGTCTAAACATGGTATTATTAGGATGATAGATTCCATGTGTGTGTCTTTTCCAATCAGTTTCATGCCATGATCTTTGAAGAGGTATTATGCAATGCTGTTTAACAATATTTATGGTAAATTTGGAAAGATTAAGGTTAAGTTTTGAAAGTCAAGATGTGCTTGATCCATGGAGGAAGATAATGAGGTGGTGATCATCCAATAATAAAGTATGATGCTCCATGATGGATAAGTGGACCTAAGAGCAAATTTGGTAAGGTGGAAACATTTCAATTTCAAGCCTTTGGAGAGTTTAAGGTAATTTTGGAAATATTAAGGTTTCATTTGTTTTGTCATATTGCTTGTTGCAATGTTATAGTGTAACCCCTTTATGAAACAAAAAGTGTGAAGGTATAAAACCATGCATAGAGGTAAAAAAGGGTCTTTTGATTCATTTTAAAATTGTGAAAATCATATTATATGTATGTATGCCTATACACTTGGTCAAAGTGTCAAAATACTTCTTTTCAAATGTACACTCAATTGAAAAAACTACTTTACTCATTATTCTAACATCTAAACATACTATAATGAAGAAATGACAGGGAAAAGAAGATGAAAAGAAGCTTGATATGTTACATCACCACCATAAAATCCAATAAGAACTCCATGGGCATCTGGTTCACAACTCTAATAGGGTATTTTAGCAGAATATGGTAAGCTTTCATAATGAAGGCAAGTTCAAAAGTGATTATCCAACCTCAAGCTTGATCAAGAGGTAAAACCTCCTCCATCCTCACAAATCTCAAAATCATGCAGAGAAAGAAGTTTTAGGTCCAAAGAAGGCAAAAAACTATTCAATTTTCCCATCGAGTTGCTTGCAAGAAAAAAAAGGCTCAATTTCATAAAATTAGTTCATAAAAGAGGAGATGTTTCAAAAAAAATTATCATAGGGTATTTTTACCATATATATTTCCTTAAAATCCATTTAAATTGTTTTGGGATTAGGGGGCAGAGCTTTATGAATCATTGTTAAGAAGTTTATAACCTCTTAAACCCTACTAAACCCCACTGTCACTATTTTCCTCTTGAAATGACATGCATGTGTTTGATGAATACACGTAAATGGTTTTAAAGTCTCTATTGGAGGTCCAATGGCCCATAAAATATAAAAATTGATACAAATTCCCAGTGGTCATGGTTGTACTAGCAAGAAATTCTCATTGATTTACCAGTTTAGAATGATAGTCAAGGTTCATTGGGGTTCTGAGGTGTTTCTAGAATGAAGGTGATTTAAAGTAGGTTTAGGTGATGTGTACAACATCATAATAACTTATAAATACCTCCTACACCATCTCCAAACAATATTAACATACAAAGAGGAGTGAAGTGTGCAGGTATAGGTCTATAAGGTTGAGAGAGTGTAAGTTTGAGCCTCTTTGACATTATTTTAAGGGTTTGCAGATTATGAAAGAAGATAAAGAAATTGATATAAATTTTTAATAGTCTATCACTATCCATTACATTCTCAACCATTTTTCATTCAATCCCAAGTGTCTTTATTATATTGGTTCAAGCACATAGTCTTCAAATGGGAGAAATACAATCCTATAGGTAAGAAAATTTGATGTTTGGGGAGTAATACATTTTGAAGAAAAGTTTTGAGAGATTTAGATAGAATTTTATATGGAACTTAGGAAAAATTTAACTGATTTTTAGAGCCTCCATGATCAAATTTTATATGAAGCTATAGGTAGCAGTTTATGAAAGCCATTGGCCTAAGTGTTCTTAAATAGGGTTTGAGTGTTGAAGGAACAAGGAATAGGTATGTAACCAAATATGAGGTATCAATCAACTAATTTAAATTATTAAACAAATTAATATAGCCTAAAAATATTACAAACATGAAAATAATAAAATATGGAAATGAACAAGGTGTTTGTGCATGCACAAGTAGACTGTGTCAAGTTTACAAGCTAAAAATGAGAATTTCTTAGTAAATCATATAGTTTTTCTCCTTGTAAAAGTTATAAAACAAGTTTAAAAAACCTAAAATTTAATATTAATATCATTTAATGGTCATATTAACTAGGGGAATCCAATTCTATGACAAGGTTTCAATAAGTTTTAGGCCTAGATAGGCACCTACAGGCATGGATACAATAATATGGAGAATATACATTTTAGTGTTGAATATGAAGATAAATAAGGACATTTATGGTGTGAGGGACCTTAAGGGATGTGTTCAAGTGTTTATATTACTTGGGAGGAATATAAACCATTTAAAGAAGAGCCATTATCAAGCTTTGGCATGGTGATAGGCCTAAAAGAGAATACACAAGCTGCAAGAGTAGATATGGAAAAATTATGTAATTTTTGAGTTGAGATAAAGTTTTAGTGTAATTAAATGTCTAAGGTATCATTAATAAATTTTATATAGTGATTGGATTCATTTTAATGAGGATAAATCATCAAAAGGAATCCATTAGGGCTAAAACAATCACAATGCCTAAAAACCCTTGACATGGGCTAAACCAAGTTTTAAGACTTATAAAGAGGTAAAAACTTTTGGAAAAAAAAAAAAAATATATATATATATATATTATATATCATGTATAAAACCCATTCAAATCATTTACAACAAAAAAACAAGCATAAAAAAAGACTTTTTGCTCAAATAGTCCTCTAAAATGCACACCTATAGGCTTGCAAGCCCGAGAAGACAAACTTTCTCATGTGGGAAGTTAGATGAGTAGAATCATGGGTATAATTACATTAGAGTATGATTATAAGGTTTTTATACTCTATCTTTTTGGAATTTTTTAGTTCATTGGGGGGACTTAACTCTATGAACAATCGTTAACAAGACAGAGACCTAAAACTACCTTTTTTGCCCTCAAGGAGCTCAAGGACCAAGAAAGCTTGTTTAAATGATTATAATGAACTTAAAATTACTTGAAATAACCTTTATGATGTATAAAATCCTATTAGTACCTATTGGGTTAATAATCTTGGCACGTGTGGAGGAGAAATGAATGAAAATGGCCTAAAAACTACATTTTTAGGTCTATTTATAGGTGTTTGAGTGAGTAAGGTTTTTTTTGACCAATTAAAGAGGTATCTAAAGCCTAGGTATAGGTATAATGAAATTATAAAATCCATTATAATAAGTATTCATGGGGGTATAACATGTTTCAAGTCTCTAAACCAATCCATGTGAAGACTGTCTTCTTGGTTGCATTGAAAATTAAGGTTGCAGACCTTTTCAAGATCATCAATTACAACAAGAAAACCCATGACACCCATGTAGACACATAAGTGACATAATTGAGAGTTTATATAGGTTATATTCAAGCCTAATTAAATTACTAAAAATAGGTTTGAATATATCAATGCACTAACAATTATTGATGTCAAAGTAATATGCACTCTCAGAGACAAATATAATCCTCTAACAACTCTTTCAAGATTGTAGTGAGATGTTCCACTCTATACTATGTATATGTAGGTAGTGAGGGATGTTATTAATTTTTAAACCTATGATTCACCTTTGAGAGGCCTAGAAAATAAGCTTGGAGTAGTCTAAGAGATTAGTTCCATCAAAGGTCTCTCGAGAGACCTTGTGATAGTTCAACATACTATCAAGAACTCCTAAGAGACCTAATAAATATACACATTAGTTATTGAAGATGGTCTATATGATGAAAAAATGTTACATGATATCCTTCAATATATCCATGAGGTTAACAAGTTGTTGTGGCAGTCTTTAAACAAGGACTAGGTCTTAGATGGAGAGATAGACTTAACCTCATTGCCTCACATTTCACCAAACAAGTTTTGACATGAAGTTGCAGGATTTAAGGAAAAGGATCATGATATGGGGATATTTATGACTTAAGTATCACTTTAAATAAGATTAAAGGTGCATTACCATAATTAAGAATGGTGTAGAGAGATTCCAACGAGTAACAACTTGTAACTCCTCCAACCAACGAAGGGAAGTTTTAAGTGGAGAAAGATGAGTCTTAGGAGATGAAGAGCCACTTATATGACACCTATCATGAGGAAATAATTAATATAAGCCAACACATGTTAAGGATGAATAATAGGACTGTTTCATCACCTTCTCTTAGCATTATAATTAGTTTCATGATAGATGACATTCATGATGGACTCCCAACACGTCTATCCTCTCTCTTTCTTCTTTCATTCTT
This sequence comes from Torreya grandis, assembly GCA_037957365.1. Taxonomy (NCBI): domain Eukaryota; kingdom Viridiplantae; phylum Streptophyta; class Pinopsida; order Cupressales; family Taxaceae; genus Torreya; species Torreya grandis. The sequence goes on along the minus strand of JARHVA010000764.1, from coordinate 1,040,877 downwards.
CTATAAATATTCCTAAAAAGAACATTTTAAAGGATCCTCTAAGTTAGTATGAAAAATCCCTACTAAAAATTGATAATTATTATTGCTTTTGAAGTGAATGTAAATTTATTTTGCCTTCATCTCACATTTAGTGTGCTCATGGTGTATTATTAATGAGTTATAGTGTTGATGTTCAATATCCTTGCATTTGTCCTCTTAATTTTTGCCTATTTGTGAGTAATTTATCTTATTTCATGTCATATGGTGTGTATCACGTGGTTATGTAAAGATTAATTATGTAAAATCTTCATTAGTTCCTCATTTATAGGCCTCTTGATTGTCTCTCTTAATTGATATATCAACTGCAACCTCTAAATTGCAAATACTTATGCTAGAGAATTGTTTGAATTTGTGTGATTAGATTAAAACTTGTTTATCTTTGTTATTAGATCATATACCATAGGAGGGAACCTAATATTTGATTCATCATCCAATTTTTCCATTTGCTTTCAACTTTCTCTTTCCTTTTTCATTACAATTTGAGTAACTGTAGTGATAATATAGGTGTAGCATCAAGGAAGCTGACCCTCTATGGAGGTTCTCTTTAGTTGTAGGCCACCCATAGCCTTAGAGAGTTCCCAATTTGTTAATTGAGTTAGAAGACCTAAAACAGCTTATCAAAGGGTTCAACTCAAAGTGACAACAAGTGCATTTTTGGCAAGTTGATAAGACCTAAGAGGAGGATCTACGGTTTGAGTTATATTTTATTATTGAAAGCTTGTGTATGTGTTCTGAACACATAATTTGAAAGGTGAAAAAAACCCCATAAAGATCCATGTGGAAGTTTCAATCAATAGTCAATTCTTTGTACAAAACATATGCATTGAAACATAAACAACAATGTCAATGCAAGTGTCCATAAGGCGACACAAGTGTCTATTCTAATATAAAGTTAATTTTAATAATCTGATGACTAGATCAAAATCATCATAAAATCTATATTTACACCTACATTACTTAGAAATATTGGACATTAGTATGTAAGCTAAGTACAATTTTTTCTTCATATTATTATTATTATCACAATATTATCTAATATAGAGGGTGTAAAAAGCATTAGAAGATAACACAGCAATAATAGTGAAAGGAAGTCATGAGGAAGACCAGGTCCTATCCATGGTTTTATAATGCAACTCATGATAGAAAATAAACCAAAGGACCAAAATAAGGAACTAAGGTTTGTGAAATAAAAAACTATTGCAGAGGGTGAGACCCATATAGAAATCCTATAAAAAGTGTTAGTAAAAAAGCATAAATAAGGCATGATAAGAAGGGAAAGATCTAAGAAAAGTAATTTTTTAGGAATTGCACAGTGGTGGGGTCTTTAAAAACATAGCCTTCTTTAGTTTGCAGGCGATAAGTGTTAGGACTAAGATTATCTTTTACTAAATAATCCCCCCACCTTTTTTGGGTGTATTTACCTTCTTTGTCATGGGTATAGTCTAATTTAAAGACTAGATCACCAATATTAAAAGTGTAGACTTTAACCTTTTTATTATGTTGCTTGGCGATACGAACCTTGTATTGGCAATTATGTTATAGAGTGGCCAGATGATTTTCATCAAGAAGATCAAGAGCATGAAGGTGAGATTTATGTAATTCCTCATCAGGTATGATACTATGAAGAGATATATATAGAGAGGGAAACTAAACTTATAATGGGAGGATAGATTCAAAACCATAAACTAGTGAGAATGGTGTTTCCCTAGTGGCAATATAGATGCTAGTGTGATAGGCCCAAAGTGTGGGATATAAAAGAAGATACCAATTCATGCAAGTTTTATGGATGGTCTTTTGGAGGATTTTATTAGTAGCCTTAGCTTGGCCATTGCATTATAGATGATAGGGTGTGGAAAATTTGTGGGATATTTTAAATTTAGTGCATAATTATTTCACATCCTTGTTTTTGAGGTTACTACCATTATCAGAGATGATAGTATGGGGAAGTCCAAACCAAAAAATGATTTGATTGAGGATGAACTCAGAAATAGTAGTTTCCATCACGTAGATGAGAGGCATGAATTATACCCATTTGGTAAATTATTTAGTAGACACAATGATAAAAACATGCCCATCTTGGGATCTAGGTGGTTTACCTATGAGATATAATCCCCACATGGAAAATGGCCAAGGAGATTTTATAGTTTAGAGGTCGACTAGTGGTGAATGGATTAGATCATCATGAAGTTGGAAAGGACTACACTTTTTAGTGAAATCAATAGCATATTTTTCAAGAGTAGGCCAAAATTATCCCATACATGGGCATTTTCATGTTGTAGCATGTCTGTTATAGTGACCACCGTAATTGCCCCTGTGTGTTTGTTTAAGGAGAGGAGGGACATCTTCTTTCATTACACAATGGAGCAGGGTACCCTCAATGTTATAATAATAAAGGGTGTTATATTGAAAGACATATTTGAAGGCTTATTTGTGAATTCAAGTCTTTTCATGAGAATCCATATCTAGAGGATAAGTTTGATGCTCAAGGAATTATATAATGTCTTTATACCATGGGCTTTGTCGAATGGTGACAACCTCAATATGATAGATAAGTGAATCTTGTGGTTAGATGGAAAATGTGGACTTTCTTATTTGAATAATATATTTAGAATCAATGAAAACTTAGTGTAGATGAAATAAGGCTATTGAAGAAGTAAGATAACAAATGATAGAGTTTTGATCCCTTGGAATGGGATTGATGGTAAAATAAGTGAATTATTTGGTGAGGGTAGTGTCCATTTGATGATAAGTGAGAAGGTTTTCACTTTTACATTGATAATTACCATTAACTTGATGATGAATGAGTTGAGAGTCACCCAAAGCATGTAGATATGCAATGTCTAAGTCAAGTGTCACTCTCATGCCTAAGATTAATGCTTCATATTTTGCCATGTTATTAGTGACATCAAAGGTAAGCTAAAATACCAAATAGATAATTGTACCATGATGACTTGTGAGTATACAACCTACCCAAGCTCCTTGGAGACATTTGGCACCATCAAAATGAAGGGTCCAGGTGTCTTCATAAATTGACATTGATTTCAAGAACTTATTTGATAACTAATTTAGATTTAATACTATTGGGAATGATATAGGAATCTTCTTGAATACTTCCATCTAAATTTGTGGTGAAGTTGTGAAAGTAATCTTTAAGAGAGATAACCTGATTGAGACCTTTACTATAGAGAATAATATCATCGGGGAGACTATCATGAAGATGATTGATATAGAGTATGGGTGACACTACAAATTATTCGATAATGACTTGTCCTTTGACAATTTTTTACATGATGATATAGAGGTCCAATTCCATTAAAATAACCATCCACTTGCCAATTCGATCATCAGGGATAAATGCTTTGGAGAAAAAGTGACAAAGTGTGTTTGAGTGAACTATGACATAAGTTGTTTGATAGAACATGTAGTGATGAAGATTTTTAGCTACAAAATAAATAGCGAGGTAATCATGTTCTGCTTTGGTATAACATTTTTCATAATCGATGAGGCCTCACCTAATATAATAGATAACATACTCTCTTCCAATATCATCTTGTTGGGTAAACATTGCCCCAACTGATATGAGTGTAGAAGAAGTGTACAAAGTTAAAGGATGATCATTAGAAGGTGGATAAAGGATATGTGGATGTAGTAATGATTTTTTAATTTTATCGAATGCCTTATGATAAAGATCGGTCCACTCTAAAGCATTACCTTAAATTTTTTTTGACAAAATAGATGCAATAAGCCATTTCAAGGGCAAATTGTAAGGTTGCCCTAAGCTTCCCAAGGTAAGTACAAATTTTTGAAATGGAACAAGGAATAGGTCTTTATGGGATCGACATCAATACTATGAAGATAAACTAAGAACCCTAAAAATTTACCAAATGTAATGCCAAAAACACATTTATAAGGGTTTAATTTAACTTTATATTTGACGAGTCGATCAAAGATGATGACAAGATCAAAAAGATGAGTTTTGTGGCTATTGGATTTGGCAATGAGATCATCCACATAGGTTTCCACAAGCTTATGGATAAGGTCATGAAAATTATGGGTCATAGACTACTGATAGGTAGCTCTAGTGTTTTTAAGGTTGAAGGGCATTTTACATAGCAATAAGTTCCCTATTCCATGGTGAATGTTGTCTAATGTTGGTATTTGAGAGTGATATAGATTTGATTGTAGCCCAAAAAAACATCCATGAGGGACAACATTTCATATACAATAGTGGAATCAACTATGACATCTATCGAAGTTAATGAAAAGTTGTCCTTGGGATAAACAAGATTGAGATTACAAAAATTGATGCAAATGCATTTGACCATGGTGGCTTTTTTTTATGAATGGGGATAATATTAGAGACCCATTCAGAATAGTCCACAAGTTTTATAAATTTGGCATCTAATAGTTTAATAATTTATTTATGGCATAAGGTGGAAACTTCGGGGGGAATTTCTACTATTTTTGTTGAATGGCTTGGCATCAGGATATGTGATGATGTTGTGCACCATGATACTAGAATTGATTCCATGCATGTCCTTGTATGACCAAATGAAAATTTCATGATATTTATCAAAGAATAAGGTAAAGTTATCATGTTCTATTGGTGTGAGTTCTCTATAAGTTGTTATAGTTTGAGGACATGAGGGTGTGTCATATTCGATTCTTGTAGTTCCCTTGATAATCATAGCATTTTCATCTTGAAAATGATATGGTGCATTAAGAAGAGAGGAAATGGGATTGGTTTTAGGATCAATACTAGTGATAAAGTTATTAAAATGAGGATCTTTGTGCTTGAAATTCCCATGTTTGTGATGTTGCCATGGGAGTTGAGGTTCTCAAACATGGAAAAATTTAAGGATAATTTCATCAGTAACATGGGAAGAGGTCCATAATATTACACATCTATTTTAAGATCAATGATTTTATTATCATGGCAGTCTTATTTAGAATGTATCTTTCATACATCTATGGCCTTGGTATCAAGAGTGATCTCAGAAGTAGGTGTAACTGTAGAGGAAAGTTGATTAGATTCAATTAGTTTATTGTCGGAGTCATTAATGGGAAATGGATCAAGTAGAAAAAATGATGTTATAGAAGGTATAGAAGGTTATGGAAGTTTTGAATATACAAGGGTTAATATTTATTCAACCACCCAAGGAGTATCGAGAAGTGGAGAATTTGCTAGAGGTACATGACCTTTAGGTTTTGACTCAAAATACATGGAAATGGTTTGAACATCACAATTGAAAACATGTATTTGGGCTAGAGTTTTATAATAATGTTGAAAATCCAAATCTCTTGATTGAGTTTGGGTTATAATATAGATATCATCATAAGTTGGAGAAATAATACATGCTTCTAACTCATAAGGAGATTTAGAAGGTGAGATGCCTAAATTACTAAATTTACATGGTGACATAATTAAAGGATCTTAAAATAATTTAGCCATGCCATAATCATTACACATGAAATCATCTTCTTTATAATATGCTTCATGTGCATTACATGGAGGAGGGAAATTAGTGATCTTATCAATAAGAGGGATGGTATGATCATGAGGTAACAAGGAAGGAGGAAGCCACCTTAAGATGTAAGGAGGTAGGTTGGTAGTATTTCACGTATGTTGCAAATCATTGGGCTCATCATCATTGGAATCGACAAGAGTGACATGTAAATCTGGATTCATATTGATGAATTCAGGAAAAGGGGAACTGTTAATCTTTGGAATAGTGGGAATCTGATATTGAGATCTAGGATTAGGAATTTGAATACTCCATGGGTTAGGATCAGCCTCATGTTTATACCATTTACCCTTATGAATGAACTTGATACATTGGATTTTGAAAGAGGCAATAGCCCTCATGTAATGAGTCCATGTGCATTTGAGAAGTATGTTAAAAGATAATGGTAAATCGAGGACCATAAGATTAGTACTTATAATTTTAGATCCAATAGTAAGAGGGAGCCAAATAAAACCAAGTGGATTTTGATTGGTCTTATCGAATCCATGACATGTTAAATGAGTTTGATTGAGATGATATTTATTATATCTGAGTTGTTGAATGAGCCAAAGAGATGTCATATTAATGCCTGACCCTTACTCTACTAACACTTTATGAATGAGGGTGGTATTAATGGCTATTTTGATAAAGAGGGTTAGATCATTGGATTGAAAGAGGATTTCATCATTGATAATGCTTATTCAAGGAACTCTATGCAAGGCTTCAAAGAAAGAAAAATGGATTCAATGGTATGAACTTCTCTTGGTTGAGGTTCTTGAGAATATGGTTCTTTTTCTAAGGGATATGGTTCTTTATTTTTCGGAGTTGTTGCGTTAGGAATTTATGATGATAATGATAATTGTGAACTAACTCCATGAGAGGAATCTTGCAAGGCATAAAGTTGAGTTTTTCTAAGAATTTTGAATGAGTTTTGGAAGAAGAACCACCAACACAAGGCTTGGGAGGTAAGACATATTTATAAAGAAGTGAAGTGGTTGGAGGTTCATATGGAGGAGGTGGTTCCTCATTGGATTTTAAAGATAAATGAGTAGTAGTAGTATATTTGAGAAGTTGTTCTTGTAAAGATGGTTTCTTTGGTTTAGTTATGAGATCTTTGTGGGTTGTTTTGCATCGATAATTAATCTTAATCACATTGATGTATTGAGAATTGGTATAGTATTGATCAAAATCAATGTCAATTTTGTTGAGGGTTAGGTGTATAATTTTTTTTGGATTGTTATAAGAAGAAGCTTTTGAATCTTGTTTCTTTTGAGAATCATTAACATATTCTTGATGATGGATTTTAATCATGGCATCATGATTGAATGAATCACCAAGCATAAAATAAATGATAATTTTTGTAATCCCTCAACATGTTTCATGAGAATGACCTATATCAACGTGGAACCAAAAAAATTCATTAGGATTATACCATTTAGGGGGATTATTAGGGTACATTAAGGGTTTAGAGGGTGCTAAAATTTGTTTCATTTATTGCACAGTTAATGGCATATGAGAAGGTTGGGGATTTTATACTTTAGGTGATCATGATTTGGGTTGAGGAGGGTTGCCACTTATTGCATTGGTTGAATTTTGGAAATATCCCTTAATGATTTTAGTATTAGGTTCAAACTTTTTCATTAAGAAATCTTGATGCTTAACTTGGTCAAGGGCATCATTTAAAGTTTGGGGAGTGAAAGTTTGAACCTTGTATTGGAGTGAAAGTGTTAATGATATTATAAAGAGTTTAAATAAGTTGTCATCAATCATATTATGATCAAACTTGTGAGCCAAATATTTCCATCATTTGATAAAGTCATGAGCTGATTTGTTAGGGGATTGCTTAACATTAATGAAATGACTAAGGCAATTTTTGGGAAGATCATTGTGTTAGAATTATTTAACTAGAGGATTGAATAAATCCTTGAGTTGCCATATAGAATGCTAGGGAAGTTGGTTATACCATTATAATACATCACCTGTAAAGTTTTTAACTAAAATTTTAGTTGTGGAGAAAGTATTAGTTTGGATCCATTCTTTATAAAGATTATTGAATGCCTTAAGAAAAGATGCAGGGTCTTTAGTCCCATCTTATTTAATGATTAGAGATATATTACCAATGTTAATGGATACAATGAAAGGGGTTAAAGGCTCATTTTGGATGTGTTGGAGTATTTTATTGTGCATGATAGGTTGGGTAATGACATTTCCCGTGACATCTCTAAGAGGTGGAGGGATAAAATTTTGATTATTTTGAGGGAGAAGAATGAGAGGTTGATTAGTCATGTTGATCAAATGATGTTTTAGTTTCATCATTTTGGAGGTGTTATATGTTTAAATTATGTTAATTTGTTGCACCATTTGTGTAATAATATGAGTTATATCAATTGGTGGGTTGGTGTTTGTAGGAGGAATCCCCAAATTAGTATTAGGGGGAGGGTTGCTAGGTGGTAGATTCCCTATGGGGTTATTGGATAGGCTTGTATCAATTTCCCCACATTATGGTGAGATGCTTAAAGATGGAAATTATGTTGATAAGTATGAAAAGGATCTAAACCAACAATCTCATTTGTTGGAGTGATTTGAACCATGTTGCAATCTTAAGATGAGGGAGGAGAAGAGTTGCTCCAAGAGTGAGGATCCTCTTGGGTAGTGAAGGCAGGAAGAAAAACATCCCATATAACATCTAAATGGATTCAGGTTGTCCAAAAATATTATGACAAGGGATTTCATAATGCTTGAATAAAGAATCTGAAATCAAGAAACAAGAAGGAAAAATAGAGACAAAGTCTACAGATAGAGAATAATGTCAGCCAACATGTACAAATTTAAATGGGTCGATAGAGTATGTGAAGAAAGCTCACAGAACATAAAATAATAGAACACAGCTGAGCTAGTTGACTATGTGCTACAAAGGATGAAATTAAAATAGGCTAGAGGGAAACATATTTATATGGGTCAACTATGTTTTGTAAAACAAGGGATAAAATAAAGAAAAAGAAGACATGGTCATGCAGGTTGATAATGTTATGAAAATAGAGAAATATTTTTCAAGTTATTATCTAAGCAAATGAAATTAAGTGATTAATTAATTGGATCAATGTGATTGATTTAATTAGAACACATAACATAAAACTTTCACCAAAGCCAACTAATGCAAGTTTTATAATACAAACTACAATGATCAAAGAGAAAGCAACAACTTGAAAGTAAATACTAACTAATTGGTCATTTATAAGTGTTATTAAATTATAGTAAAGTTTGAATTTAATGTGATTAGAAGTTAGATGTAAGAAAGAACTAGAAAGCAATCTAAGGATGGTTTCAAGGAGTGTAGGATAAAATCGATCTATATTAGTGATGGTACTGGCTTGGTATTGTGGCCTACCCCCTCACTTCATAATCTCATAGTGATAAGGGTGTTAGGTTCTTTAACAATATATACAATCAACCACATGTTTATACCTGGCTAGAAAATTAAGTCAAATTGTCCCTTGGTGATGAAATCCAAGTAAGTAGGCATTGGGAAGATAATTGTTTAATGATTTATATGTTTAAAGTGATTTGGAAGTGTATGCAAAAGATAAAAATAGCGTGATTAAATTGGTAATTTAAAAAACCACCCAATTAATCTATGTTTGTTACTCTAAGCATGCAAGCAACTAAAATGAAAGGTGAATTAATTACTAGCAAAAAGAGGTCAATTTCTTGATTGTGAAGAGTACAAAATTGATTTAGGTGATATTATATGCAAATAATGCATAATAAAGTCAACTAGGTCACTATTATTTTATAGAACCAAGATCTAGAAGAATAGAGTCAAACATGTTGATTATGTCTTCAAGATAGAAAATAAGCTACATAATTGTGTCAAGCGAGATGACCTAGTTGGCTATAGGGATGCAATTTTACATACTACAAACTTGTGAAAAATAGTACTGAAAGAAGAAAACTAAAATGATAGAGAAGGTAATAATGAACCTTGGTGGGCTTGAAGATGTTTAGATTATAAAATTTTATGTTGTGATGCTCAAGTGCTGATTCAAAAAATTTGATAATAGAGTCAACTGGATCGATGAAGTTTACAAAACTTGTGTGCTAAAAAAAGTTGTGAATAGAGTTGATTGGCTTAACTATGTTTTCAGACATGTATGTTGAAACATGAGAACTGAGAATAGAGTTGACTAGTTTAACAATGTATGCAATCCTTTTAATGAAGAAGAAGATTGGTCAAGCTAATTGATCTAATCACCTATAATTGGAGAAGACCTACACAAAGATAACATAGTCATTTTGGGGTGATTGTATGTTAAACATGTGCATAAAATTTTATAACTATAACAACAGGTTTGATACAATACTGAAAAAATAGAAATCTATAATATGATGACAAAAATGAATGCATGAAAGAAAACCTACAAAATTTTAATTCATGTTGGGTTCACCAGAATGCATACAAATGGAAATGCAACTGATCTATTAATCAATCCTAGCTCAAAAAAGTTAAATCCTACTTACACTTCTGATTATTGATACATTATATATTCAAGGTCATGACCAAGATGTATCTGCTAGACCTAACCAATAGATCTCTTACCAAAATAACATCATTAGAGAGGGTTATAAAGCCTCTAGTAAATCAACACCATGCAAGAACCCTAGCTAGGTCCTATATTTTCATATTCGCAAAGTAAATGACAAGTAAAGTAAAATTTAATTTAGTTCTCACCAAAGGTTGTGGCACAAAGTGGGGGTAATAAACATAAAAATTAAACATGCATAGGAGAATCCTAATTAAGCTATGTATAAGTAAAACCCTAATTCATAGAGAGAGCAATATGTTCAAAATCCACCTTGAAGATGAATCCATCAAGACTCAATATCTCCCTTAGCCAAAGGTGCTTTGTAAAAGGTTCTTGTGTTTTGTAAGGATCACTAAGAAAGGCCTAAGCATTCAAGGCTTTTCTAAAATACAAGTTTATTCTCCAAGGGTAAACCTTAAGCAATAACTCTTTTAGTGAAATGATGGAAGAGCAGACTATAAAGAAGCGTAGATGAATAATTAACTCTTGTTTCTCTCTTAAGAAATGGCAAAATGAATGTGTATATATAGTTGTTTCTAACCCTAAACCTTTCTAAAAGTTCAACCAATATTGTTGGCCCAATAAAGTCTATATTATTAATTGATAAAAATAAGTTAGGTCTTGGTTGAGGTCAACCAAGTCTGACATAAACCTGTAATTTGTTTTTAAAAATTTGAATACAGGGTCAGCCTAGGTTGACAATGCAAGGTAAACTATCAAAAGGTTTTTAGGCTTAGGTAGGTGCTAAGGAAGGTGATGAAATGCTTGGAGGAGTGTGTAATAGAGGAAGCAAGGCTTAGAGAACTATATAAGATAAGGTTACATAGATAGTAAATGGTAGTATAGGGGATAATAATCCTATGAAACACTAATGGTGTACACACCCTTTTCCTAGTGCGCCCTTTAAGGTGTGCCCTTGGAGAGATTAAGACTCGACAGGTTCCTGAAAGAGAGAAAGCATCAATAATTGATAAAGTTTTAAATATTGTGTGTATACAAGATCCATTCACCATTTGGATCACCTCATCCAAGGAGGGTAGAGGGTAGTTATCCTTATTAGAGGCTCTATTTAGATTCCATAAATCAACACACATCTTATTATGAACCAACACCAAGTTGGCTACCCATGTAGAGTGATGAATAGGAAAGATGATCCTAACCATGAGGAGCTTATGAACCCCCTTATGAATAAGGGGTTATAGGATGGGCTTCATGGGCCTTTGTCTAAAAGGTTTTTGGTTTGGTTTGAGTGGGATGGTATGAGTGATTATGTTGGGTTTGGATACTTTAAGGTCTCCATAGGCTATAACAATAACATCCCTATATTGTAATAGTAACCTATTGAGTTATTCAATCTTGGCAGAAGTGAAATTTGGACTGACATTAACATTACAACACTAGTCTGATGGCCCTAGATTAATCATTCTAGACTTATGATCTATGTGTATTAGTTTCTCAAGTTAATTCATAGGTATTCCAAGGTCAAATATCTTTTTGAGGGAGATCATTACCTTTAAGATTCAGTTTTATTTTAGGCTTATAATACCATCTCGATTGTAATCCTCATCCTCAAAATCATTTTTGTTGGCCTCGTCTATAACCTGGGTACTAAATATTCATAAATTGTCAAGTATAATATGTGGTGATCATCTTTGAAGACTTATAATTATTTATGTTATCAGGGATTGAGGGACACAAGACAAGTTTTATTGAAAAATTACATGAATTCGAGTCATCTAGGGGTGTTAGATTTGTAGTAGAGGTTGATAGTGAATCAACAACATGGTTCTCCTTTTTTAGAATGGGTATGATGTTAAAATCATTAAACATTTCTATGAAATCCCATGTCTGATGTTTTTATTTCTTCAGATGAGATAACTTGTATTGAAATTTTATCCTAACTTGGTTGATTACTAGCTCAGAGTCCCCAAACACTTTTAGTTCTTCAAATTTATGTTTCAAGACAAATTGGAGCCTGAGGATTAAGGCTTCATATTCCACAAGGTTATTGGTACATGGGAACTACAACCTATAGGCAACTAAGTTTTACTTTCCCTATGGATCAACAAGCAAAACTCTGGCCCTATAAACTTGATTGAAATGGGCCCCATCAAAGTATATGGACCATAAACTTGGTAGAATAGGGTCACTATAGGTTTTGATCTTATAAATTTTTGTGGATAGAGTGTAAACAACTATGTCAGAGGATACTAGGTTTACCTTTTCATTGACTACATTGTATTTGATAATCATATGTTTCATCCCAGGTTCTCTATCAACAAAAAATTGATTGGCCATGTCTCTCTAAGGAAACCACATATGGGAGAAGTTTGTATTTATGTACCTATTAAGGTTTTTTGACCAATCTTTACTAAGTAACATCCTATAGGCCTCTAATGTATCCACTAGTTGAATGTCTGTAAACTATTTCACCCTAGGTTTAGATTATAGTTGTATATTCACATTTAAGAGCTTTTCTTCAACCTTAACTTCATATTTGTCTAGCTAAACCACTATCTTGTTTGACTTAATAGGATTCAATCCTAGTTTTTGACATATTATCATAGGCATGACATTTATTGAGGCTCCTAAATTGACTAGGCAGTTGTGTAAGTTCTTTCTGAATAAAATGAATATAAGGAGGAAAGGTAGAAACTTAACCTTATTCTTATGTATGAGCATGTTAGTGTGAGCAGGCTTAGGCTTGGGCTAAATTGGATTATCTTTCAAAGAATTCAGAAGGAGATATCTTTACTCAATTATCTGGGCTAGCTCATAAAACATAATATTTACTTTGATCTTCTTCATGTCTTCTACTATATTGTACCCATTCTTTCTATAAGTAGGCTAGGTCTCTTTAGAGATCTTGGGGCTATTAGCTTTTGGAGGTGGAAGATCATTTCTTGCCTTGGGATCAAAAGGGGTTGCACCACTATTAGAATGAGTGGGTGTGGTAAGAGTATGATATTGTGTTTGATTCCTAAGGGCCTATTTACTCCTCTTGAACTACTAGAAAACATACACCTCATTGGTGGTCTCTTCTATCTAATTATCCTCTTGGCTATGGAACTACAAGGTCTCTAACACCATAGTGGTGCTCAAGGGTCTTGAGGAGCCTATGGATTCAACATGATTAATAGCATTGGGGTGGTTTGAGACCACCTCGTACTCCTCCATTTCCCTCTAGAAGATGTCAAATGCACTATAAAACTTGATATAGTCAAGCTTTCCATGCTAGGATATGTTGTGCACATGCCATCAGTTTGGAAAGGCCAACTCACAAATGTTGATCTCAGTAACTTATTAGGTGGGGTCTCATATTGGTTATTAGAGTGGTTATGGGGATGATTGTATCTTTGGTAGGTGAATTTCATGTTTGAATTCTCATCAATAACTATTTTAAATTATCTTTAGAGGCCCAAGATATCATTGATGGGTTTTTGTACCATACATTGTATGGCATCTAACTCATTCTTGGTTGAATTTTGGGGTATGTTTTAGAAATTATTTATAGTAGGTATCAGTGATTGACTATGAGATTGAGGCACTAAATCATTATTGATAAGACTAAAAAATCTCAAATGTTGATGAGGAGTAGCATGCCTCAAGGGAAGCTATTCTTTGATGAGTATAGGCTATAATATAGGCACGTTATAGTTGGTGTTAAAGAGAGGATTCAAGGTAGACATGTTTAGAAAATATTCAAGATGATAGGTAACATAAGGTCTTGAGGGTTGAGTTTTCTATCCACTTTGATGGATTTAACATAGGCCAAGGGTAAATTAACTACTAACGGGTCTATGGTATAAACATGGTAGTCCAAAGGTCTAACACATTCTTGTACATCTCAAGAGCTAGTTGTGTATTTATCTTATATAATTAGTGTCTTGATTATACATATTTTGGAACCTAGCATTGAAATTCCTAATGGGATCATATGGCTCCCTCTTGATGGATACAAACTATTCGTACAACATGCTTAGGTCAATGATGTTAATCATGAAATATACTGAGAGGGGGGGTGAATTAGTATATTATATATATTTTACTTAATCTGATTTTTTTATTTAACCACTTAATCACACATTAAAGATATGAAATAAAATTTAAACAATAACATGCACCACACAAGAGAGAGAGAGACACCAAATTTTTACGTGAAAACCCAAAGTGAAAAAAACCATGGAGAACAATTGCAAGTATATGAATGAGCACCAACTCCAATTACAAAGTTCACAAACACCAACTTGCAGAAGCACCAACCCCTTTATCGAGCACCAACATAACAACTATTTATGAGCACCAACCCATAGGAGCACCAACCCCTTGCAAAGATTTATGAGCACCAAACCATAGGAACACCAACCCCTCTTGTGTATAAAACAAAACTATCTCTCAATGTTGCTTACTCAAAAAATGATAGAACTCTACAATATCTCCTGCTTTTCTCTCCTCTAAAACAAATACAAATCATGCACTCTCTTGCATATTTCAAATGGCTTCTCGAGCCTTTATTTATAGGTTTCCAAAATACCATTGGCATTCACCCTTTGTGACCCCTAAATCCTTATGCAAAATGGTGCCAAACTTGCATGACCCTTCATATCCTTGCATTTAAAAAGTCACATGGTGACCCTTCATAAGCAAATGCGTCTTTTCCTCTTTTGTCTTTATCTTAGTGACTTTTCATATTCCTCGAAGTGTCCCTTCATAGAAAAATGTGCCATACCCTCTTTTGTCTTCACATGGTGACTCTTGAAATTCCTCAAGATGACTCTTCATGAGAAAATGTGTCCCATTCCTCTTTTTTATTTACCCCATGAATCTTTAACTTCTCCATGGGCCCTCTTTTGACTTATATGTAACCAAAGATATATTCATTCATATTGAATAAATATTAACACACATTAGCCAAGATATGAATATTAAAAATATCATTAAATGCTATGGGGCCTTTATCACCAATAATGCTAGACCTTTGACATTAATGACAATATTTCCAATAATCTCCCCCTTTTTCATTGACGGTAACCTCAAAATGAAACTGCCACATTCTGAAACCTATACTACACATGCCAACTTGCACATACTACCATTTAAAAAACATATAGTAACTCCCCCTTATTGTAGTAACTTGTACATATTCCCTATACCTATTTATACACTTATTCTTGTACCTATACCTATTTCTATTCTTCTCCCCCTTTGACATCAATGTCAAAGGGCCTATTCTAGAGATAACACTTAGCTCCCCCTCAACTGATGTTGATCCTCAATGGTAGGAAGTAAAAGAAATTACTCCTAATTTCTCTCTGAGATACTCAAATATGCCTTTTGGTAGTGCCTTTATGAAAATATGTGCAATCTACTCTGTAGTACTGATATATTCCATCTTAACTTGTTGATTTGCAACTTGCTCTCTCAAGAAGTGTTATATGATGGGAATATGTTTTGTTCTTGAATGCATCACTAGATTCTTTGAAATATTAATAACACTTGTGTTGTCACAAAAAATAGAAATAGGTTCATCATATTTTACCTTGATATCTTCCAAAGTTTGCTTCATCCAAAGAACTTGAGTAAAACATAATATTACTGTAATATATTTTGCTTCAGTTTTAAAAAGTGATATTGAATTCTATTTTTTGCTTAGCCATGATACTAAGCTATCACCGAGGAAGAGAGCTCCTCCAATTTTACTCTTTATGTCATCCAAACAACCTACCCAATTTGAATCTATATAAGCAATCAAAGTGAAATATTTACCTATGGGATACTACAATCCATAATCTAATGTCCCCTTGATATATCTAACTATTCTCTTCACCAACTGAACATGACTATCTTTTGGAGCTGACTGATATCTTGCAACCATAACTATTACATGCATGATGTCTGGCCTCGATGCTGTCAAATACAAAAGACTACCAATCATAGATCTATACAAATATTGATCTATAACAGGTGAATCTTTATCCCTGCTCACCTTATTTATTATACTCATTGGTATGCCAACTAGTACACAATCCTTAAAACCAAATTTATTCAACATTTTCTTGGCATATTTACTTTGAGATATGAAAATTCCTTTATCTGATTGAAATATTTACAATCCTAATAAAAATGAATTTTTCTAAGCATAGACATCTCAAATTCTTTTTGTATATTATATGAAAATTATTTTTTCATCTTTTTAATGTTTCCTCTAAAAATGATGTCATCAACATATACCAAAATAATCAATTGATGCTCACCTTCTATTTTGATGTAGATATTCCTGTTAGCAAATCCTCTCTTGAAACCTTGATCCTACAGGTACTTATCAAGTCTTGCATACCCAGCTTTGGGAGCTTGTTTCAATCCATATAGTGCTTTCTTCAATCTGCATACATAGATACTAATATTTTAGAGAATAAATCCCTTAGGTTTCTCAATGTAGACCTCTTCTTCTAGATTCCCATTTAGAAAGGTAGATTTGACATCCATCTAAAACACTTTGAAAATTTTAAACACTACATATGCAAGAAACATTCTAATAGCTTCTATCCTTGCCACTAGTGAAAAAGTTTCTTGAAAATATATTCCCTCAATCTGAGCATATCCTTTACATACTAATATTGATTTATTCCTAGTTACTTTTCTATTTTTATTCAACTTATTTCTGTAAACCCATTTTGTTTTTATCACATTGTGATCTTTTGATCTAAATACTAATTCTCAAGTATCATTATTTTCTATCTGATTTAATTCTTCATCCATTGCCTTAACCCAATACTTATCATGTCTAGCTTCTGAAAAAGTCTTAGACTAAATTTTGGATAACAAAGAGAAATTAACTTGCTTATATTCACTTACCATCATTCTTCTGGTGTGAATTCCTTCATTTATGTCCCCAATGATGTCACTTCCATTATGATTTCTCTAGATATATTTGGATGTAATTTTGGTGTCCTTTTTTCCCTTCTTCTCATCTTCATCTGATTCCTCAAAATCTTCCTCTTCAATGATTTCAGGAATGTCTACGGGATCACTGATTCTTTGTGTTCCATCTTTTTCTATCCTGACACTTGCACTTTCAACTATTTTCTTAGTTATTTTTTTATAACATTTACAAGCTTTACTTTTGCAAAAATAACTAAGAAATATACTTTTATCTCCTCTAGATTCAAACTTACCAAGTTTTTATTGGTTCTCTTTATGAAGCATCTGCTACCAAAAACTCTAAAATAATCAACTGTTGCTGGTTTGTCTTTCCATAGCTCATAAGGAGTCTTATCACTGTTGACTCTCAATAATGCTCTATTCTAAATATACATTACTATAGCAACTACCTCTCTCCAATATTTATCTTGTATCTTGGATTCATTTAGCATTGTCCTCACCATCTCCTAAACTATTTTGTTCTCCATTCAACTACTCCATTTTGCTGTGGAGTTCTAGCTGCTGAATAATTTCTTTTTATTCCACGATCTTCACAATACTCAATAAACTAATCTAACATGAATTTTATTCCTCAGTCTAATTTAGTCACTTAATCTTTAAATTAGTTTCAATCTCAGCTAATGCTTTAAACACTTTGAAATGTTTGAAATCTTCTATTTTTTTCTTTAAAAACATTACCCAAATTATACGTGAAAAATTATCAATAAACAACATAAAATATTTCTCACCTTGAGTACTTTGAGTTCTCATAGGCCTACAAAAATCAATATGAACAAGCTCTAACATCTAAGTGGTCAAGTAATCTTTTGTTTTGAATCACCTTCTGGCCTGCTTCCCATGCTGATAAGGTTTACAAAGTGTGTTGAATGGCTTTGTAATCTTTGAAAGATTTCTGACTGCTTGCTTCTTATTTATGTTGATAAGATTATCAAAATTTATGTGTCTTATTCTCCTATGTCATAGCCAACTTTCTTCAATCTAACTCAAACAACATCTTTTATCTTTGATGTGTGATAACATATACAAACTACTGCCTGTTCTCTGAGCATCTACAACCAACACATCTGAATTTTTTCTTCTAATTTCATAACCTTCTGCATAAAATTTAAGTTTGTGCCTGTGATCACACATTTGACTTACACTCAAAATATTATGTTTAAGAACTTCTACATATAAAATATTTTCAATTTTAGTTATACCATTATCCACTTAATGTACCTTTTTTGACAATTTTGGTAGTAGTATTGTCTTTGAATTTCACTGTGCCACCATTGATCTTCTTCAAGGTTATAAACTTCAATGAACCATGACTTTTATTCATTTCTTGTATGTAAAATTGTCTGGACCAACATAGAATTTTCAAGTTATTTTTTCTACCATGAACCTATCTGAACTTCCTTCTTGATGAATGGAGCCTTGAAACTCTGGTCCTTCTTGACTGACTCAAACACGCTTCTACAATACTAGGGTATGTGTCCAAAGTTATTTCACTTGTAACATATTATGGCCTCTTCATTAAATCTTGATAGAGGAGAAAAAGAGTTGTGGCTTTTGCTTGACTTTGCATGAGTTTCTTTCTCCTTATTTATGAAATTGTTATCCCTTTTTCAACATTCTATTTTCTTATGATCATATCCATTACAATAAAAATAGTAACCATAAAAATAAGACCTATTTGTGTATCTCTGACCTCATTAAATTTTGTATCTCTATTCCTTTTAGCCTTCTTTATTTGAGATGTCTTCTGTATTTTTAACTTCTTCCTTTTTTGTTTCCTCTTTTGTAAGAGCTTCAACATAGCTCTTTCCTTTTTCTATGTTAACCTTGTCTGTGGCCTCTTCTTTTCTTTTTTCATATCTTATACCTATATTATCATACATTGATATTTAAATTTCTAATATCGCATTCAACATATTAGTGCTATTCTAAAAATTTGAATCATTTTCTACTCTATCATTGATTGCTTTATTTGTTTTCTCAAGATTTGCTTTTAATGAAGTAATTTCAATAACATACCTTTCACATTCTTCACTTAATTTTTACAACTATGCCGTTAGATATTTTTCATTATTCTTAGCTTTTTCAAAGCGTGATTATAGATCTTCAATTGTTTCCTTTGACTCCTTTTCATTTTTCTTGATCTGGAGTTTTAATCTTTGATTCTTCTTCTCAAGAGGTTTTAACTCTTCTAAGGCACAAACAAGTTTTCCTTCTAGATTCACTTTGGCTTCATTATGTTCTTCTTCTTGATCATTTATACTTTTTCTTATGGAGGCATCTTCATGTATGGCCATGAATAGATTTTTTTATTTTTCTGAATCACTAACTCCACTATCTTCAACTGAGATAAGATCTTTAGAATACAAACTCTTCTTTTTGAATCCATTCTTGAATTTTCTTTTGAAATTCTTCTTGAATGTAGACTTTCCTTCATTATTATCACCATTACCCTTATCTAGGAACTTAGCTACAAAATGTCCAAATTTTTTACAATTAGAACATATAAAAGGCAACTTTTCTTGATATTTACCTATGCCCTTTTCAGTTTGTGAATGAATAGAGCTCTATTGTCATCTTCATCATCGCTAGAACTATCACTTGATTCTTGAATCTTATTCTTCTCTTTCTTTGATGTCTTGAAAATAACTTATCTCTTTGAGGGTTTCTCTTGTTCAGTCTGCATCTCATATGCCATAAGAATACCATGTAGCTCATTCATCTTTAACTTGGCTAAATTCTTCATCTCTGTAATTGTCTAAACTTTTGCATCATATCTTAATGGTAGAGATCTCAAAACTTTTTATACCATAATTGATTCTTCTAACTTTTTTCCAAGACCTTGAATCTGATTAAATATTTGATCAACTCGCAAAAGATAACTTGCTATATTTTCTTCCTCTTCCATCTTCAAACTCTCAAATTATCTTTTGAAAGTCTAAAGCTTAGCTTGCTAAACCTTTCCATCACCTTTGTAAAAATTCTCAAGTTTTACCCAAGTTTCATGAATAGATTTATATTGCATAACTTTAACAAATTTTGATTCACATAAACCACATAAAATAGAATTTAAAGTTTTAGCATTATTTGCACTTGCCTTCTTTTCTACTAGAGTAGTTAAAAGTGTCTGTGGCTCTTCATATTCATCTATCACTGCTTGCAAAATGTTGAATCTAAGAGCCACCAAATAAGTCCTCATCTTTATGCTCTAAAAAGCATAATTTGTCTCATCAAACAAAGGTGCCTTATTTATAGAAAAACCTTCATGTGATCCAGCCATTGTGTTTTCCCTTATCTACCTTTAAGTTGTAAAACTTTTTAAAAAGGAACCTGCTCTGATACCAATTGTTAAGCATGAAATATACTGAGAGGGGGGTGAATCAGTATATTATATATCTTTTACTTAATTTAATTTCTTTTCTTTAACCACTTAATCACATATTCAAGATATGCAATAAAACTAAAAGAATAATATTCACCACACAAGAGAGAGAGAGAAATACCAAATTTTTACATGGAAACCCAAAGTGGGAAAAACTATGGAGAACAATCTCAAGTATATGAATGAGCATCAACTCAAATTATAAAGTTTGCAAGCACCAACTTGTAGGAGCACCAACACCTTTGCTGAGCACCAACATAATAGCTATTTGTGAGTAATAACCCACATGAGCACCAACCCCTTGCAAAGATTTGTGAGTACCAACCCACAGGAGCACCAACCCCTCTTGTGTATAAAACACAACTATCTCTCAATGTTGCTTACTCAATAAATGATAGAAATATATAATATCTCCTACTTTTCTCTCCTCTAAAATAAATATAAACCATACACTATCTTGCACATTTCAAATGGATTCTCAATCCTTTATTTATATCTTTCCAAATGAACTTTGGCATTCACCCTTTTTGACCTTTCAATCTTTATGGAAAATGGTGCCAAACTTACATGATCCTTTGTGTCTTTGTATTTGAAAAGTCACATGGTGACCCTTCATAAGTAAATAATCATTTCCTCTTTTGTCTTTATCTTGGTGACTTTTCATATTCTTCAAAGTGTCCCTTCATAGAAAAATGTGCCATACCCTCTTTTATCTTCACATGGCGACTCTTAAAATTCCTCAAGGTGACTCTTCATGAGAAAATACATCTCATTCCTCTTTTATCTTTACCTGTGACTCTTTGACTTCTCTATGGGCCCTCTTTTGACTTATATGCAACCAAAAATATATCCGTTAATATTACATAAATATTAACACACATTATCCAAGATATGAATATTAAAAACATCATTAAATGCTATGTGTGAATCTATGAATTTTACTCAAGAAAGGATGGTTAGTATGGTGTTAGTTTCAAAATGAAAATAAAATGAAAGAAACACACTAACTAACATAACATCTCTAGGCCTAGACACTAGGGAGATCTTAGTTAACAAACATGAATAAAACACACAAATAAAATACAAAAAAAATCCTCTTTTATTTTCATTGGATGCTCCAAAATATTTGTTGTAGTGGTTTGCTCTATTTGTGTTCATGATGTCCTCATCAATGGAACCTTGGGTACCTCCATCTCTCCTTGGCACCTTTGGCTTGTGGCTTGGCTTGGCTTGGAATCAATTTGGCATGGTAACACTAATTGTAATATATTTTGAAATTATTTATGCATTATAACTTTGCATTATCAAGACTTAGAAATGATGTTCATGGCCACTCTATTTATAGATTTTTGAGAATGTCTAGAATCAACCTGAACCATCAATTTTGAGATTGAGATGTGTGGTTGAGGATTAATTTAATTTTTAGAATTAAGTTTATAATTATTCTCATCATGACATTAGAAGAAAGGGTAATTAAGAGGCATAAAGGGCATCATATAAGGCATTTATGAGGCATGGAGGGCATGAATCCTGATATTTGTGGCATTTATGGCTTAGGGATGTCTTCTCAAGAAATAAGGTCATTTGATGATGCAGATATTCAATATTCATTTCTAAAAAATAGTTTTCAATAAGTTTCCATGGATTTATTGATTAGGATCTAATTTGGTTTAATTATCTCTTAAGCATGCTTTGTGTACAAATTACCTAAATTGATCAGAATGCCTTGTTATTGGTCTAAAATTTGACTAGATTGAAATTGGAAGTCAATATTAGATGCATTGGAATCGTTATCCCATTTAGGATGTTATCAACATCAAATAACAAAGGCATACATCTTGTGCAAAATATTTGATAGGAAAGAACAATCCAGAGCACCCAAGTGTAAAATTAGCATTTTGACTCAAAATGATTTGATCAAAGTTAACTAGCCCATAAATTGAATTGCCTTATTTAATGATACTCTAGCCAAAATCAACACTTAAATATATAAATTTCAACTAATTTAATGTGTTTTAGGCTAAATTATGCATTTTGAGTAGAAATTGGTCAAAATATTGGTTGGAGGTTATTAGTGGCCAAATTTAGGTGTCTATAGTTTGCCCCTATTTGGGAAGGCATTACAAGCTATAAGAGCAGTAACATCTTCTCAAAGAATGAAAAGGTCCTTAATGCCTACAACTATAACCATGATAAACTAACTGTATGATGCCCCCTTGAGGGAATGGTTGGTACAAGTAAGTTGACAAATGGTCCCTCAAAATTAAAGAAGCAAAATGAGGGGACCAAAGAAATGAAAGATGATGGGGTGAAAACACAATGATATTGAAAAAGTAGTCAAAGTCATTGAGAATGTAAGTGGGATGGTGTAAAATGGTTTGCCTAAAGGTGGTTATAAATATTATACCCCGATAGTGGCAACATGGTATGATAACACAATGATTTACCTAATGGTGGTTATAATCATTGAGAAGATGGAGCTACCCCTGTTAGGACAAACAAATAAGATAACAACATGCTCCTGTATGGGTAAAAAAAGTAAAGTGATGAAAACACAATGATTTGCCCAAAGGTAGTCATAATCATTGAGAAATACAAGTGGGATGGTGTATAATGATTTGCCCATAGGTGGTTATAATCAATAGACCTCGATTATGGAAAACATGATAAACTTGGTCGAGGATGATGATAACTTAACACAAAGGGTAATGATGAATTAGAACAACCTACTAGTTGGGAGATGCTCTTCTGAACTAATAAAGGTTGAAATTTTTTTGTGTTTAATTATTCTATTTGGGATATTATTAGGATGAGATCAAGATGTTGATGCTGAAGAGATACCACCATTTTTGAATAGACTTCTTGCAACTGAGGTTTGTTATAGCACATGTCGGTAGGCATCATGGTATAACATCACAAGGACTTGGCTAAAATACGCATAAGGACTGACTCCCATAATCGAATACTCAATAAAAAGTAATGCACCAATGATAGAAACCATGATGACAATGTAAACATATGAATATGGATAGATTCAAGTATAAGTGTGGGCAAGGAATCACCCAATGAACACACATAAACTAAATCAAGGCAATAGTGCTGAAAGTAAACCAATAGGCACACAAACAAAAAAAACAAAGAAACACTCAAAAGAAACCATACGAATAGTGCCCCTAGAAAATAGGTGACAACTTTAAAAAATGAACAAAATAGGGGAAAAAAAAGAAAAAAAAGGGGGTGGCTGAGTTGTCTCCATATGTACTAGGCAAGTGGATGCTGCCTACATAGTTTCATAGATGTAATATCAAATAAAAAATATTTAGGCCAAATGCAATTCTCCCAGGGAATGGAAAGAATGTGATAACTAAGGAAAAAAATAGAATGGATGTACTAGAAGAAGGTGAATAGTCTTGCAAAATGGCAAGTGCATGAGAGAAAAGGCCAAAAAATATGGAAAAACTAAATGACAAGTGATTTTATTGTAACTTAGTAAGGGTTCCCAAAATCCTTAAGGCAAAGAAGTGGTCAATGTTTTTATTCTTTTCTAATGATTTTTCAAATGTTTTTGAAATTATTTTCGGTGTCTCAACTCAATCAAGAATGATGAGACACTAAATGGTTTAAGCTCACAAAATAGTGAGACCATTTAAACTAAGGTTGCTCATGAAATAGCGAGAGCATTGCTTAGGTTGCTCATTAAATGGTGAGAACGTGGCTTAGGTTACTTGTAAAATAGTGAGAGCATGGCTTAGGTTGCTCACAAAATAGTGAGAGCATGGTTTAGGTTACTCATAAAATAGTGAGAGCATGGGGAAAAAGGTGACTGATCTGACCTCAACAAGTATCAAACACTACCTACATAGTCCCAGAGTATGACCTCAAGTCACTGTAGTTCTACCCTATAGTGAAGGAAATAGACAAGTGCAGTAGTCAATTCAAACAAAATAGGCACAATTGGTAAAAAGACATAATACAACATATGAAGTGGCAAGTTGGTACGCCAAGGCTTAATAAACAAATGTTGCCCCTAGTTTTCCCATAACTAGTTATAACTAGGACACAACAGCATGGACCAATAGTACTAAGTTTTCCAAAGGAAGTTATAATTAGTAACCAAATAGGTGATAGGAAAGGAATAACAAATGAAAGATGCAACTGCCAAAACTTCTACCACACCGATCCAAAATATGATCTCTATTAGAAGTATATGAACTAACTAATGAAACTGATCAAATACCTTGATGCTAAAAATGTGTAATGAATCGAAAAAACTAAGGTCAAACAAGCTAGGGTATAGAACACACTGGGTTGATAGAATGAAAGCAAAAAGTGGATATAGACAAGAGGATAGATAAGGATGATATTTATACGAAGAAAAATAGTGATAAAATGACATAATTAAAATGGTCCTTCCAGATAATACAACTTAGCACTCAAGAATAGTACCAATTGAAATGAATAATATTCATCGACTCATGAAGTTCATCTCCATCTAGTGTGGCAAGCCTATATACTCTTGATCCATAATCTGCAGTAATGATGAAAGGCCCTATCTAGTTTGGTTTGAATTTTCCTTTATTCTTCTTCTCAATCATGGTATTTTTTTGGTTTTTTTTAAGAACAAGATCACCAAGTTTATTTTTTTAATACTTAACATGTTGATTATAGTGGCCTTTGAGTTAGTTCTGATATGTTTGAAGATTATTGAGTGCAGTTATGCATTTCTCATCAAGTCTAGCTCTTGCAGGTGAACTACTCGATAGTCATGATCATCCACGACATGCTTGAAAGAGATGCATAGTGAAGGAAATTTGACCTCAATGGGAAGGATGGATTTAGTACCATAAATACGTTAGTATGGAGTGGCTCCTATGGGGGTATGATGATTGGTACAATATGCCCAAACGGCAAGAAATATCTGCATGTGCCAATCATGATCGATATCATTGATAATATTTTTGAGAATACTGATAATGGTTTTATTGGATGCCTCAACTTGGCCATTACCTTGAGGTTAATATGTTGTATAAAAATGCTATATGATGTCATATTCAATACATATCTGATCTACATCCTTGTTCTTGAATGATCCTCCATTATCAAAATATAATGTCAGAGGGGATACTGTAGTAGTAAATTAGATGGTTGAAGATGAATTTGGAAATTTGCTTTCCAGTCATGTGAGGGGTATAGCTTCAACTCACTTAGTGAATACTTGGTGGTGGTAAAGATATGTTTATGGTCATAAGATGAAGTGGGGTTGATCTTCCTAATGAGGTCAAGTCCCCATGTAGAAAATGGCCATGGTGTCAACATCAATTTCAAAGTTTTGGCTAGGGAATGAATTAAATTACCATGACATTGACATTTGTCACACTTCTTAATATATTAAATGGAAATTGTGTCCATTATGGGCTAATAATAATAAGTATGTGTTAAGTTGTGGAGCTAAAAGCTTCACTGATGTAAATGGTGGAGGTTACTGAGTGTTAAAGTAATCGACATCAGTCTAATCAATCGACATCAATCATATTCAGTGTACATAGTAGTTGACATCGGTTATGGTTGACCGGCATCGGTCAGACAGGAACTGACGTCGGTCACCTGTGTGTTCCAGAACTGGTCTAATTTTAGACGAACAGTTAGTTTGCATGTAAAGACTAATTTCAGTCTTGAGTCTGCGTTTCTAATTATTGTAATTAGGAAGTCTAATTATTGTTTGGTTTGGGATCTATTTAAGAGACCCATGGGGATGTATTGTAATCAAGGACTAAGGACTAAAGGATTAAATCCTTCACTTGAAGGCAAGAACAACAATTGGGTTGGTTGTCTCAAGGTGTGTAAGATTAGTTGATCTGCAGGTAGCAAGATCAGGGAGATCTACATGGTAAGTAAGATCAGTTGGTCTGCAGGGTGTGCAAGATCAAGAAGGTCTGCTTGGTGAGCAAGGTCAGTTAGATCTACTGTAAGGTAGGCAAAGAAACCATTGAGTTGATTGTCACTGGTATGGACTGGAAGTAGGCAACAACAACCATTGGGTTGATTGTCACTTACTGGTGGAGGGAGCAACTCTGTGTTTGAGTTGGTTGTAATTGATTGAGAGAGAGAACTCTTGAGGGAGAATTATTGAACGCCCAAGAGGTGTGGGAAGAGTGTGATTTCTTCATTGTATTTCCTTTTGGAAGAGTGTTAATATAGATTGTATTGTTTCTCATATTCTGTGATGTCTCTAAATTCTAGTGACTTATTACTTTTGGTTTAATTTCATGTTTAGTTGCTTATACAAAGGTAATCAAGTGTACTCTTAAGGAGTAGGATCCTGACAATTGGTATCAGTGTTGTTTGTGTTCTAGATCCTAACAAGTGGTATCAGAGCCTGGTTCAGAGCAGGTTAGTGATTGTTGATTATAGGTCACTCTCAGGGGTTTCTGATTGAGTGGGAGTAAAGCAATGGTAGAAGAAAGTACACTAAGAATAGAGAAATTCAATGGAAAGAATTATCAATTATGGAATTGTGGAAAGAAAGGGCATGTAAAGAAAGATTGTTGGCTGGTAGAAGATCAGCATGAAGGAAATAAAGAAGCAAATGTTGTAGGTATTATTGCATGGGATGCTCTTATATGTTCCTTGGATAAAGTAGAATCTTAGGTTTTAGATTCTGGTGCCTCTTTCCATGCAACCCCAAATAGAGTATTTTTCCATGAGTATGTCCATGGAGACTTTGGAAAGATTTATTTAGGGGTTGGTGAGCCTTGTCAAATTGTTGGCAAAGGGAAAGCACGGCTGAAATTGCAGACGGGAAACACATGGGTGTTGAAGGATGGCATGCATGTTCCCATCCTGAAGAGGAGTCTAATTTCTATAGGAAAGTTGGGTGATGAGGGTTGCACAGTAACTCTCACAACGGAATCTTGGAAAGTTTCCAAGGGTGCACTTGTATTAGCAAGAGGTAAGAAAGTAGGTACACTTTATCTATCTACTTGTATTACTGATTCTCCTTCTATTTTATCTACTTCAGATGTAGATGCAAAGATGTGGCTCTGTAGGCTTGGTCACATGAGTGAGAAGGGAATGGATGTTCTTAAGTCAAATGGTAAGCTTTTAGATTTGAAAAGCATAGATTGAGATTTCTGTAAGCAACAGAAGAAAGTGAGGTTTCTTGAAATTGGGTCAACAAAGAAGAAGGTAGCTTCTATTGGAGGATCACAGTATTGCATAAAGAGGAAATCTGATGTTTTTGACAAAGTTAAGAATTGGAAAGCCTTGGTTTTCAAGTAGAAGATGATGGATAGAGATTAGCTCAAGAGGTTGAATAATTCTGAGCAAGGTAGTGTTGATTTGGACAATGTTATGATCCAAAATGAGCTCGTGGGTAAAAATCATCACTCACAAGAAAACACAATTACCGATGTCGATTAGGTGAGAATTGACATCGATCAGGTAGGAATCGATGTCGGTCATGTGCAGACCAAAGTTGGTGATGTCGGGTAGGTGGACACTGATGTCAGTGATTAGGTGGAAATGACATTGGTCAAGTGCAGACCGAGGTCGGCCAGAGGTGACTGAGATCGGTCACTTTTAGAACAAATTTTGGGCAGACACCAAGCTGTCAAGGAGTCTCAAACACCCATGTGGAGGTCCAAAAGGGTAAGTAAGCCTCAAATTCATTATTCCCCTTCTTTATACTACTTATTGCTTACTGATGGTGGAAAACCAGGAAGTTTTAAAGAGGTAATGCAGATAGAATCCAGGAAACAATGGGAGCATGGTATGAATGAGGAGATTGATTCCTTGAGAGAGAACCAAACATGGGATTTGGTAGAGTTGCCAGTCGGAAAGAAAGCACTAAAAGATGAATGGATTCACGGTTAAAGAAAGGAGAGAATGGATAGGCAAGATAGAAGGCTAGGTTATATGGTCTTGAGCAAGCTCCAAGATAGTGGTATTTGAGGTTTGACAAGTTTATGACAAAGCATGGCTTTAGTTAATTTCAATGTGACCATTGTGTTTATTTTACCAGGTTGGATAATATTAGCTACATTATCTTGTTATTGTATGTAGTGTATATGCTTGTTGCAGGGTCACACATGTAGGGAATTGCTGAGCTAAAGGTAAAAGTAGCTCAGACATGTGCCAGGAAGGATTTAGGAGGAGCGAAAATCCTTGGCATGAGTATTTCTGAGATAGGGAAAATCACAGGTTGATTTTATCTCAAGAGGATTATGTGAATAAGGTAGTGGAGAGGTTCAATTTGTAGGATGCAAAACCGGTTAGCACACCTATGGTTGGACAGTTCAAGTTGAGCTATGAACAGTGTCCTGAATCACATGATGAGGTTGGGTACATGGTATGTACTAGACTTGATATTGCCCAAGTAGTGGGAGTTGTCAATAGGTTTATGGCCAATCTAGCAAAAGGGCACTGAAAAGCAGTTCAGTGGATTCTCAGGTATCTAAGAGGGACCATCAGTAGGTATTTATACTATGCAGGGTCAAGCACTTATCTACATGGGTATGTAGATTCGGATATGGTAGGTGACTTGGATGATAGGAGAAACACCACAAGATATGTGTTCACTATTGGTGGAACGGTGGTTAGCTAGATTTCAGAGTTGCAGAAGGTTATTGCAGTCATGGAGGCTAGCAAGGATATGAACCCTGTAGGTATGTTAACAAGCCGGGAACAAAGGAGAAGTTGAATCTTCATTCAACTTTTGTTGGTCTTCAAGATTGAACTTGAAGATGTGGAATACAAGCTAGAAACAAATTAGAGGATGTACAGGTACAGATGCAACTATTTATCTCCAAGTGGGAGATTGTTAAGTTGTGGAGTTAAAAGCTCACTGATGCAAATGGTGGAGGTTACTGAGTGTTAAAGTAACTGACGTCAGTCTGATCAACCAACATCGGTTATGGTCGGCTGGCATCAGTCAGATAGGAACTGACATCGGTCACCTATGTGTTTCAAAACTGGTCTAATTTTAGACAGATAGTTATTTTGCATGTAAAGACTAATTTTAGTCTTGAGTCTGCGTTTCTAATTATTGTAATTGGGAAGTCTAATTATTTTTTGGTTTGGGATCTATTTAAGAGACCCATGGGGCTGTATTGTAATCAAGGACTAAGGAATAAAGGATTAAATCCTTCACTTGAAGGCAAGAACAACAATTGGGTTGGTTGTCTCAAGGTGTGTAAGATTAGTTGATCTGTAGGTAGCAAGATCAGGGAGATCTACATGGTAAGTAAGATCAGTTGGTCTGCAGGGTGTGCAAGATCAAGAAGGTCTGCTTGGTGAGCAAGGTCAGTTAGATCTACTGTAAGGTAGGCAAAGAAACCATTGAGTTGATTGTCACTGGTATGGACTGGAAGTAGGCAACAACAACCATTGGGTTGATTGTCACTTACTGGTGGAGGGAGCAACTCTGTGTTTGAGTTGGTTGTAATTGATTGAGAGAGAGAACTCTTGAGGGAGAATTACTGTATGCCCAAGAGGTGTGGGAAGAGTGTGATTTCTTCATTGTATTTCCTTCTGAAAGAGTGTTAATACAGATTGTATTGTTTCTCATATTCTGTCCTGTCTCTGAATTCTAGTTACTTATTACTTCTGGTTTAATTTCATGTTTAGTTGCTTATACAAAGGTAATCAAGTGTACTCTTAAGGAGTAGGATCCTGAAAATTGGTATCAGAGCTGTTTTTGTTCTAGACCTAACAATATGCAAGATCTTTTTGGATAGGACTGCCCCACTAGAATGATTTTCACATACTCCTTCATCAACTTCTCTTATCACTAGTGTAGATTCTGTCAAAGTTAAATTACGGAGCAAAGTTACATCAAAACTATGATGGTAAAGGGTGAGTCCAAGTAGAGTATAATGAGTGGAGTGATGAATGAAGGCTTTGGCTTGTTTCTAAGATAGGTTAGGTGGTAGAACTTGGTCATGAAGGTAGTTGTAAAAGTCTGAGTACCAAATAGAATTATGACTAATAATATCACAAATCATTACAATGTTTGAAGATTCATGAGCTAGTGCTGACAAATTCTTGATGAGAAACTGATACTCTCTAGCTTTATCTATTTATCGAATCAGAGATCTAATAGTAGCCATGACATCTATAGTTCTATTACTAGCATTTGGGATGTGCTCAAATTGAATGTTGGCAATTTATTACTTAAGAGTGTCGACCATGGGGCTTTATATGGAACCAACTTATCATATTTGGTCTAAAAATTATTTGTGACCTAATTGATGATTAACTAAGAATCACCATAAACTTGAAGATTAGATATGTTCTAATACACTACCTATTGAAGTCTTGCAATAAGTGCTTCATACTCAACCATGTTGTTTGTACAAGAAAAGCTGATTCTGAATGATTTAAGAATTAAATCCCCCTATGGTGTAATAAATAATAGGCTTACCCCTGATCCATTTAAAAAAAATGAACCATCAAAATACATTTTCTAGGGCTGCTCCTCAAGGGGTGTTTCAATGATGATCATTAAGGATTCATCAAGAAATTGAAATGTGAGTGGCTGTGTGTCTATGAGAGGTGCTTTTACAAGTTGATTTTCAAGAACTTGTCCCTTGATTGCCTTGTGATTGACATAATCTATGTCAAACTTAGTAAGAAGAATGATCCATTTAGCTATTCTACCTTATAAATCTATTTCAGATAGTAGATACTTGAGCATATCTTTTTTTGAAATGACCATGGTCTTATTATTCAACATTTAATGGCACAGTTTCTGAGCTGTGAAGACCATGGCCAAACAAGATTTTTCAATAGGTGCATAGTTATGTTTATATGTAGCCAAGGTATGGCTTAGATGGTATACAACATGCTCTTTTTCATTATCATTATGTTAAGCCAAGAGTGCCCCCAGAGCATTGTCGATAGTTGATAGATATAATAAGAATGACTTTCCTGGCATAAGAGGTAATAAAATAGGTGGATTAATAAGAGTCTTTTAGTTGTTGAAAAGCTGTTTGGTAGTGATCATCTCAATGAAATACAACTCCCTTTATTATAAGGTGTGTAAATGGATGACACTCATTTACTAACTAAGAGATGAAGTGTTAGATTGATTAGATCATACCCTATAAACTATGGAGTTGCTTTAAATTAGTTGGTGACAACATCTCAGTTATAGCATAGACTTTAGTTAGATCAACTTTAATACCTCTGTAAAACATGATGAAGCCATGTAATTTGCTTGAAGTTACATCAAACACATATTTCTTTGAATTGAGTCTGACTTTGTACTCCCATAATGTTTTAAATATCTTATCCAACACTACTGGATGGTCATTCCTAGTTTTGGATTTTCTTAATATGTCATCAACATAGTCATCAATAATATGATGCATCATATCATGGAATATGACAATCATGGCCCTTTGATATGTATCTCCAACATTCTTAAGGCCAAATGACATTACTTGATAACAAAATGTTCCCCATGGAGTGGTGAACACTATTTTATGTTGGTCTTCTGGTGTTATTCTGATCTAGTTGTATCCTAAAAATCCATCCATGAGTGAAAGAATTTCATAACCTACCATGGATTTGATGATCATGTTGATATTAGATAATGTAAAATCATATTTAAGACAAGCTTTGTTGATGTCTCTAAAATCAGTATAAATTTTGATCCCTTCAGGATTTATACTAACAGGTGCCATATTAGAGATCTATTCTAAGTATTCAATGGATTGGATACATCTTACTTCTAAGATTTTTTACAAATATTTCTTTACCAATAAAATAATGCAATGATACATCTTATGTAGCTTTTGTTTTATCAGTTTGGTGTCAGGATTAACCATAAGGTGGTGTATAACCAAGGTGGGGTTTAAATCTGGCATATCAGAATAAGCCCATGAAAAGATATCTACAAATTCTCTCGACAAAGCTATAAAGACTTCATGTTCCTCTTAAGTGAGGGATGTGCCTAATTTTATCCATTTCAGGTCTAATGGAGTTTTGATGTTTACCTCTATTGTATCTTTGACTAGAAGGGTCAAACCGTCTTCTAGGATAGTAGGTAATGACTTGAACTATTGGACTATGTCAGGGTCCTCTGTTAGGACTTGCTCTTCAAATTCTTTTAGGCATGATGAATATGAGTCCCTTAATGGGAGATCTAGCCATGTGATAAAAAAATTCAAAAATTCTTGAAGAATTTGATCAAATACTTATTGATCAAAACTAGACTTGGATCCATAGGTAAGTTCATCATTGGTGGTCTCTTGGTCTAAATGTGAAGATGAATGAACACCCCAATCTAATGGTGATTGAAATAGATTTTCACCACTAGAATAACATTTATCTTTACTTTTTTCTTGGTCAAAAAGTGCCTCAAAGAGGTTTTCATTTTGGGACCTCAATATTTTACTTATTTTTTTTGGCTAAGGGTGTTCACTTGCTCCCCAAAATAGGTTGTAGGATCCAATGTAATTAAGAATTCTAACTTGTGATCTCCCAATGGAACATTTTCTCTAAGGCCTAAGAAGTCACATAATGCCTCATCACTCTAGAACTCATCAATCTACATACTAGATTCTTGTTGGTCCCAATCTATCAGTTGGGGATAATATAATGGCAATGGGTTGTGATGAATAGCCAGGGTAAGGGTACAAATAACTTTATTATCAAATAGGCTAGTTTTAACTAGGTCATCAAAAGTGGGGCTATTATTAGACT
Organism: Torreya grandis; assembly: GCA_037957365.1. NCBI lineage: Eukaryota > Viridiplantae > Streptophyta > Pinopsida > Cupressales > Taxaceae > Torreya > Torreya grandis. The sequence continues at coordinate 1,007,725 of JARHVA010000764.1, read as the reverse complement.
CTACTTCACTATCAACATCATCATCACTAGTCATTGGTGATGGAGTTTGAATAAGATATGTGGGGTCACCCCTAGGTGGTTTAAATCCAAGTCCATAAGGTCTTTCATACTTAGTCATAGAAATTGGCTCGATGGTTCCTTGTTAATTCAGTTCGAGGCCTCCTCCTTCATAATTATAACACTCCATGATCCTATTACAAATAAGATACTTTGTACTTTTATAACAATCAGCTTGGTTGTCGTATAACCATGATTCATCCCCTTCAAGAGGGTTGGGTTTTAGGCCAGATCTTGGTACAAATGTGATAGGTCCCTTATCTTTATTATTTTGTTACCAATGCATATGTGGAATGACTTTAGGTCACCCAAAGGTTTTTGGATTTTGAGGAAGATTGGCAATATGAAATGTATCATGGGTCACATACTCTATCGGTCCATTATCTGAAATGGTGAAATGATTAGAAGATTTAGGAGGCAACATGTGGGAAAAGAAATCTAAGGTATTAGGATCCATACAATGATTCGGTGTAGGATCAATAAGTATAGCCTTTCCTTTATCCTATTTGGAACTTGGATTCATGCCTTACTAATAATTAAAGATTTGAAATTTAGCCTTAAGATGTTTGCAGTGTTCATATGGGTGTAAATCTCTTAGAATATTCACTTCCATCTCTGAGTTAGAAAATTTGATACATTGGTGCAGCATTGATGGGACAACACAAATATCATGCAACCAAGGCCTGCCTAGAATCATATTGTATGATAACTCAAGATCAGACACAAGACAAAGTGTATTATGGGTTAAAAGCCTAATGATAACTAGAAAACTATTGGTGCCTTGTGATTCCCTTTCCTAATTATCACAAGCTTTGATAGTTATCATTTCTAGTTGGAAATCTACCATTATGTACCAAAGAAGATTGATGTGCTTTAGAGACACTATGTTGAGGCCTAATCCATTATCTATAAGGACACATTTCACTTTATGTCACTTTATATAAACTTCTATGTACAATGGGTTATTATAGAGCAGGCCAAGGGAAGACATATCACTTTGGTTGAATGTGACTTGTTGGGTTGGAGCTAGGTGTCCAACCAAAGATTGAAATTTATCAGGGGATATGTCACTAGCAACAGTGGATTGGGTCAAAAAATCATTCAATATGTTCTTGTGGATTATTGATGTTCGTAGTAAATCTAAAATAGAAATTTGTGCTGGTGTCTTCCACAATTATTCCACAATATCAAACTTCTTGTCTTGGTCAGTAGTGAATGGTTTATTCTGAGGCTGAATGGTTGGTTGGATGACAAGTAAAGTGGTGGATGGTTGTGGGCCTAGGATATTAATCTTTGACCTCTAAGTTATTATTTCATAATCAAGATTAAATACAAGACCATTATTGCTAACCAATGTTGAGAATGGTGTGGTTCCAGATAGGACAAGTCTCTATTACCAATGCACTTGTATGTGGTCACATGGCATGGATGAGTTATCGATATAAGGTCCAAAAGGGGAAGTCCTAGTTTACTGGTTTACTTGTATGCACTCCTAGGTCAAAGAAGGATTATCCATGTAATTTGGGTAAATGTTATTGTTTAACAATCATATAGGCTGATTAGTGCTTGGTCTAGGATTAATAGATATGGTATTAACACTACCCCCTATAATATGTCCTAAAACCATGCTGTAGTCATGTGTTACTGCATGTTAGGTTTGTTGGTTGTTACGGTTTTGACCTTGGTTTTCTCCATTGTTCTATCATTATGGGTTATGTTGTTGATTTTATTGATTCTACTAGTTTGGCTTTTGATTTTGATACTATTTATTTTGTTGTTGCACTTGTCATTATTGTTGTTATTATTTACATTTTTATGTTGCTAATTGTTATGTTGGGGAAAGGGGTTTTGATAAATCCTAAGAGTTTGATTGGAAGTGGAAGCACTATTATCCAATATTATCTCCCCATTTTCCAACATATTCTCAATTAAATGCTTGATTTGGACACATCTTCATATATTATGCCCATTGACTCGATGATAGTCATAGAATTCATTCTCACGGTACCAATAAAGATAAAGAATTCCTTACAAATAATGCTTTGGTATAGGGCAACTAATCAGATTAGTGGTAGCAAGCTTGTGAAATATAGACTCAATAGGTTCTCCTAGATCACTAAAGACATGACGTGTAGGCACGATTCTCCTAGTAGGAGGGGTTCATAATGGTAAAGGTTGTTGTATTTATTATGTGGGTCTTGGTTATTATTGATGTTCATAGAAAATCTAAAATAGAAATTTGTGCTAGTGTCTTCTATAATTATTCCATAATATCAAACTTCTTGTCTTGGTCAGTAGTGAATGGTTTATTCTGAGGCTGAATGGTTGGTTGGATGACAAGTAAAGTGGTGGATGGTTATGGGCCTAGGATAGTAATCTTTGACCTCTAAGTTATTATTGCATAATCAAGATTAAATACAAGACCATTATTGCTAACCAATGTTGAGAATGGTGTGGTTACATATAAGACAAGTCTCTATTACCAATGTATTCGTATGTGGTCACATGGCAAGGATGAGTTATCGATATAAGGTCCAGAAGGGGAAGTCCTAGTTTACTAGTTTACTTGTATGCACTCCTAGGTCAAAGAAGGATTATCCATGTAATTTGGGTAGATGTTATTGTTTAACAATCATATAGGCTGATTAGTGCTTGATCTAGGATTAATAGAGATGGTATTAACGCTACCCCCTATAATATGTCCTACAACCATGTTGTAGTCATGTGCAACTGCATGTTAGGTTTGTTGGTTGTTATAGTTTTGACCTTGGTTTTCTCCATCATTCTATCATTATGGGTTATGTTGCTGATTTTATTGATTCTACTGGTTTGGCCTTTGATTTTGATACTATTTATTTTGTTGTTGCACTGGTCATTGTTGTTGTTATTGTTTACATTTTCATGTTGCTAATTGTTATATTGGGGAAAGGGGTTTTGATAAATCCTAAGAGTTTGATTGGAAGTGGAAGCACTATTATCCAATATTATCTCCCCATTCTCCAACATATTCTCAATTAAATGCTTGATTTGGACACATCTTCATATATTATGCCCATTGACTCGATGATAGTCATATAATTCATTCTCATGGTACCAATAAAGATAAAGAATTCCTTACAAATAATGCTTTGGTATAGGCCAACTAATCAGATTAGTGGTAGCAAGCTTTTGAAAAATAGACTCAATAGGTTCTCCTAGATCACTAAAGACATGACGTGTAGTCAAGATTCTCCTAGTAGGAGGGGTTCACAATGGTAAAGGTTATTGTATTTATTATGTAGGTCTTGGTTATTATGCTTGTGGCATTGGTTGGAGAGGATGCTGGGTAGGAGTAAGATAAAAAGGTGGTGTAGATGATGTTTTCACCATTTGAATATGATGGGATTTGGTTAGTCTATTTTCCACAACATTCCTATTATGGTTGAATTACTTTAGTCTTTCTTGGTTATTGGCCTGTGTTGATTTTGATGCTTGCACTTGAGTGGGATGTTGATGTTGGCCATTTCTTTGATTGGTACCTTGATTTTGATTAGTTGAATTAATCTTGATGACTCTTTTATAAACTCTCACCCAATCAACAAGCCTTTGTCAATGATTTCCTTGAAAATATGTGCACATTGTAGTTCTAAATGATAAGCTATCTCACTATGTAAATTTTTAGTAAGCACAACGACTAATTATTTATCTAGTAAACTATGGGTGAAATAGCTTACAAAGGCTCTCCATCACTGTAGATAACTTGCAAAACTCTCACCAACTTTTTGCTTTACTTGCGTTAAGTTCACTAATGAAATCTCATGCTTGAGATTATAAGAAAAGTGCTAGACAAACTTATCAGAAAGATCATCAAAATCTATTACTAAATTTTTGGGTAACTTTAAAAACCAATCCAAGGCTTATCTAACCAAGTTATTTATAAATAATAGCAAAATGTATATCTCTCTATATGCCACTGGTTGACATGTGACAAAGAGTTCAGTTAAATGAGCCTTAGGGTCACCTTTCTCTTTATATTTGTCAAATTTCAATGGTTCATATCCTAAAGGAAATGGTATCTACAAATACTCCATGTTGAATAGATAGGAACACATGTCATCTAATTTAAATTTTTTAGTCTATTTCCCAACCTGAATGGTAGCAATTGCATCCTTCATTTGTTGTAATTCTTGGGATAGAAAACTGGAAGGAACATTGGTTTGAGGGAGAATATTGGTTTGGGTAGATGGTTAGGAGGTCACAAATGGGACACTTTGACCAGGGTATGATGGAAATACCTATTGGGGTATATTAGTTTGGTTTGGTAATGGACCAAAAATATGCATACGTGGATTAGGATGTACTTGAAATTGCACATTTGGTTGTGTGATATTCTAGTTTGGGTTGGCAATAAAGGTTTGAATTAGAGGATTTTATGGTTGAGATGGAGGGATATAACTATATTGTGCCTATTGTGGTTAAAAAGGGACATGCTGCTGACTAATCAAACCTTGCTATTGAGTGGGAACTTGTGGACCAAGACCCTATCTCTGAATTTGTGGCACATTTTGAACCAACAGTTATCTAGTAGGTACTTGAGAAACATGAGATCCTCCTTGTTATATGAATCCCTATGGGTAAGTGAAAATAGGTTATAGATTTAGTATTTATTGATAACCAATATTTACACATTGTTAACTAGTCATTGGTTGGTTTTGGATTGGCATATTAGTCTACGATTGAAGAGGTATGTTTGTCATTACCTAGCAAGGTAAAACATTAGTTACCCTTGATTGAGGTGGAAATGTATTTGTCCTCTATTGCATTGATATACTAAATTGTGCCTACTATTTTGGAATACTACTCGTTACTTGTTGAGGAGGAGTAGGATTCATCACATTCTGTCATTAAGGTGTGACATTGGCCATCGTTACCTAATCCCAGAGGTTGTATACTTGAGGAAGCAATTGATTGAGGATGGGATGTAGAAAATCCTATTCTTTGGTATGATGATCTACTCATGGGATTAACTACAGGCATATGTTTTTGGCTAGTTATCTATGTATTAGTACCAATTTGATTGGGATTGGATGTTGTTTGCATAATGTCCACTACTTTTTGCTCACTATTCTATGTAGAGGCCAAATATAATTCTTCAATAATGGGTATATGCATCAAGTTATCTATCGAAGTGGTTTATACTACTAGGTTAGAACTTAGATTCTCTTGTCCAATTAACTCTATCAACACTCCTGTTGAAGGAACTAGGTCAATAAGAGGTTTATTCATCATGTTTATTTGATTGAAATTATGTGCTAGATTCAGGTAGGTTTGATATGCTGTTTGTATTTGGTTAAAGTGGTCTTCCATGATGTTTTTGCCTTGATTAGATATATTAGGGTCTTGATACGTTGTTTGGACTAGAGTTATAGGATTGCTAGAAGAAGTTAGTTGATCATAAATGATATTGTGGGGCACTCTTACTAGGCTTGGTAAATTCTCATGGGGGAAGGCAATTGGAAACTTGGCCCCTACCTCTATGGCTCTAACCAAAATATCATATTTTTTCTCTAATAAATGTCACTCAAACAAAAATGGATCATATATGGAAGCTATATTAGTAGAATATGACTATTAAAGAAATAACTCATCCACTGTGGGTATTGTAGATAGGTACTGGGCAGTTTGTTCTTGGTCTTGTTCTAAATAAGGTGGTGTGTTAACCAGATAGTTAGCAAATGGATCTTGGCTTGGTTCCCCTAATTGAGTATTATAAGAGGATAAGAATCCACTTCATAAGCAATATTATCTACATAGGGGTCTTGTATCATTTCTTCCTATGCAACTACATTACTAATCCCTAGATTGTACATGAGTCCACTATGAGTGTAAGAATACATGTTAGGATCCATAGTCAATGATTTGAAATAAAAATTCAAAGAGTTATACAAAATCTATAAAGGACAAAATCTAAAATAGACAATGTTCCAACTTGGTCTAGATTCGTCAAAAGGATCAAAAGGATTATGCAAAGATTTGTGAGAAAAAAAGCTAGTATGAAGTATCTAACATTTCAATGTTCACACAAAGATGAGAAAGTAAATGGACCAAAAATCAAAATGCCAAACTCTAAGGTTGATTTTTTTCAAATAAATCTAATCTAGAAATTTAAAAGTTGCTAGGTCTTTTGGCCAAACACGACATCGAAAGGTAGGCTCAAATAAGGTATGTGCTAAGAATTTTGGCCAAATGACATCAAAAGCTAGACTTTGAAATAGATGCAAGTTTTACTTTAATAGATTTGAAACACTTCTAATAAACACTAGGCATTTGATTCTTGGACATGAACTTGATCAACTAGGTATGAGGTATGAAACAAAAGGCACTTTAGAGATAGTTTATTTTCTCATAAATAATGGTATAAAACTTGGTTATTTTGACAAATAATTTAGACAAAAGTGAAAAGTATAACTATGCTAGACAAAAGATCACAAAAGTACACTCAGATTGGTTTGATAAATGTAGGAACAAATTTGAACTCTATGCAAGAGGGTCTATGAAAAAATATTTGAAATGTTTTGGGCAGCGTAACGAAGCTACACTACCCAAAATATGTGACAAAAAGCTTGTTTCTAAAACTCTCTAAGGCCAAGATAATTTCCCATAATTTTGATAACATAACACTACTTTTCTTGACTTAAAATGTTGTGGTGCATAGACTCAAAGTGCAAGTGTTTTAGCACAAAATTGCTTAGGTCTATCAAGTGATGACAATGATTATGAGTTTAAAATGACCTTCAACCAAAATGAGAAATTGAACCTAAGTTCCCTCAAGTTTAGTGAAAATGGTGAATCCACTTAACACGTCAACCCTATGAACTTATAGAGGTACAATTCTAAATTTAGATTATAAGTGAAGGACTTAAACAACTTTGGTAAAGGTCTAGACTCAATTGGGTAGCATAACTACACCAAAGTGGATGATATAACTCCCAAGCTTTTGATGGACTTTGTACAAGGCCAATTGATGTTTTCACATGGGCATCATAATACCTCTTTGTTCAAAGGAAAATTATGACTATGTGTTTTGGTTTGAATTATTTGTTTACACCAAGTTTTGACTTCAAACAATACTTTAATCTTGGATAAAACTCAACTGATTAATCGCTCTTAGACTCTAAAATGACAAGGTTACATGGTATTATTGGAATCTGTCTATATACATCATTTGAGAGGATTTTAAGTATTCATACAAAAGTAAATGCACATTATATAGAGTGTTTTTACACCCCCCTTCTCTCAAATGATAGTACTAAGACATGGACCTTGAGGCACACCTTGCACCAATAACACTTCTATGGCAAGTGGGGATTTGTCTAAGATCTAATAAGTTTCTGAATGTTGTAGGGGAATAAATTGCATAATAACTTTCACGCTAAATAATGCAAAAGAAAAACATGGATTTGGGGTTCGTATCACTTAGCTTGTTGCAAAAAGGTCTAGTCCTTTTTACAACCACTACATCCTGCTGTTTACTTAGTGTAGTGTGATGTCCAAAGTGCCACTACATCCCGTGTGAAACTACAATTAGGATCCAAATGAAACCAATGCTATGATGTGATACCTTGAGTCAAAGCTTCCATAAAGAACTCATGGGAGGTAATGAAGTCCCCCTCATAAGCCAAGTTTGCATAAAAATAAAGAAAGCATGAAAGTAGAAATATTTTAGGGTCATTTTCAAGGTCACCCAAACTTTGATGAGTTTTTGGGAAGTGCTTTAGATGAGTTTCTTTCTAAGCCTTGGACTAGGCTATTTGCAATAGGAATGACACTTTTGATTCCAAGGGCTCCCTAAAGAGGACAAATGGAAGAACATACATGTAACACCCATCTTTTTGCCAAATAAATAGTTAACTTAAATAACTAAGTAAATGTAAAAAACTTGGAAAGGTGAGTTCATTTTTAAGCCCAAATGGAAAATTAGGTGGTGTTAATTAAGTCCTTGATCTTAATTGTAACTTTGAAAACTAATGCTAAAAACTCACTTAAGCACCTAAATATTACTTTAAGCACCCAAAATAATGTTCATAATTCATTTTAAGCATGAAAAAGGTGATCTAAACATGTTTTTAACAAATTTCAAGCTTGGTACTACAACAAAATTTTTAGCATGTCCTTTAGCCTTGAAGCTCTTTTAGGTTTGAGACAATGAACTTAAAAAAAGAGCTCTTAGATCTATGTTTTAAGAAAAACATAATGACTGACATCAGTTACATAACTGATGACATTTAAATTTGCTAATCGATGATGGTTATCTAATCGACATCAGTTATACCAATGTGATCAATGACAACTATCCAATTGGTGTCAGTTTTACTAACCAACATCAGTTACTGTGTAAACCTGTGGCAAACAAAAATGACAAAACAAAGTTAGAAAATCAATTTGCAAGAGTTTTAATGATCTAAATGAAGATTTTAAAGTTATAAAATGATATTATTCATGTGTGGTATGCTTCTAATCCCACCGGGCATGTCATATGTGAATGTAGGAATTTGACTCAAGAGAGGATGGTTAGTATGGTGTTAATTTCAAAATAAAAACAAAATGAATGAAACACACTAACTAGCATAACATCTCTAGGCCTAGACACTAGGGAGAGCTTAGTTAAAAATCATGAATGAAACACATAATTAAAATGCAAAATAAATCCTCTTTTACCTTCCTTGGATGCTCCAAAATGCTTGTTGTAGTGGTTTGCTCAATTTGTGCTCATGAAGTCCTCATCAATGGAAGATTGGCTACTTCCATCTCTCCTTGGCACCTTTAGCTTGTGGCTTAGCTTGGATTGGAATCGATTTGGCATGTTAACACTAATTATAATGGATTTTGAAATCATTTGTGTATTATTACTTTGCATTACCAAGACTTAGAAATGATGTTCATGGCCACTCTATTTATAGATTTTTGAAAGTGTCTAGAATCAACTTGAACCATCCATCTTGAGATTAAGATGTATGGTTGAGGATTAATTCAATTTTTGGAATTAAGTTTATAATTATCCTCATCATGACATTATAAGAAGGGGAAATTAAGAGGCATGGAGGGCATCATGGAAGGCATTGATGAGGCATGAAAGGCATGAATCCTGATAGTTATGGCATTTATGGCTTAGGGATGTCTTCCCAAGAAATGAGGTCACCTGATGATGCATATATTCAATATTCATTTCTAAAAACAAGTTTTCAAAAAGTTTCCATAGATTTATTAATTAGGCTTTAATTTAGTTTAATTAGCTCTTAAGCATGATTAAGCACTTTGTGAACAAATTACCCAAATTGACCAGAATACCTTGTTATTAGTCCAAAATTTGACTGGATTATAATTGAAAGTCAATGTAAAATGTGTTGGAATCATTATCCCATTTAGGATGTTATCAATAGAAAATAACAAAGGCATGAATCTTGTATAGAATATTTGATAAGAAGGAACACTGTAGAGCACCCAAGTGCAAAATTGGCATTTGACTTGAAATGATCTGATCAAAGTTAGCTGGCCCATAAATTGCATTTCCCCATTTAATGATACTCTGGCCAAAATCGACAGTTGAATATATCAATTTCAACTCATTTAATGTGTTTTAGTGTTTTTAGGCTAAATTATGCATTTTGGGTAGAAATTGGTCAAAACGCTGATTGGAGGTTATCAGTGGCCAGATTTAGGTGTCTACACTATGGGGCCTTTATCACCAATAATGATAGAACTTTGACATCAATGAAAATATTTATAATAAATGACTTAGCCAAACTAGGCTAGAAATGTATTACTAAATTGGTCCCAACTCATAATGGAGCTTTCAGGCAAGTTAAGGAACCAATCATAAGCTACTTCCATTAAATTGAATGGAAATAATCTATAGGTAATGTCCTCATTTTATACATTTAAAAGCTTGATATTAGTTTTATATGAGGTCACATGTTCCTCAATGGTATGCCCCACTCTTGGTGTGAATTATGGAAGGTACCTCTTAGGGTTTCTAGGTAGGTCATGGATGGATCTGGGAACGTTGATGGTAGGCTCAACTAATGATGCCATGGGGGAAGCCATAAGTAAAGTCCTACTAGGGGTAGAATAGGAAAATGAGCTAGTTAGGATAACCAAAGGTCTTGGTATTCCTCTAGCAGACCCAATTCACCTACAAATGTACAAAGGTGAAATATGAGTCACCTGAGACTAGTTTGAGATCTAGTGATTTGCATAGTGGCCTCCAAATTGTCCTTGAGTTGGTTAATGTTTAAAGCTTCATTGATCAGTGAGAAGGGCTCCCTCGTTCTAGTGCTAGTTATTATTTGGTTTGAGATCTTGTTCTCCCATATGCATCTATTGAGTTAGATGCACTAATCGAGCTCAAATAAACAAGAAAGGACTTTCATCCTCTCATTTTGGGATTGTTTTTGAGATAATCTAGGGTACAATTTGTAGGTATTAGGCTCCATTTAATTTTCTACTTAGAATAAATATTCAAGATATGTAAAGCTACCACTAGAGATATAATTCCTATTTTCTCATTGACACAATTTTTTTAACACTAACTAGACTAATTACAACAAATTTCACCAACTTAGCACTAATTTACTTCACTTCATAGTTTTTAAATAAGGGGGGAAGGGTCACTTGATAACAAACAAAAATAAAAAGGGGAAGGAATAGAGTAAGGTAGGAAAACGTCTCTCTAAATAAAGGACAACAAAAATTCTTTATGAAATTGAAAATGTTCCTAGCTACAATTAAACCACTATATTTTAAGTTTCACAAAGGTTTGAGCTTTAGTCACATAGGGAAAGAGTCTAAGGTGAAGGGTCGATGCTTGGTATAGGGATCCTTTTTATGAATAAATGCATACGTATTGTCTATGATATTATGGATTATATAACACCTCAATCTTGTACACTTGGTAAACTCAAACCTTGGTTTTTCCTCTCAGTTTTGGACCTTTCCCACTTTTAAAATTCTTGCATTTACTCTATCTTGTGCTCCTTGGGACATCTATTGGTATAAAAAATATTATGTTGATGACCCAGACCTACTATCTTGGCCATAATGCTTAAAACTTGTTTATCTTCCACCTCTATAAGTTTTGGGCCTGTACCTACTTTATGTTCCCTAGATACTAGCATCTTGGATAAACACCTACATCGAAGTAGGTGTCATGTTCTGATGCAAGTGTATAGTGCCTTAAAGCCATTTGATTTTCAAATGAAACATATCTTAATTATCGACCTAAGTAATTTAATGTGAGTTATTTCCTGATAGGAGTGGTATATATTCACAATCACTCCTCATTCATTCCTCACCTAGAAAATACCTAAGGTAACTTATCAAATCATTAAATCAAGTACTCGATAGAGTAAAACTTCCCTATTTCCTCCTATTTCTATATAATTCATAGGGATAACACATACATAGTTCTAAATTACTAAAGGAGTAACCCAAGAGCTATATTTTTCAAGTTACAAGTTAGGTCAATATTATACTTACTTTCCACATATTTCATGATTCACATACAAGTCAATACATAGGGGAGAACTACATTAGTCTGAGGCCCTCTTCAGAGTATTGGCTATGTAGGTAGCACTCATTAAAAAAGGGGTCTTTGGGGTCAGTTCAACACCATGTGCTCACTACCCTATTTTTATAAGATAATTATGAAGATGAAGAACTAGGGTTTTAAAATTTTATGAGAAATGACAATCCATGAGCTAGATCTGAATGTACCTAAGTGAAGGCAAAGACAAACCCAGAAGCATCCAGGTGGTCACATCCTTTTCTAATAGGTATTCACTACAATGCACATACATGAAGTTCATATAGTAGAATCAACTTAACCATCCAAGGCTGACACTAGTGTCCATAACTCTAGATACACTCTATAGTCATATAAAATATCACTTAAGTGAAATAAGTATCACTTGAGACCACCCATCCCTAGCTTATCCCTAGACCTATCTTAGGGCCTCTTTTGACCCTTATCTAGCCTTTGTGCATGTATCACACATCCTTAGACATATTAGATTCAATACCAAACCTTCCCATAGGGATCCAGGCCCCTAGTGTTCCAATTTTTTCCACCTAGACACTAGCATAGTTATTTGGACTCTAGCACTCTGTGCTAGTGACCAAGGGACTGTGCTAATGTACTTTAGCAAATTTCAACCACAACATATATATTTTCAATTTTTAAAACACCTAGGGTTAGCTTAGACCCAAGTCAAACTCCATACAAGCACCATATCAATATAAATACATGACTTTTAGCCCTTTATCCACTAGATGGAATTTAGATGCAAAACACACAAATAATTATGAAACATGTAGTGCACAACAAAGGTTATTGATCCCTATTCTGACCTACTTATATACATAGTCATATACAACCACCCTAACCTCAAAGTACATAGATTTCCAGTCTCAAACCTCATTAAAAACACTCAAGTTAACACTAATAATATCATTCACTTACACTTGTACCATTAATTAGATTGGTAGAACTACATTAGGCTTGATCCCCTCTCAAGGTATTGGTATATGAGTAACTCTCAACACAACGGGTGTTGCAAACATTTAGCCTACCCAACTAACATCACACTTTTGATACTCATGTTACTCAAATACCTTAACAAAATGGAGATCTATGGTTTGCTCAAAAATCATTTTAGAACATGTCATAGATAGTGAAATAGGTTTCATCCACATAGGAATATGCTTATCAAATTCAGACACAACTACTCCTAGAAGTTCACATTAGTCCCTGCATAAGGACATTAGCACTGAAAGTGGGACACTATCATGGTGTGATAATATCCAAGGTACAATGCTACTATCCATGAGGAATTCTGAGACTTGGATCCTATTCATGATAACTTGATAAGCTTTTCTGTTAGTTTTTAACGTCTAGATCATCTATCTCTGTTAGTTTCCAACTAAGTACTTATTTGTGTCATTTATTACTATTTTTATAAATATTAGATTAGGTCAATTCTTGTACAAATTAGTGGTTGTATTTATTGCATATATATTCCATGATTTATTATACTTAAACCCTTTAACAACCTAAGGTTTACATTCTATAATCCCTTAAAAGTTAAATCATTTGGTGAACTCGACTTACTTTAAATACTACCCAAACCTTAACTCTATATGCTCTTATGGTTTATATCCTTCTATTTTCTATGTTCATAGATTAACTCCAAAATCTTATATCAAACTTATTATTTTATTTTAGCAATCTTTAATAGATTAAGTTTTTTAAAAGGTTCAAAATATCATAAGGGAATGTACTTTTGTTGTGGAGTAATGTGTCCTAGCCATAGGAGGTGTTACCATTGTTGAAGGTTTCCAAGTTAGAATAGGTTGTTGTAGAGTTTGAGTTGCCCCCATAGTAGGTGTAATAATATTGGCATCTGGCGGGGTATAAGATTTACCCTTATTAGATTTGTTCTTTATTTCCATTATGGCTTGTAGAATCTATGCATGATCATGGTGCTATTCTTGAAGTCTATCTATGAAACTTTATAAAATATCTTTATTATTGACTACAAGATTTTCATTATCAAGTGGGGGGAGTGTATCTCGAGTCCCATCTTGTGTATCATTTTTATATTGATTGTAATGCTCATGTTTGGATGTATTAACATTAAATTACACATAGTCAGGATTTGAAAGATCCATTAGAGGGGTTATAATTGGTCCTTTGTCCATGGTGTATTATCATTATTTTATGGCTCTATGTCAATTCATTTCATTGTGTGTATGCTTTGGACATGTGCCCATGTCTTTGTGTGTGCCTTCTTGATTGTGTATGCATACATTTGAACATTTCCTTCTATAGGGATCTAAGCCAACCTTGCTTTCTATATGCGTCTATGGAAATTTGAACATGTCCTTGTATGTTTTCTATTTACTAGACTTAGTGATATGTGACCATGACCTTTGTGTACTTTACATGCCTCATGTGTTTGAATGTATGATTTTATGTATGCATCATAACTATGACACTTGTCTCTTGTTTGTTACACTTACACTTAGTTTTTGATGTCATGTGGGACCTCATGCATCTCCCCTTCCTCCTTGGGTGCCTTACTAGACATCAAACCCCATCCCCTTAGGTATTTACTCATATTATATTTAGACTTGTTGTTCATGAACATGTTTACATTGTTCTATCTATCTTGACAACCTTGTGAATGCTAGATCTAACATACAACATACATTACCAACTTATGCTTAGATTATCTTACATTATGATGTCATGCATACACACTATATTAGATTATCACACACGTATCATATATTTTCAGTCTAACACATAAGATGCACAACTTTTATTTTGATGATAGTTATTATAGAGGTTCAAAAAATCCCCTAAAAAAAGGGGGTATTCACAAGGGTTTATCATAGAGATCAATCAATCCAAGTGCACTCAAAACATAATTTTTAGCATGAAAACATAGATTAAAGATCCCATAATTATGGAAATACAATGAAAAATACTCATACATAGATTTGTTTTAGTTTGGAATAGAAACAATAAATTTGGTTAATAACATGAAACATAAGACACTAACACAATGCACTATTACCCAAGGGACCATGCTGCTATCCAATATTCCTAAAAATATAAAATTCTAGAATTATCAAAAAGGTATAGTAGTTAAAATTTAGATATGCACAGTCTCAGGCATAGATTTCCAGATATGCTTAGTTTATGCTCAATTACATGAAAAATTACACAATTTGCTCAAAATATGATTTAGTCCAAAATCCATATACACAGATATCAGAGTTGGGGGCATGTGTGTGACACATTATTCCCATATGTTTAATTTGACACACGTAATTTTATATGGAATGAAAAATCCATGTCATTCTCCACATTGTTACTCCAAAGACCATTTTCACCAGATTGATGCCTTATTTTATCTATAGTGGTTGGTATTATCAAGTAGTCCCTAAGCTACATTATCGAGTGGTCCTTGTGCCATTTTTTATTTCATATTTTTTGAGTGGTCTCAAATCCATCTTACATTGTTTTAGTTACATCACACAACTTTAGTTACATTGTGTATTTTAGTTTCAAATACATCTACTACACATGGGTAGGTAATGATGGAGTCATAACCTACTTGAGTTTTTAATCCACCTACAGGAGGGTTGGATAAACTATCAATCTAATCCAAGTTATTCATAGTGTATTATCCAATGAGCAGGGGTAGACAATGATGGAATCAAAACTAGATTGAGTTCTTAATCCACCAACACATGGGAATTGAGCAAGCTATCAATTTAGTCCAAGCTATGCACTATTCGATCATTAGTTACACACATAAAGGATGTTGCTAGGTTTTTTAATTAGTATGCATACCCAATGAGGTTTATTCATTTAATTCCTCTCTCTATTAATGACTGATACTCCTCAATTAAGGACTGATTCATCCATGTTTCATTCACAGAATACACAATAGAGCACACTTTACACACTTATACCCAGATTCATAAACTTTACCTCATTGATAGGTCCAAGTAAACTTGTTTTTCCTTTATCCTAGTCATTTCACTTTGTTTAATTTATAGAATAGAGTGGGGAGGGAAATTTAGTCATATAAAATCTCACTTGAGTACAATGAGTGTCACTTGAGACCATCCATACCTAGCTTAGCCATAGACCTATCTTAAGGCCTCTTTCAACCTTTATCCAACTTTTATACAAGCATTACACATCCCCAAACATCCCAAATTCAATCCCAAACCTTCCCTTAGGGATCCAAACCACTAGTGCTCCAGGTTTGACCACTTGGACACTAGCGTGATTCTTTGGACACTAGCACCCCATGCTAGTGACCAAGGGATCGTGCTAGTGTCCTTTGCTAGATTTCAACCCCAATAGATATATTTTGAATTCCTAAGAAACTTAGGGTTGGCCTAGACCTATTTCACACTCCAAAAAATCATAAATTTAGTATAAATACATGAATTTTAGCCATTTATCTAATAGATGGAAATTAGATGTAAAATACACAAACAAGCTTAAAACAAGTAGTGCACAATCAAGGTTATTGATCCATATTTTTCCCTAATTATACATACAATCATCTATAACCACCCTAAGCCTAGAATACATAGATTTATAATCTCAAGACTCATTCAAATCACTTAATTTAATACTCATATTAGCATTCACTTGTACTTGCACCAACACTTAGATTGAGAGAACTACATTGGGTTTTATCCCCTCTTGAAGGACTGGTATGTAGGCAATTATCAACATAATGGGGTGTTAAGGACATCCAACTTACCTAGTTAACATCAAACTTTTTCTACTTATGCCACTCAAATACCCTAACATAGAGATCTTGGGTTTGCTCATAAATCAGTCCAAAATAGGTCATATATAACAAAATAAGTTTCATTTGCATGGGAGTAGGTCTATTAGACTCAAACAAAACTACTCCTAAAAGTTCACATCAGTTCCTACACAAGGACATTAGTGTTTAAATTAGGACACCAACATGGTGCACTACTCTCCAAGGTACCATACTATTATTTAGGAGGATTTTTGACACCTAGATCCTATTCATAACACCCTGATTAGATTTTGTACCAGTTTTTAGCCTCCAAATCATTCATCTCAATTAATTTTCAACTAGGTACTTATTTGTGTCATTCATTATTTTTTTATAAAAATATCAGATTAGGTCAATTCTCATACAAATATATGACTATATTTATTTTATATCTCTCCCCTGATTCACTGTACTCGGACCCTTTAACAACTTAGGGTTTACATTCCATAATCCTTTAAAAGTTAAATCATTTGGTGAATCCAACTTACTTTAAATACTACCCAAACCCTAGCCCTATATACTCTTAGGGTTTTTATCCTTAATTTTATATGTTTAGAAATTAATTACAAAATATCTGATCTAATTTATTATTTTATTTTTTCAATCTTTAATAGATTAAATTTCTTAAAAGGTTCAAAATATACAACATTTTATTTTCTTACTTTCAAACCTACAATGGCAAAATTCAATAACCAATTTGATGAGACTGATAAGATACAATTGCAATATTTCATTTCCAAACATTGAGATATGAAAGATGACCTTATCTATATTGTCTATGAAAAACTTTATAAATCAAATAATGGTCAATATTCTAACCCTTCAGATGCCAATATTGTTACACCTATTATGGGGCAACTAATATTTTACAACTTATTTTAACTCGATAACCTTCAATAATGAGAAGACCTCGTATGGCTAGTTCCTTCTCTCTAGATCTATAATCCCTTATGAATGAATCCATGATCTATAGGATAAGGTGTTACATCTTCATCAGGATGCCACTAGACCATCTCATGCATTGGATTCTCATGTTGTTTTACATAAACCTTTGGCATAACATATATCGATAATTCCTTTGCCATATAGATTTATGGCACCCAAGCTTACTTTATATGATGGTAAGGGTGACCTAAAGCACCATTTTTAAGCTTTCCATGCAGCATGTTTGGACTATGTATCTAATGATTGGCTCCTTACTACATTATTCACTTGAAATTTAAAGGATTATACATTATAATGGTTCTATGATCTTCATAATTAGTCTATTGCATCACTTAATCCACTAGAAGATATGTTTTTGGCACATTTTTCAGTCAACATCAGTGATAAGGTTTCCTATGCTCAGTGGCACAACTCAAACTAAAGTCTAATGAGCTAATTGATGAATTATGATATAAAACTATATTAACTAAGATGACTAGCCCCATGGCAGATAGATAACTCCAAGACATATTCAAGTAGAGTTTATTATCGACATTGCACGAAGGTATCCTATTTAATTTTTTTTGATTAATCATAGATCTTTTTCATAAAGTGAAAGAATGGAAAGCCAATATTCTTTCCATAGGAAAACTAAAGTACATAACTAGATCAAATTCAACTACTAAGAGTTTTAATAAGCCTCCATACAAAGTAAAACCTAGTGAGAACAAGAATGATTAAAAAATGATAGTTAATGCAACTTCAAATCTACCTCTTCACATGGTTTTATTAGCTCCTCCAAGGAGATATTTTATGACTCTTCCTTAGTTGCTAGTACGGGTTCTATAATAACTCTTGGAATACAATGTCATATCTCTCCCCCCCCCATCAAAGAGGTTGATACAACTAGGCCTCTTCCAAGGAAATATGACTTCAATGCTTTCTATAACTATCATAGGGCACCAGGCCATGATACAAATAGATGCATTAGCTTATGAAATAAGATATAATATTTGATAGAAACTTATATCATTGATATTGACACTCATACAGAGGCTCATAAACCACAAATAATGGAAGGAAAAAAAATGAAAATATTTTCAAATCTATTTCCAAAGCATACATCTAATGATACAACATGAACTTCAAGTGTTCACTATACTTATCGGGCATATGAACCACCAACATCCTATCATAAACATATGATGGACACACACCCTATAAATAATATCATTGGTGTGTATCATACTGCAGTGCCAACTAGACTTATCATCACTTTTTTAGAGTAGGAGATAGTTGATGATGACTCATATTTATATGCACTATTTATATGAACCTACATTGATCATCATCCTATTCAAAGTGTCAAGATTGACAATGGGTCAAGCATTAACATGTACACTATCACACTTATATGAAACTTAGGTTATTCAAATTTGGAAATTTTTATGAAATATAATTATTTTTGGTTTTAGTGGCCATGTTTAAAGCTCCATCGAGGAGATAGTACTACCCTTACAGGTTGGGCCTACACACATAGACACTAGATTCATAGTGGTACCTAGTGTTATCACATTTGACATGTTATTAGATAGGCCTTATATATAGTAGCTTTGGGCCATTCCATCCACCATACATAAATGTCTCAAGTATATATATGTTGATTAAGTGGTTATAGTTGAGGGCCTTCTATATGAGTATCCTTTACCTATTCTATAACCACTTATATAATAGTCACCAGTTACAGTTCTAGGCATAGATTCTATTAACACACCTATAATATCAGTTGAACCACCAATGTAGGTGAGGTATACTCCTATAATAGTACCACACATGCATACTCTTCCATGGAGACCTTTATTAGAGAGACCCATGTGTTAGAGACATGTTGTAGATTCTAGAGGGCCTCTCTCTCTACCACCACATAGATCAACAATATAATAGAGATAATCCACACTAGTTATATCTTATTCTACCATATGGGTCCCTAAGAACCCTAATGTTAATAGGCTAGTTCAATTAACTTCACAGATTCATAGTCCTACTCTATAAGTAGGTTTAGCTACAGATCACTTAGTACATCTGATTTGCAAATCCCAAATACCTCATCACACATCATGTACAATCACTTTTCCTCTATTTGATATATGCCACATTGATTATGAGTCTCTTGTGAGACTCATAGAGTAGTATGTTCCTCTCTACTTGTATATAGCTTTGCTTACCTTGCTCCTTGTATATAATTTCTTTTTCATGATTGCTTCTATATAGATTATATACTCAAAAAACACAAAAACATTTATATATTGCTCAAAAACACAAAATTTATATTGTTTTCATATCCATGTTTATATTCTTTATACTTATAGGTACTACATATGCTAGCTATATTAATATAATCAATTTTATCATACATACATGCTTCACTTGTTCTTGTTGAGTGTTTGTAGATTCTTACAGGACTAAGGTCCAACACACAAATATAGATTTGATACTATCTACCAACATATCTACATAGATTCATCATTGATACATTCAACCATTAGGGGCATCACATACATAGATTTTGATTTGGTGAGTTACATATTTCTATACTCTCTATCCTAGATTTAACATTACTTACATCTTGATATCGATCATCCTATACTGCTTAGATTTTTTTCGACTACTAATATAGACTTAATTATGTACATCTTTAATTTTATAAAATTTTTTACCACATGTTCATGTATATTTTCATTTCTAATTTTCCTAGTTTAGACTTGATTATGTCTCCCTATTTCTACGTCTATTCAAGGGCATTTGAATATGCCATTATGTTAGTGCCCGAAATTGCATTGAAGCAATTGAGCCCTTATCAAGTATGAATGCCTGAGTATTTATCCCAATTCTAGTTTTCAAGTGCTCATTGGTCTGTCAGAGGTCAAATTAAATTCATGTCTGTGCACTTTGAAACCCTTGTTCTAATTGCCCTAGCTTAAACCCTTTGATTTAAAAATCAAATTTGGTGGAAACAAATTTAAGCGAGAACACTTTTAAATATGCCAAGGACTTAGTTTTATTTTTATACTAAGGTTTGACCATGTTTATTAACATGACCAAGTCTTAGTCTAAAAATTCATAACACTTGGTCCCTTTTTATATCTTATAGCCCATGGTCCATTTTATTTATTTACGTGATCTGAATAATGCTTGGTCCCTTTGTTATATGATTAGAATAAAAGTCATAGGGATTCCTTCATATTTATAAATGTCCCAAAACCTTAGGTTAAGTCCTTTGTCCTAAGTTCTTTATGTCTCAAGCTTTAACTTGGTAATTTTCCTTATCAATTTTGAGCCAATCATGACTGAGTTAGCGTATACGTAACAACCCCATTGGATTAGACATAAAAATACATGATTTTTTTTTAGCACATATACCAAATATAGACTACATCTCGAGAGTCTAACAAACACAATAATAGTGTTCACATGCAAACATGACATCAACTCATATTCCAATATAAAATACAAATCTCCAATATCATGAGAGAAAATCAACTCAATATAAAAGTGTTTATAACATTTTGAACTTAACTTATCCAAACACATAATTACCACTGTCAATGTGCATCAAAGTATAATTTCAACTCTATAATAATAATTACAGTATATTACAATGTACAAATAATATACTTGGCTATTTCTAAACATAATTCCCAAATTCAAGTATTTGTAGCAATATTATGTGTCATCTCGATAAGTAGTACTATTGTGGGGAGGGAGAGCATCACATAAATACTTTACCACACCAACCATAGATCAATGATCCCCTACACTGTCCCATCAGGAATGACCCTCCCTTCATGGATGGGTAGATAGTGACGAGATGGGAATCTAGAGAGACTAGCAAGTACCCATGTGTTGTATGATTTCTAACTAACTAAACATGCAATATATCATTGAAAAATATATCTATTGTAAGATATCACACATACATATAAATCACACTTATAAAATTATAATACCTCATTAAACATACTTTGGTCTAAAGTTTTACAAATAATAAAAGTTAATGATCTAGATCAATCAATTTCATACACACCACTTGATCAGACTGCCTTCATCTAACATTATAATGCCAGTAATTCAATAAAGTCCATCTCACTCTTTACTCTATATTAGAAATGCATATTAGTCAAATATAATTTAACCACAAGATTCATCAACTTATATCTCACTAGCAAATGAATCATATAACATGCTATACATAAGAGTAATAACAACATACATTTAGTCTGTCAAACATATGCATGAATCTTTCATTATATTTTATCCCATACTAGAAATAATGATTATAAATATACCACCTAGATAAACATAAAATTTAGCTATATAATTCAAATAATATAATTTGTTTCTAGTTATTTACCCCCTATGGCAATCCATATTACTACAGTCTAATGTTCTAAAACTTGACTACCAGTTTTCCATAATCAATTATATGAAGTAATCTCAAATACACAAAAATACAAGAATTATATAAGTAACTATATATATATATATATATATATATATATATATATATATATTCAAATCACCATTCTTATGGAATACAATAACATATCAATACAATATTTCTTAGATTCTCAAAGTTTGTATGCAAGCATACACAAATCTACTACCTATAAAAACACATGCTATTCATATCAAATACTAGTATGTATATAATATATAAACAAATATAGATATGAGTTAGGTATACTAACTATAGTAAGTACCATTTGGGTACAATATGTCTCTATACTATAGTACCATATGATATCCCATACTATAATAGGTTTCTAACTATATGACAACAATTCAAATGTATGACTTTCAAGACTCAACCAATTTATAATAACAAGCATACAATAAATAATTATACCACCTAGTATACTATATACAAGCTTACCAAAGTATCATACATATAAACATGCATCACAATGTGCCATTGAGCACTAAGTGTAACTAAGTATTCATAAATATGAATACACTCATAGTATGTAATGCACACAAGTACTCCATCCTGAATACATATGATTAAAAGTCATTCACATTAATAATAGTGAGTTAGATAACCCATTATCCTATTGACTCGTTTGTTTTTGTAGATTATTCTAAAAGTTAAAGTCCCTGATTCTTGTGAAGCCTAAAGATTTATTTAAATCATTTAATAAATTATAGGTATAATTCATATATACCAGTACTTGCACATCATAATGTGCACCACATGTAAGTATTCTAATGCTATGAAATCTTTAAACCACAATTTAGTGTTTTAACTGTAACTACTAAGCATAAAGAGTAACTAATGAAATAGTTATAAAATACATGGAAACACACTTTTGCATACTATAGTTAGAGAAACCTAGAATTTCATTTTTCCAAAATACAAGTAGTCTACTTTTACCATAAGTTTATACTGGGTTTTACAAACAATCATTTTCTAGACTAGTTTTAATCAATCCCTTAAATATTTCACCTGAGAATATTACTTTAAGGAATCTACCCTAAATTTTGACTGCACTATAAAATCATAAATATATAATTTGATATATTGTCAAATTTAGGTAACAATTTTGCAATAAATAAGAGATATTAAAGCTTTTCTAGATTTAACTCCATAGAGGATAATTATATTCAACCATTCAACTCTGAGTTTAATCCACTCTACATTTGATAACAAACAATTTAATTAATCAAAATTTAAATCTTATAATAATTCATAACCAATCAATTTAGGGAATCCTAAGCTTTATTTCAACCATTTAGACACACCCAAAATATAAATTGCTACGTTTCTAGAGTCATATCAAATATACTAATGTGAAGCTCAATATATATATTTCTCAAATATTATTTTTAAGTCAATAACATGTCTACCCTCCCAGGGTTCTAAGATAAACTAATAAACATGTTTACACCCATTTTCAATATTCTATAACATGTTATTAAATCAGAGACACAATCTGTATTTACCATTAGGAGTGTTTTTACCTATAATTTTTGAAAGATTTAAACAATGGTTTATGTTTTTGACTATTTATAAAACTCATTTGTTTTCTACTCCATTAGGTAAATAAGTCATAATATCCTTATTACATTTAACTACATCCTTTAGCATTACTGGATGCTCAGATTAAAAAAATATGTTTATTTCTCATTTAATAAATTATGTTCATGGGTTGGACTTGGACCAAAATAAATAGTAATATATTTTTCACAATAAATAATAATAAATTTTATGAAATAGATAACAATATATTTTTCTAAAATAGATAACAATATATTTTTTCGAGAAATAAACAATAATATATTTTCTGAAATTGATAACATATTTATCCGAAATACATAATAATATATTTTTCCAAAAATAAACAATAATATATTTTTTTGAAATATATAGTTTTTCTATAAATAGATAACCATATATTTCTCTAATATATATATATATATATATATATATATATATATATATATATATATATATATATATATATATATATATGGAAATAGTTAACAATAACCGATAAATATAATAATCCATTTTTCTAAAATATATAATAATAGTCGATAATTATAACAATCTATTCTTTAAAAATAAATAATAATAACCAATACTTATAATAATCTATTTTTCTAAAATAAATAATAATAGCTAGAAATTATAATAATCTATTTAAGTGCAACACTATTTATATGGTTGGGCAAGCAAAACAAGGTGGCCATTTATATGGATGGGACTAAAAAATTACTACAATGTTTATATAACCAACATACCTTCCTAAAATTGAATGCTTGTTATATGACTGGAATAGCCAAAGTGGGGCGATGCCTCTATGCAAAATAGACTATATAAATAATTAGTTTTAAATACTCTACATGATGGGAAAAAAGATTACTATAATATATAATAGATACCAAGCTTAAATAAAAAGACCAGATATCATCACTAGAAATTAAGATAATATATGACCGGTTTAATCTTTTTAAAAGTTTAGTATGCAGAAAATAAATGGTGCCCAAGTAGAAGGAAGATCTACTGAGAGAAAAATTAGATTTATGGCTAGGCTAAGCCAATTAAAGTAGCACCTCATGACAACAGTTAAAAATAAAACAAATATATATAATCATTTCTCAGTTGTTGGAAAGGAAGAAATAAGTGGTGCCATACAACAGAGTAAAATCCAATTTTTTTAAATAGAATGCAAATAGTTGAATAAGGAGGGTAGACACCTAGCTATTTCTGGTAGAAATAAATTCATTTTCAGGTTATAATGTATATAAAGTAAGTTTCTAAAATACTTAATAAAAGCATAATATTTGCAAAGTTGATTATCTAAGTCATTGCTTAAATTTATAAACAACAAGCTTAACTAGAACAAAGATTAAACATTCAAATCCATCATTTAGTAATTTAAAACATCTCCTACATCTTGGGTTTGTTGGTAAACTATATCTACTCCTCCTTTTTTGCACCGTATCTCCCTCGCCAAATTTATCCCTCCTTCCCAATCTCCTACCACTTCTGGATATATAAGGCTAAGGCTAAGGCTAAGGCTAAGGCTTAGCTTTTATTTTTAAGAGATTTTATCAATTTCTTGTTTTTCTTTCTATTTTTTGAAAATTAAAATTAGACCTTTCTTGTTTTATTCATTTTTAAAATTTCCTTTTATAAAATAATCCCTCTTTTTTATATTTAAACTCTAGTTTTACATTTTATTTTATTTCATGAAAAATAATTATTTATTTATTTAACTTTCAAAATAATATGGAATTTGGAACAAACATATATTTTGTAACCCGAACTTAAATAATGCTTATCTCATTATGGCCCAATTTAACATTTAAATATTTCTAAGTAATTTAATGACAATTTTTGAGGTCATAAATACTTCATATTTTAAATTTTTGCCTTTACATGTATTAATGACATGATATTTACCTATACTAGAAAGCCATAGAAGATAATATTTTAAGCAAGAATAAATACATGATAATTAATTAAATATATTTCTACCATGAATAACTACTGTGTGTGTGCAAGGTTTCACTAACTCTCTGTATACCTTCAACATCTCCATCTACACCACCCTCTCTGATGATACTCTCCCTCCGATACATTTGAGGGATGAATTCTCCTGCGTCCATCTCACAACATGAAAATAATTAGATCTTTTCACATGATAATCATAAGTAATAATATATAAATGAATCAATACATTATAAATTCAAAATGTAAATGCATACATAAACCAGTTCATAATAAGCAATCATGTATTTACATCTAACTAAGCAACATTTTATTATCCTGAAATAGCATAAATCTCAAGCTTTAGTAAAAAATAAATCAAATCTAAATTTATTAA
This sequence comes from Torreya grandis, assembly GCA_037957365.1. Taxonomy (NCBI): domain Eukaryota; kingdom Viridiplantae; phylum Streptophyta; class Pinopsida; order Cupressales; family Taxaceae; genus Torreya; species Torreya grandis. Next base: position 981,978 of record JARHVA010000764.1, on the reverse strand, counting down.
CTACAGATATCCATAGATAATCTAGTGAGTTTGTCTGGTGAGAAATTAGGTGTAACAGGATCATGATCAAATGATGAGCATCGATGTGGAGTAAAATGATCGAACAATGTGTGATCATGGTTGACTTTTTAATGAAACTCAAGATAAGCATAGATGTGCCAAGTGTCAAGCTCATGGGGACCCTATCAGTGATCCAATGGAATGCAGAGCAAAGGATTGAGCCCTAGATATGATCAACAACATAAGACAAGAATGGACTTTTCAATCGAGCTCAAATTCAATGTATAAATAGACTGGTCAGTATACTTATACATTTTATAAGTTTGCCTAGAAAGTATCTCATGGTTAAAGGATTAATTAGAATCAATATTTTGGATGCCATGAACATCTCCTACAAATTTGGTGCCTTCATGTTTTTTCTATCCCATGATGCAAGCCTTTAAAAGTTGAACAAGTAGCATGATAGTTACGTGAATGCCATTGACAGTCATGCAGACATCAAAATAAAGCTCAATGAATAACCATTTAGGGATTAAATTTGATGATTACATGAATGTCAAATACATTCACAAATATGCTAAATGATAAACACATGAATGTAAAATTTAATCCATAACTATTATCCATTGGAACTAAAATTTGATGGTCATGCAAACATCATCAACATTCATGTGGATGTCAAATAACATGCATGAAAATGTCAAATTTAAGACATTATAATTATCCACTAGGGATTAAATTTGATAGTCATGTGAATATCAAAGACATTCATGTGAATATTAAATGACGAATATGCTAATGTCAAATTTTTAAGCCATGATAGACAACTAATAGCATTTGATCCTTCAGATCTAGATCAACAGTCCATGTTTGATCATGCAAATCAAGATCGATGGTGTGAGTGAGAGTAAACCTATCAAAGAACCAGGCCAAATAATAATCTACCACATGGCAAAAAGATGCTAGCCTAGGTCAAGATTGATTGTGTAGAGCATAGAAAGCCCATAGATTCTCTAGGTGGCATGATCTTGGGGCTCACAATAAAAGCTAATGTTAAGGGGATGCTGAGACCCCATAGAGTTGCCAAGTGACATGCTCACGTTTATCATGCATACAAGGATCTGACATTGCCACATAGGAAGTAGACATTTCAATGGATGCTAAAGGCAAATGCGGTAGCCTATAAACCCTCTAAGGAGGTATAGAAAAAATAAGTAAGAATCACGATGAACAATAATCTCAATCGCATATGAAAACAAGTAATGTTGAGGTCAGTTTGAATAAATATATTGATGAACAATGTGACATGGCGATGCCACATAGGCATACACATCATATTCAAGGACCTTGTGCAAGGAACTTAATGGAGATTTTACCACTGACCAACTTGGCAATTTGAAAATTGAAAATTTGTGAGAGGGGCCATGATTTGCTAAAATAAGTCAAAGATTGAAAATAATACATTTATGCATTAAAAATAGGGGTAAACATGTGAAAAGGCAAATTTACAAGAAGCAAAGGTGAAAAATGCAACATGTGAAAAGGTAAATTTTCAAGAAGTAAAGGTGCAAAAAGCCAAAAAGGTAAAGGGGTCAAGTAAACTTGGGTATTATATTTTCTAATGCTTTTCTTGTCTAAACTCCTCTATTAGGACATATATTGTAAGTTTGAAAGATCAAGGTGGGCCACTCAAAGGAAGATCATTTAAGTGGCCATAGAGCCAAAATATTTCCATTCCATCATTGCAAGAGTAGGTTGTTCCATGACATGCATGAGGGGAAGGACAATTGTCTAGAATTTTTCAGTTGTCTAAGTAAGTGGTCAAGGGCATCTTTAGGAAGTTACACATAAAGATAAATGGTTTATTTTGCCTCCACCATGAATATTCTCTTTTTAGCTCATTTGGAAGCATCTCCAACCAAGAAATCAATGAATTTATTATAAATCTCCATCATTGCTTGTAAAGGTAGTTGTAATAATAATTTTCCTTACAAAGACATGAAGATTCTAGGTGTGGCAAAGGATTTTTTCCAGTTGGGAGCATCTTGGTATAATTAGGAGGGCTATTATGTAATTTTGTAAATTACAACTCAGAATCCTGTATTTGAAATGGGTAAAAAATGTATAAATAGAAGGATTCTCCTCTATTCAAGGGGTTGGTTGGCCATTAGGTTGGCCATTGTGTGGGTTGTTATTGGTCTTTATTTCTCTTCAAGTCTAGGTTATGCAGAAATTTTTAGAAATCAATTACTGTGTGTAGATCTTATCTCTCTTGCTAAGGTGGTTACAGTTATACAACCATTAGCAAGCTTTGACAGTATGTTTATATCTCTATTTTTAAAACAACAAAGTCACGATGCTTATCCCTTTGATAACATTTTAAAAAAATTGATATATGTAAGGTTTCTTTTCAAGTTAATGAAAATGTTTATGATTCTTTGTTATTTCATGTTGATGAAGTGCAATAATATGTTTTAAAAGTTTATTTGATTGGATATTTGAGTTTGTGTTCATTATTGGTTGTCATTTTGAACATGGATCTTAGTTATAAATCCCTTTTTGTAGTTTAACTTGGAAGTATGTTGTTGAATGTCCTTTTAGGGCATCTTGGGTCTACATATTTAACAAAAAAATGTTCTAAAATTTTAGTTGCAACACACGCTCTGAGGTTTCAAGGATCATTTGGTAGTTCCCATTAGCTTGAATTTGAGTCTTCTCTACATCTGTGAAAAGGATAATGTCATGAATATTGAAATATACCTAACTATATGAAAAATATCTTGCACACCACCACACCCTTCCTCTTTATAATTAACAAACTATCCTACCTTGTCCTACCCTACAAATGATACACCCCTATTACATATCATAAGTGTCATTTGCCTACAAATGAATAACATCTTACTTATATAACATGTATTTGCATCTTGTTTTTTAAAGCTTAACATTACAATATTTCATTCAGCCCTGATATTCATAATTCTTTAGGATGAAGGTTGTAAGCATTCTTATATCTATATTTAGTAGCTTGTATCTAGCCTTGAGCATTTATTCATTCTATGTGACAACCCTTCTCAAGTGGAGTGAGAAAGTTTGGTTGTGTTCTAGTCAAATTTGTGTTCCCTTGTGCCAATAATCCCCATGGAGGTTGAATTGAAAGATCTCTCCATGAGAGCAAGCTACCTCTTAGGTTATCTCACCTTGGTTTAGGTAGAGATAAAAGTAGTAGGGAGTTGACCATACCCTTTGTAGGTGCCTCTCAATCATTTTCTATGTCTGGTCCATTCTGGATGTCAAACCCTTCCCTGGATATAATGATATACTAGTGAGTTTTTCATCTTTATTTTCCATTTTCTTCAAGTGTGTAAGGCTAAGCATATGAGGTGTACAACTGGGAACCAACACATTATTCTATGGCTCTATGCCAATTCATTTCATTATGTGTATGCTTTGTACATGTGCCTATGTCCTTGTGTGTGCCTTTTTGATTGTGTATGTAGACATTTGAACATTTCCTTTTATGTGTCTCTAAACCAACCTTGTTTTTTGTTTGCATATGTGGACATTTGAACATGTCCTTATATGTGTTACTTTATTAGAATTATTGACATGTGCCCATGTCCCTTATGTTGTGGCCCCTTGGCCTACTTTGTGTGTCTCACGTGTGTTGTATGTATGCTTTCATGTATTCATCATGGAAATGATACTTGTCTCTTGATTATTATACTCACACTCATTTTTAGATGTCACAAGGGACCTAATGCATCTCACTTTCCTCCTTAGGTGTGTTGATGTACATCATGTCCCATCCCCCTAGGTAGTTACTCAAATTATTCTTAGATTATGCAATTCATACACATGCTTACATTGTTATATATATCTTGAAATCCTTGTGAATGCTAAATATAAGATACATCATACTTTACCAACTTATGCTCATATTATCTTACATAATGATGTCATGTATACATTATATTAGTTTATTATGTAGATATCATATATGTTTTTAGACTAACACACATCATGCAAAGATTTTATTTTGAGAATAATTATTGGATAGGTAAAATAAATCCCCTCAAAAGTGGGGGCATTTAGAGGGGTTTATCATAGCGAGAAAGCCATCTAAGTGCACTCAGTATATAATTTTCAACACCTAGACATATAATTATAGAGCTGAGAATAAAGGAAATATAATGAAAAATAGTTAAACATATATCAAAGTTATTTTGGTAGAAAAATAACATAGAGGACATTAGCACGACATAGAGGACACTAAATAGTGTGCTATTATCCAAAAAGTCGAACTACTATCTAGTAGCCCCAAAAATAAGAAATCTATATTTGATAGAAGAACACATCAATTATAACCCAAATTTACATAGTTTTGGTCATAGTTTCTCCTTGACTATATGAATGTAGTTAGAAATATAGCTTTGATGTTTGCTAATGACAACTCTTAAATTAATTTAAGATGCTTTATACTTAGATTGTGACTGCTCCTTGTGAATTATTTTTAAATTGGGAAGAATAGGGAAATGTTTTTCAATGTGTAATGTGTGTAAGTGCTTAGTAAATAATACAAAGCTAGGAATAATTAATGAAATTTGATTTGTATTTATAGTGTGTACACATGAAAAGTTAGAGAAGATGCAAATATAAACCAAAAAATATTAAATTCCTACTCTAACAAAGCAATGCACCTCTGGTTGAGATTAAAATAGAACAAACAATAATTTTACCTTCACCTACTAATGAATATCCTCTTTTTTTTTGTGAATTTTGCTCAGATTGAAGATGATGTGGTTGCCCATAAGTAATTCAACAACATGTCCCCTTGGTTGATTAATGATCTACTTGATGTAAGGATGGAATGATTGCATGGCTTCTTCACTCAATGGGAAAAGTCTTGTTAGGCTATTTAAGCTTATTTAAAGTGAGGGGTTGAAGATAAATTTATAATTTTTTTAAGAGGTTAAATGGAAAAACATATTTGATTGAGATGGAGGGCAAGGATTGAGTCAAAATCCTCATTAAATGAGAGAAGTTGGCTATTTAATTGGGGGGTTTAGAATGTAAGGATTTTTGTTTATAAAGAGTGGGCTTGACTTGCACTTGGTCCTTGCCATTTGGATTTGTTGATGTGATGATTGGATTTTTTGATGGGGTTTAATTTATTAAATTTATTTTTCTTGTTTTTTGATATTTGGGGTTTTATGTTTTTCATGGATTTTCTCATTAACATAATAAACTAACCAATATGATTAATATAACTTTTCATTTGGTGGGATTAGACAATTTCATGTGTAATATGATTAATAGATGGGGATGATGACCAAATAGTAACATGTTAGGCTAAGGGTGCTGACAATGAGATTAGGGATATAATAAGATGCAATGATAAGATTAAGGCTATATAATAAATATGATAGGGAATAAATAATGAGTAAATTAAGTTTTGGAATGGAATCAAGGTTTTGTTAGGGTGTAATAAAATAAAAATAGGGTTTAATGATATTAGTGCATAAATTAGTGGATTGGATGACAATGAGAAATAATGACACTAGGGTGGTGGAAATGGGATGTATACATTTTACCCCTCTTTGAAAGGGCATTATGACTATAGGAAATGACATATTTTAAAACAATTTATAGGAATAAATATGGGTACACTAGGATGCCCCTAGTGGTGGGATGAAATCAAGTGATGATTTGGTTAGAGATGATGCCCCCTTCAGAGGGCATGTAGGGATGACAGATACAAATTGGATCTCAAAATGAGAAGAGGGGGTTAAAATAGAAAAAATAGGGATAGCTTGGTGGTGTGGGGGTTGAATATTAGATAACCTAAGAGTGGGGTCTCATGTCTAGTATGATGACAATAGATATAGATGTGTTGATGAATGTTATGGATGGATAATATTAACACATTTGGTCTAAGGCTTGCATGCTTTGATTTATTTTGATTTGACCCAAGTAATGTTAATGATAGGGTGTTAGATTATGAATGATATATCCTAATAAGTATATGAGATTTGATATGCCCTAAGTAATGGTGTATGAGAGGGGGTTGGATTGGGAATGATATATCTAATAAAGTTGTAAGCTTTAATTTAATTGATTTTTTGGATGGGCAAGTATAAATAAGGAGTTAATTGATTGTGTGGATTGGTGATGCAATTATGTGATTGATGGGTTAATGCTCTTAATTTTATGTGTTTGATGAACACTCAGTCATTGATGTTTATGGATATTTAGATGTGAATGCTTGATTAGGGAATGATGTGTATGAATGGTGATGATGAAAGGGACATGCCATTAATCTTACATAAGGTTTCCAATTGTTTGAACAACTTTATTTTTTATAAATCATATAGAAAGATGCACCATGATATGTGATGACATTGTTTCAATATTCCATATGACTAGCACAAACACATCAAAATACAATAAAATACACACACAAATAAACAACAAAATAAGCAAGTAAGAAAAACATGAAAAAACAAGTTATGTTTTTTTTTCCTTTATCAAGTTAAAACCCTTAATATTTTTTGATTGATGATATCGATAAGATTTGTAATGATGTATCTTGATAAAGTTTCAAGTTTTGATTTGCCCCAAGCAACGAAATATTCTAGGGCTGGATTGGGAACAATATATCTTGAGAGAGTTGTAATCTTTAATGTGGGAATGATATATCCTAATGAAATTATGGTGATTTGTTTAAGATTAGATAAGTATTTTAATGGGATGAAGGACAAAACATAATTGATTTGGATGTTTTTATGGCTTTTGCTATTGTTTTCAATTTTCTAGATGTTTTGGACTCTTTTAGGATTTTTTAAATTTTTGACATTTGTAAGGTTTTTATAATTTTCTATTTTTTTTGGATTTTATAATTTTTTTAGATTTTGTGGATTTTAAAAAAGGCAATGGGAAAATGGAAAAACCATTATAACATTAGGTTGGTGATAGTGGATGAAATGGTGGAGGGATTCAGGATGGGATCTCCAAAAATTGCATCGTGTGAGAACCATGTGCCCCAATCCTCAAGTACCATTCTAAGGATATATAAAGATGTTTAAAAAATGTGTATAAATATTTCCTCCACATCATAATCAAGGTTAAAGGTGGGGAGAAGGATGGATATTATGGACTTGTGACATGGATGGTTTATCCTGTCAATGGATGGTTTAGGATGTCAAAGGTAGATGGATGAATTGGATCTACCCCCATATATTGTTTTAGACAACAAATTTACGTATGATTCTAAATAATTTTTTTATCATGTTACTTTCCCAAGGTACTATAATAATGGTTTTCATATGTGGTTTATTTTGTTTTTATTTTTTATTTTTATTTTTAAATTTTGTAACAACATATGAACTTTCAAGTATGTGATCTAGAGATGTCTATGAGAAATTCATTGATTAATAAGTTGGCATCTTCCAAACAAATTAACCAAGCTCCATTATATCCCCTATTATAGAGGGTGCCTACAAGTAATGTATAGTGGGATGCATGTTGGATTAAGGATTTTAGGGCATTACATAAAAGATTTGGAGGGATGGTGTGATCACAAAGGTAAGTATAAATGTTTGGATACGAAGGGGGATAGGGACAACAATATCATACACATTTTTTGATTATGGGTCACCACATGCTAGGATAATGAGGATTTTATATGATTCTACTAGTTTCCTACCTATAGGAATAATGTTGAATATCTATTTGTTAGACTGAAAGTTACTAGAAGTTTAATTATATGGGGATTTTTATCTATATCAATGCTAACATTAGTGTACTTAAAATGTGATTTAGGGCCATTATTAAATTATGTTAGTGTAGAGGGAAGATTGAGTTCCTTGTATATTGGCACCTTAGAAAGGTTTTTACCAATACATTTATTTTTAGCTCCTTGATTTTGACTTTTATTATTAGATAACACCTCAAAGAGGTTTTTACTAGGAGACCTTGATTTTGTAGTTTTTAGTTTTTTTCAAGTTTTTGGATTTTTTGATAGAGGAACTCTTTGTGTTACGTAAAATATGTTGACGTTTCAAGATTGATTTTGAATCCTTATTCATGACCCTGTGGTTAGATGTTGTCTAGGAGTTTTAGGAATTTTGTAATATCTTCATCATTTTGAAAGAGTTCCAATGGTACATGATCTTGTTGGTCTCAGTTGATGAGTTTAGGATAATGTATGTCAAGATGGATGACAAGGATAATAATCTAATTGAAAGGATTGTTGGCAATAATATCTTTGTAGAGGCCATGAGTTTAACCTATCTTGATGTTGAAGGAAGTTTCCTTAGAAATTAGGGAAATTTCAGTAACATCCTCATATTGATCATCAAGTGGTTTGCAACCAATGTCATGATATCTTTTATTTGCACATATTTTTATAGGTTCTAGGATCCCTTGTTTATGAAGTCTAAGTCTTCATCCTTTATAGTTCATGAATTTATACATTTGGTTTGGTATAAGATAATTATTTCTTTGAAAATGAGATGCAAAGCCATCATTGTATACCCATGTATCACTTAAAATTTTGATCATCACATCTACAAGAAGGCTATATTGGACAAATGATGTTGAGCCAAATTGGTAGGCTATCAATTCCATTTTATTCATATTCATAGTGGGCTTGCCACTATTCCTAGGAGAGATGGGTTGTTTTACCACATGGAAGATATTTTGGATTTCATTGTCTATAAGTACCTCTTTTAATTTAGGATTGATTTTAGATGATGTGATATGTGATGGGAGATGGGATAATGAGTGGCATTTCATGGAGGTAAAATTTGGGATGGTCAAGTATTATATCATTTTGGCCAAAGATGGTTGGTCAAAAATGGGTTGGTCAAAGATGGGTGATATGTCATAATGGTCAAAGATGGGATCATCAAAGATGGGTTGGTAAAATATGGATTGGTTGAAGATAGGTTTAGCTAAGATAGGTTTATCAAAGATGGGCTGACCTTAATTTTTTATAAAGGAACTTTATTGCGCTTTGGAAAGGGATTTTGGCATATCCCAACTATTGATTATTTGACATGGATGCATTCCGTTTTTGAGTGACATTCCTTGGAGTGGTAATGGTAGGACATAGTTGGATTATTATAGCCTATGGGACTGATAGGTGTCATTAAAAGGATTATTAGGGTGTAGATCATGTAGTCATTGACTGGGTTGTAGTTGATTTTAGGATCATTTCTCTTTGAATCTTTTTCAAATTTTAGAAAAGTGTAGTTTTCATGGTTTAAGAGCCAAATTGTTTGTAGTTAATAAAAATAAATATTTATAGCATCTTAATTTGTAAATTTGACAAATATCAATTAGGGATCTACCCTTTAGTTCTATACCTCATCATTTTTGAAAGTCTCACATTCACCATCTCACTATGACTATATGCTTATCTTTTAATCTAATCCATATCATTATAATAGCCTAGGTCTCATGTACTACAAAAAAAACTTAAAACTTGATAAACATCCTTCAATGTCATTTTTAGATCAGTACCTATTTTTTATCCCTTTAGACACTACCAGCCATAGAGGGACACTACTGTCGATGGTAGTGTCTAGATCCTTATCTAGTCTCTAGTTGCCAAAATTCATGCAAATTTCAAATAATTCAAAACCCATGGGTCATATTATTTGCCTTATTGAACCCTACTATGATATATTTTCAAAAGGTTTGGTATAAATACATGTCTAAGCCTTCTCATTCATCATTTAGAAAACACCAAGCAAACACCTACTAAAGCTAAATCAATCAACTATAGAACCAATCTATTCTACCTTATTCATCCTTATTTTCATATCAAGCATAAGATCAATCATATTATAGATTTGAAGCATTAAAAGAGAAACACATGAGTGATATTTATCAATATGCAAGCTAGATCATTGCATGCATCATCATAATCTATATTTCCCCCTTATGCACACACTTTCCCACACATAGGGGAGAACTACATAAGTCAGTGGCCCTCCTTGGAGTATTTAATTTTTAGGTAGTGCCGATGACAAAGGGATCTTTAGGTCAACTTGACACCATGATCCCACTACCCCATTTTCAATAAATTCACTCTAAGGACGAATAAGGTTGAAGAGCTAGGGTTTGATCAATCAATGAAGAGTGATAGCCTACATCCCAAATCTAAATACATCAATCGAAAGGTGAAATAAAACCTATAACAACAAACTTGGGAACATCTAGATCTAATAATTATTTCATATCGGACACCTACATCATAGTCAAACACTAGCATCAATGATAGTGTTTAAATCTGATGGTAGTGCTCATAACTACATAAGCAATTTATAGAATCTAATGACTGATCTAGAATACTAATCATGCATACTTTACACCTATATTTATTCCAGATCTTCTTGCACATATTAAAATATCTAAGTACTATTATTTATTATTTATTGCAATATCTTTCAAGATATTTACTTTACTATTTTTAACAGTCTTAGTGTATAAATTCAAAATATTATTTATCTTATTTTTATATTAATTGGTATGCTATTTATTAGTTTATCACTCTTGTGCTTGAAATAATTCTAAATTATTAACCATATACCCTACATATTTAAATTTAGGGTTAAATATTTGGTGAACTTGACCTTTGTTTTCAAAACCCTAGTTTGACCTTAGGTTTCCTAAATTTATGTTTTTTGATTTCTTATTGCTATAAACTGCTATTTCAAATTCTAATTGTTTCATTTATAAGTAATAGAAAATGTTAATCACAAAAAAGAATTTTCAAATGGAAGATAAGAAAGTGCTAGTCAATCATCTCAATAACAACAAAACTTTAATGGATGCATTTATGTATGTTACAAGAGATGATATCCGTAAACATGCTAAGACTAAGGCATCCTCACCTATTGATGGTAAAGCCTTAGGTGGTACTATAATTTATTCCATACCAATGAATCTCTCCTTGAGTATATCATCACTTAATACATCTAGTGGGGGCACGTGTTATGTGTTTACACCATTGTTTCCTGAAACAAATCCTACTCTTGTTGCATCTTTCATGGGAACCATTATCACTTAAAACCAATTACCGATTTAAATTCCTATATAAAATCAAACCATGGGCACATTCCCTTTGTAACTTCTCAAACTTCCAACCTTAGATATCAAAATGTGAAATATCTTGTACAAACTATAAAACTTTTACAAGTTAAGGTTACCATAATTGAGAAAAATTATATAGAATCACCTTATGCTATTGATTCAAAAGATGTGTTACATAATCATCTTGCACCTAAAATATATTTTTAACCTTTTCAAACTTGTTTTTTTGCACCCAAGTTCACATTTTATGATGGCAAGAGTGATCTAAAATAACACCTCTAATCTTTCTATGCAACATGTATTGATTATGCCTCTAATGATAAAATTTTGACCAAATTACTTATAGGGAGCCTAAAAGACTATGATTTATGATGGTTCTATGATTTAAAAATCCAATCAGTGAGAGCAATCAAACCTCTACCCAATCAATTCCTAGCACATTTCTATATCAACATCATTGAAAAGATGTCATATGCTCAAATTTCAAAGATCAAATAAGGAACAAATGGACCTATCAATGAATATGTTTTGAGATATAAAAAAGCATTGGGGAAAATGAAAATTCCAATGGTAGATAAATAATTTCAATACATATTCAAACAAATATTGCTTACCCTATTACATGTGTCTATTATTTTCAAAAAATTCAAATCTGTTAATGACTTATGCCATATTGTTTAAGACTGTGAAATGAAACTTATTTATTTGAATAAGATTAAGTATGTAGCAAACATAATGACTACATATAATGCCAAATTTCATATCAAACCAAGCTACAAGGTCAAACCTACATAACCTACAAAATAAATAACCACAATAGTTAATGCAGTGTCATAACAACCTAATCAAATCATCTTATCCAATGCACTTAAGCTATAATTTACATGCTTACCTAAGTCTGCAACTTCTTTACTTTAAAATCTTGTGGAGTGTCATCTCATGTCTCTCCCTCCTCCCATAAAAGTTGATATGAGTTAACCTCTATCCAAAGGATACAATGATAATGCATATTATGACTATCATCAAGGCCCTAGGCATTCTACAAATAAATGTTATACCTTGAAGCATAATATTTAAGAACTCATTGATGACCAAAATATTACCTTTAATAATTCTCCAAAGATTTAGGTTCACAACCTGGTGATCACCATAATTAGAAAATATTTAACAATCCTTTGCAAGATCATTCTAATAAATAACCAAAAGCGCAAATGGCATACAATGCAAATCCTCTTCTATCACATTATGAAAACCCATTAGATGGGATTATTATAACTTATACATGCATAATACCTCTTATGGTTCAGATATATTTTATTACATTTGGTGACAATGAAATAGTGGATGATGAATCAAATATTCATTCATTATTTATTTGAGCATACCTTAACCATAAATCTATATATATTGTTATGATTGAAAATGGTGTTAGTGATAACATATGTAAGATGACATAACTTACACATTTGGAATAAACACATGATGATTTATACCCTTTGACCAAAATGGCTAGATCATTTGATGGGAAACCACAACATGTTATTGGTGAGATTGATTTACCTTTACAAGTTGGTCTAACACATGTGTTTACCACCATCTTAGTTATACCATATACATGAGTCTTTGATATGTTATTGGGATGATATTGGATACATAAACTCCATGCAATATCTTCCACAATGTATGGGTGTATTAAATACATTCATACCAATAGAATAACTGTATTCTAGTTTTTCTATATGAACATTCACTTGAATAAGAGAAGTTTATTTCAAGATAGATAATTATAAAACCCACCAAGATTAATCATCTAAAAAATGGTAAGAAACAAGAAATCCCCTTTCTTAGGCAACCTATACTTGAGAAGCCTTTACACCAGAGACACATAGTGGATTCCACAAAATATTCATTTACACATACACAACATACTTAGTTACCTAGAACACTAAACATGATCCAATTATAAATACTCCAAACAAACCACATAACACTCAATAACGGATTCTATGAACCCCTACTCTTATTATTTCTTCATGACTGTAGAGCCTTATTATACATACACAAGATACCACATATTCTACACATCTAGATATGAAACCTATGCATGCTCTTTGATAATATCACCAATTTCATATACCATATTATAATATTGGAGATAACTATGAGAATACCTTGGATGGATTATATGACAAACTTTTTATTTTAACTATTCCAAAAAACCACAAAAAATAAATATTCTAAAAATACAAAAACATTAAAAAAAATTCAAAAATTCAAAAATATTCAACATTCCCAGATTTTATTAGCTCCTTATAATCTATGTTGTTTTATTTATGTTATTAAATATCATATCATTTCATTCTTATATACAAATATGTTTCATGCATATTTGAGTGTGATACACGCATACCCAAACACATGATTTATGCACTTCTAGATGTTGGACCTCTCCTCTACCTACATCATATAATATGTTTGGGGCATCTGCCTTATTTGATCATGATTGATACATGTTATCTATCCTTTATGATCATTTATACATTATCATGTTTGAACTTATATACTAATTATTACACATTTATATATCCATGCTCATATTTTTCACAGTGTACTTGATATGCTATATTACATAACATTTTTTACTAACACATATATATAGGGACTAGTATAATATGCTTATGCTGGTTGATTATACTTAATTTATTCACATTGTCTCTTACTTGAGTGTATTACATTTATTGATATTATATTTCTTATGGAACATTTGCATATATTTCTTGCTTGTTGGCCCTTGTGCCATTGTATGTTGTTTAGACATTTGAATATGTCATTCCATGTTGATTGAACATTTAAATATGTCACCACTTTTGAGTTTTTAGAATTTGAACATGCCCCTTATATGAGGTATCCTTGGACCATTAATTTGCATTACATTGAGTGCTCTTGTATGTACACTTGATTATTTTATAAGCTTATACCATTACTCTCTAGACTTTGCCATGATATATATCATTGATCTTCATGACTTGATGTGATCACATACTACAAGCCTAATTGAGATATATATTTGACATGTTATCCCTATATGCTACATGATTCATACAAATATTATACCATTACCTTATCATTTTGAGGTAAGGTACCTTCTATATTCTAGTTTCCTCACCTCAAAAAGGGGGATATTAGTGGGGCATGTCATGGAAGCATGACCTCCACATTTTCATAGTTTCTAGATTTCATTGGGAGATGTCGTAAAAACATGACCACCATACTTATACACCTACTCAATATCTCCATATTTTAGTGGGGGCATGTCATAAAGATATGATCTCCACACTTACACAATCTCCAATTTAATTTCATGATTCATATATACACTTGGGTAATAATCCTATACATTACACCAATTTTAGATATATTTGAAGAAATTTTATTTTAGATTTATGACACATATACTCTAGTTCAGAAATATTAGATGTTGCCCAATTTTGACCCCCAAAGTTAAAATATCAACCCTTATGGGTAAAAACTTGCTTGTCATGTGTTATATCCTTATTCAAAGCCTTGTCATGCCCTATGTGGTCTTCCAATAGCCTTTCTAAAACCTTGTTAACAAACTTTAAGGTTTATTTGGAGAAATTAAGGTAATAGTTTATCTTTGAGTTATACTAGGTTAGTCATGTCAAGAAGTGATGAAACTTGGTCAGGTGGTGTCATAGGTCCTTAGGTGTCCTTCAAAGTCATTTAATGCCTCAATCAACTTGTATAAACATTTTATGGTGGTTTGGAGAAGTTAAGGTTATTTTAAAAACTTTAAGGTACTATTTTATGAGGAAAATGGTGATTTTTGATAACTCCAATGTGCATCAAAGCTCAAAAATACCAAAAATCCATACAAGACTCTTTAAAAAGTTCTTGGAGTAGTTTTATAACTATCTTAGATGTCAAGATGTCAGATATTAGTCAAAATATTACATTTCAATGCCAAAGGAGTTTCACTCACTTGTACAGACTTGAGAAGCTCAATTTAAAGTAAATACATTTTAGAGGTGTTTGTTGGGATTCTAAAGGTCAAAACCATGTTTAGGTTGTAGGTACAGGTCTTAAAAGTGCAAAAAACTCTTCCTTCTCTCTTTCATTCCATTGGAAAGCTTGTAAAGGCAGATTTCAAGTGCTTGGTATAGATAAGAGAGAGAAAATAGGTCATAATATTCTTTACATAATAATGGGTCCTAATCACCTTCAAATTTGTGTTGCATATCCATCACCTCTGCTTTATAAACAATCATTAAGAAGACATGGTGGTCTAAAACTGCTAGTCAAACCCATAGTTTCATTATTTCTCCTCAAAATGGTAGTTTGTAACAAATTTAAAGCATGAGATAATTTGAAAAAGATGCTTATAGGTATTCAAATTCATTTCACACCTTCATTCACTAGGTTGCTATGTGTGGGAAGCCATTTGGAAAGAAAAACTACTCTTTTGCAATTTGTAGTATTGACTATCATAGTTCTTATTTGCTCTAGAGTTTTAAAAATTTGAAAGGATGAAACAAAGGTATATCATTATGTTTACACTATTATAAATTCAAATCCAAGTCCATAAATGTCTCCATTATTTTTTCCAACATATCCTATTCAAGTAGCATGCATGATCTTGGTCTTGAAGACTGTGTTTGACTCTACTTACAAAGGTGTTTCCAAAGGTTTTTATGTTGTTTTGTCAAGGTCACCTAGATATCATGATCTCATAAGATGATATGAATAACTTTTAAATATTAGGAGAAAAGTTAAGATGATCTTAGGCTCATAAGACAAAACCTACAACATTTCAATGCCTTAAGCATAAATAATGTAGACCTATAGGGCTATAGACTTGTAGGTCTATGTTTAAAAGAGAAATTATTTGAAATAAAAGTAAAGGTTAGTTTTGAAAGACTAAGGGAAAGGAAATTTTTTTAATTCAACACTTGGAGGAGTTTAAGGGAGCATGAATGAATGAAGAGACCCCAACTTCTATGCATAAACCTTGTACATGAGCTAACTTGCTACATGCCTGCATATACAAATGAGAAAATTTGGGACTTGTATGGTGTTATTAAGAGATATATATATGATATTGAGGTAGATGATATGATAAAATAACGTGATTTGATAAAAAATATAATTAAAAGGATCTAAAAAATTGGTTATTCATAGTTTATCCAAGTAAAGGGCAGACCTACAGGTCCGAAACCTATAGGTCCTCATTCTGACCAAAAGAGTTAATTTCCATGAAAGGAAGATAGGTGTGGAAACATGAATTAGTTTATGAATGAGGTAAGACACATGTTTAAAGCCGCCTAAACCTTTTTTAAGTCAAAATAGAGTTGAGATGATTAGGTCTAAAGGATTAGATGCTCATGCACAAACATGTGTATGAAGGTAAGAGGAAAAGCTTGTAGATTGATATTAAGGGTTTAAAAAGCTTTGTAGGATAGTGAGAAAGGATTTACAATGAAGGTTGGATACTATTAAGGTGTTAATGACATATTTTATAAATCCAAGTTTAATCTCATGTTCAAACTCTTCCTAATAGTCACCTACAACCATCTCTTGAGTGAGAATGAGACACATGAATAGTCAATTTGAAGATGTATAGTCATTGAAGAGGTGATAGAGTTTACAAATAATATAAATGGTTATCAGTATAGTAAAAAATGTCCTTTAATTCCCAATGATTTGTATTGAGACTCCTGAGACATAGTTAAACCCCAAAGATGATCACCTACAAGTAGTCCAGGTAGATCAAGTAGTTTTCAAACTTAAGGGAAGAACACAGTGCATATAGTAGGTTGAAGCCTAGGTAGATGAATAGGGTGAAAGAGGAAAATTAAATACCAAAATGAGACTTGAAATAATGATCAAAGAGATTGGTTAAGGCAGATTTGATTGAACATTGCAGACACAACCAACATAACACTCTTAAGCCTGCCTTGTCAGGTGAAGACATATGCTTGGTAATTTAAGACATAGAGGTATATATAAGGAAGTTATTTGATATGGATATGGTATCCTATGATAATGTGATTCCATTTATTCCTCATAGTCATGAGAAAGGGGTAAAATGTTGGAAACTTCATTCAAGACTAACAAGCTTATAACCAAGAACACAAGCATATATACACAGTCATATGAAGAGTGATTAGATGAAGTTTAAATGGAGATATGAAGGTATTAGAAGTGTAAAATGTTTTAATAGACCCTAATAAGGCATCTAAAGCTAGGTAAAGATAAGGAAAGTGCAATTTAGGCTTTCAAGACCTCCTCGAGCTCTCTTGGTGCAAGACCACAACTTAAGACCGATTTTCACTCACTTATTGAGACCTTGACACTATAAATGGAATTGAATGGATTTAAATGATGATAAAGAGGTTTAACCACTTAAAAATTATAGAATAATTTTTTTTTTAGGCCCCTAACATACATGAACAAATCCTAAGAACTCAAACCCCTCTCCAATGGCCTATTTACAACTCAAGAGCCAACTTCTTGCACTTATAACTATATGAAAAGAATGAATGGGAACATAATATCATATGGATAGTTTATGGGGTTAGTGTAATTTATATTTGTGGCATTGTTTTAGGTTTTGAGGGCTTAGGGTTTATGAACAAAGGCTAATAACCAAAACCAATCTAAACCCTCGTAAAACCCTTGAAGTAACTCAATAAGAGAGATATGAATTCTTATGAATTATAATGATAATGAATGGTCATATAAAATATATGTATATATATATATATATATATATATATATTTTAGGTCCTATAATCACAATTTCAAGGTACTAGTTGGCATGTGTAAGTACAAAGGTGTATAAAATGATCATAAAAATAGAGCTATAGTGTGTTTACAGGTATGAAGGGTATGAAGTGGTTTATAAATAAAGAATAGAGGTCTATAAATACTTTTAAGAGCTTATATAATCATATACATACTTTTTAAAAGTCCCTTAAGATGATATATAAGCTTTTTAAGTCAAGTTGGTCAAGAAGGAGAAATACACTATTTGCAAGACAAATGGCTTATCTACAGGCATATAAAATACTTCAAGAGACCCCCTTTAAATGGATGAAGTTTTATGATGATGTTAAAAGTATAAAAAATTCATTTATAATAAATATTACATAAAAAATTCTTTCAAAATACTCAAACCATCTCTCATGCCTGTTTAAGCACCTAGACTAGGGTTTTTGATCATTTCATGGTTCACCCATCCATACAGGGTTTAAGGAGATGAAAATTGACATGGATAATGGTATTTGAATGGGAAAATTTAATGACACACCTCATGAAATTTTCATGTGTTTAAGAGTGATTTTGGGCCAAAACTCTATTTATAGGCAAGGAGGCCTAATTGAGGCCTATTAAGGAGAGAGAATAGTAGAAAAATGACACTCTAATCAAATTTAGATCATGAAAATTGAATTGAGCTATAATGGGATAATAAGTCCTCAAAAATGTCTTCATTTTAGCAATAAACCTCATGAATTCTTCTACATAAGGATGTTAACATATTTTTAGGGATACAAAGAATGAGACCAAATGAGAGCTTTTGATGTAAAATGGAGTCTTGAAGAGAGTTTTATGAATCCAAATGAGTTTTTTTAGGTCTAATATGATGTGAATATTACTCTCATGGAGAATAATGGTAATTATAAAATCAAACTCAAATTTTGAGCTATTTGGTCAAGATTGGTGTAGTAAGACAAGATGGACTTCAAGACACCTAGCAAGAGAATAAAGTGATGTGTCAAAGGTAACCTTAAAAGATAAAATGAAATGTCTTAAAAATAGATAAAGATATTATTTCAACATGACTTGACCATCAATTAAGTCACTTGTCATTGCACAAGCTAAGGCAAAGGGCAATTTTGGAGAGAAAGGCAAGGTGTCAAGTAATCAAAAGAAACTCCTACGCCACTTGGAGAAGAAAAGAATATTTAGAATATAAAAACATGTCATCTAAGACCTATTGATAAATTTTCATAACCCCACTCTTGGTTGTAACTCTCTTGGACACTTATCTCTCTCTCTCTCTCTCTCTCTCTCTCTCTCTCTCTCTCTCTCTCTCTCTCTCTCTCTCTCTCTCTCTCTCTCTCTCTCTCTCTCTCTCTCTCTCTCCCCCCCCCTATGCCCTTCTCTCCTCTTCTCTATCACTTCTATATATATTCAGCCTTGATAGGCTATGTTTCTATCCTCAACCTAGGTATGGTGAAACCGTACCCATTTTAAAGCATTTTATAAATGATAAACTTCTATTTTACCTCATCCTTTGACTAGTTTCAATGTATATGCTTGACTAATTGATCTTACTAAGTGATAGTCTTGCCTCCTTGACATGTTTATCCTTTCTTGTACTTATGTTTAGTTTGGAATAATTTTTGTAGGTATTTTTAAGTGTCTAAGTGAGGTGTGAAGGTTGAGTGAGTAGCTTATTCACTAGTGTCATACTATGAGCTTTTGACTAGTCCTCCTAACCCAAGCATTCTTCACAACCTTCATGAGAAATACTGATGTAAAAAAGGTAGATTAGGGGTAGTGGTTATTACAAGTTAGTCTCATGTTTGAAGTAAATTTGTGGTTGGTTGGTAGTGATCCAAATATTTTGGTGCATCACCTTCATTAAGATAGGTTTCTCTCCCTTTTCCTAGAAAGTGGTAGATTAGTGTTTGAACCTAAGTAATACATCAAGGGAGCTAGACTTTTAATCTAAAGATTCACTTCTCCAATAGGTCACCCATAACCTTGATATGATTCCATGTTATTAAAAATTTGTAAGGCTTAAACTAACTTATAAAGGGTGAAATTTTGGTTGATAACATTATAAATGCACATGCCATGCTATTGTAATTTTTTTTGTAAAACTTATGAATTATACTACTCACCAAGATACACCAATTAAATCAAGATGTACTATTATCAATCCTTTTCTATTGCAATAAATAGTTCATTTTATAGGATGAAGTGATTAAATCATTAAACCTCATCATATTTATATATTGGAGTGATTAAATCATTCAACCTCACCAAATTTATAAATTAGAGTGATTAAATCATCCAATCTCACCAGATTTATAGGATGAGTTGATTAAATCACTCACCCTCACTAGATTATATTTATTCATGCTCGAGTTGTGAAATTGAGATATAATGATCTCAATGGTTATGTAACAACTCATCCTTATACTAGATTTGGGGCATACTATTTTACAATATCCCTCTTAAAAACTCCAAGGTATAGGTCTGAACCTATTCTAGCTCTAGTGATTCATTATGAAGCATTATTACCAAATCAAAGCATCAAGAGGAAACATGGTTGCATCGACACATAGGTGTACTCCTTCCTTGATCTCTTTCTTTTCAAGCATTTCAATTATTTCAAATTTTATATTATATGCATTGATTTATATTGTAACATTCGATTGGTTATAAGTCATACACTAGAAAATCACTCAAAGTGGGCTCAAGAAAAGGCAAGATGTGTTGTACACACTTAGGTACACATTTATTTCCTTTAACTTAGTAATTTCATCCTTATGCATTACTGAATTAAAGAGGGGGGGGGAAATGTAAATACTAAAAATAAATATTTATAGCATCTTAGTCTTGTATATTTGAGTAATATCAATCAGGGTTCTATCCTTCATTTTTAGACCTCCCTGATATCGAAAGGCTCACATTCACCATCTCACTATGCCTAAATGATTATCTCTTAGTTTGATTCATATCATTATGAAAATTAAGTATCATGTAATACAAAAAAATATTAAAACTTGATAAACATCTTTCATGATTAGTTTTAGATCAATACCTATTTTCTATCCCTTTGGACACTACCAATCAGAAAGGAACACTACTACAGATGGTAGTGTCTAGATCCTTATCTAGTGTCTAGTTACCAAAATTCATCCAAATTACAAATGATTCAAAACCTATGGGTCAGCCTATTTATCTTATTGAACCCAACAGTGAGATATTTTCAAAAGATGTGGTATAAATACAATTTTAAGCCTTCTCATTCATCATTTAAAAAATATCAAACAAACACCTACTAAAGCTAAATCAATAATAGACAAAACCAATCTATTCTGCCCTATACATCCCTATTTTCATATCAAGCATAGGAGTAATCATATTACAAGTATGAAGCATTCAAAGAGAATCCCATGAGTGATATTTATCAAATTACAAGCTAGATAATTGCATGCATCATCATATAATATATTTTACCCTCGTGTAGATGCTTTCCCACACATATGGGAGAACTATATAATCCTAAGGCCCTCCTTAGATTATTGGCTATGTAGGAAGCACGAATTGATAAAGGGGTATTTGGGAAAAATTAACACCATGATCCCACTAATAATTTTTCAACAAAATCATTCCAAATGTGAATAAGCGTAAAGAGATAGGGTTTGATCAATCAACAAAGATATAAATCAGTAGAAAGGTGATAGAAAAACTAGAATAATGAGGTTGTCACATTTAGATCTAACCATTCTTCTATACTAGAGACCTACACCAAAATTAGACACTAGTGTCAATGATAGTGTTCAAATTTGATGGTTGTATCGATAGCTACATAAGTATAATTTATAGAATATAGTGACTGATCTAGAATATTGATCCTGGATACTTTACACATGTTTCTAGTATAGTTCTATTTATGCATAGTAAACTAGATAAGTGTCATTATTTATTATTTATTGTAAAATATTTCAATAATTGTACTTTACTATTTTTAGTGATATTAACTATATAAATTTAGAATATTGGTTATCTAAGTTGTTTTATTACTTGGCCTACTATAGATTAGTTTATCACCCTTATGCTTGAACTGCTTATATACTATTAACCCTACACCACATATATTCAGATTTAGGGTTAAAAATTCATCTGGGATGGTTGATAGTTAGTTCATGAAGTGTTTGGCTTTATGATTATTGGATTTTTTTGGTAAGATAAATTAGAATTTGTATGAATTAGGGGACTGATATATATTGAATCTTGGATGGGTTTGATTATTGTGGTATTTATTAGGCAATGAAGGTCTTGATGTTTAAGGATAAATAAGGGATATTAGGTCTGATACCTATTAGCTGATCTAATGGATTTGGTCAAGTGTTATTTGATTTTGGAATTGGTCTGTCAAAATTAGGTTCCCTTAATAGTGGACATGGGGGATATCATTATCATTATTATGAGTAGTGGGTGGGATATTTTCTTGTAATTGGCTAACATTGTCTAAAAAAGGTACTTAGATTCTAATCCAATTGGGTTTGAAACCTCATTTTGAATGCCATAGGTCTAGATTGGGTTTGTTCAGTATAGATTTGATTTTGATTTAAAATTATTGATTTAATTTGAATGCATTTAGTTTAAAACTAGTTGCTCACAAAGGTAGATACAATCAAGACATGCACACAAGCATATCTTACACTAGTCAAGTGGGATTATAGATAAATAATGGCCCATATATAATACCCTAAAAGGTAGGTCATGGGTGATCTTAGTTAATCTTGTGTTCCCAACACCACTATTCATATGTAGTTATAAGGCTCATTTGCTAGGTTAGATTGGATGACTAGGGTATTCATCTATATACCTTGCCATACATGAGACACAATTTTGTATAAGGGTGTTGTCTAAGCAATAGGTATTGGTGGATGTAACCACCTCACTTCATGGTGATGATAAAACTAGTGACTACTTAGCCAATAAAAATAACTCCTCCTTAATTTATATGTCTTGTCAATACATGGGAATTGTTTTATTTTTGGGTGATGAAATCTCAGTCATAAGGCACTAAAAAATGTAAAGAAGATGCAAATTGTTTCTTGTTTCCAAGATTGCCTTACGACATTAGGTAAGAACATAAGAGTTTTTTCCTTAGCTGACACAATAACATAAACTATTTATTATTCCAAATTTCACATTATGGTATGAAAGAATAACATACACAATCATAAGCTAGATAAACATAAGAAAAAATTGAAAAAAAATACAAAATAAGTGAATTACTTAAGATTAAATGATTAACTATGTTTTTTTTTAATTATATATCTTTGAATAACAAACCTATAAAAATATTTTTATTATTTTGGATTAATTGGGATATTTTAAAAATATATAACCTATTAGTTAAACACTCAAAATATGTAAATACCATAATACAAAACATAGACAATGTTTGACAGACTGTAGATGTTATTAACGATGTAAATGCTATGACATTTAAGAAGACATTGAAGTATCAAAATATAACACAAACAAATGTAGATGTTAAACAATTAGACATAAATGTTAAATAGTCATATGAATATGTTAAATAATCATACACATACACTAAATAATTAAATGTCGATGCTAAATAGTTATATGCAGACACTGTAAGATAAAAACACAAGTATTTTTAACAAAGTGTAGATGATATTCTACATAATGTAGATGCTATGATGTATATACAAATGATAAAAATAAATAGATAGATTGGTATAATGCATATTCCAACCTATCCTATGCAGATGTCATTCTCAAAGATGAAAATACTGATACATATGATGAAGATGCTATTTGGCTGAAAATGAGATTTTGAGGTAAAAATGATAAATTCAACCTAATTTTGACCCTAATTAGACCTAAAAGTTAGACAAGATAAGCAATACATTTCCCTATAATAAAAATATTATGGGTAAAGTTCCATCAGGTGTGCTAAGAATGTACACATAAAAATTTAGAGCAAATGTAAATAGTAATATAAATAAATGTTAAACTCTTACTCTAACAAAGCAATGCACCTCTGATTGAACTTAAAAGAGAAACAAAAATAATTTTATCTTCACCTACCAATGAATCTCCTATTTTTTGGGTGAATTTTGATTAGATTAAAGATAACATGGTTTCTTAATGAAATGTGCATTAATAATTCAACATGTCCCCTTGATTAATTAATGGTTTGATTGATGGAAAGATGAAATGTTTGCAAGGTTTATTCATTCAATGGGTATGGTATTTTTTAGGTTATATAATATTTTTTAAAGTTGGGGCGGGGTGTGTGAGGTTCAATTTATATTTTTTTGAGAGGAGAAATGGATGGTCAGATTTGATTTGAGATGGAGGGCTAGGATTTAGTTAAAATCCTCATTCAATGAAGGAGGTTGGATATTGAATGAGGAAGGTTAAGAATGAAAGTATTTTTGTTTATAAAGAGTGGTATTGATTTTAAATTTTTAATTTTCATTGGGATTTATTTATGTTATGACTTTATTTTTTTATTGGGTTTATTTGATTTTCTTATTTTTTGATATTTGTGGTTTTCGATTTTTCAAGGGTTTTCTTAAAACATTAATCAACTAACTATTATGATTAATTATTTGATTAATCTATATTTTAATTTAGTGGGACTAGATGAGGTCTTAGAGTAATATGATTAAATTATTGGTGGTGATGACCAAATAGTAACGGGTTAGGCTAATGATGTTGACAATGGGATTAGGGCTACAATGTGATGTGGTGATAAGATTAAGGTTACATAATAATGATATTAGGGATGAAACAATGACAAAATTAAGTTTTATAATGGAATTAGGGTTTTTAAGGGTGTGATAGTATATAATTAGGGTTTAATTATATTAGTGAAAAAATTAGCAGATTGGATGACTATGAGAAATAATGACACCAGGGTGGAAGAATTGGGATGTCTACATAATGAAATCTTTTGATAATTTCATTTATTTTACCTTATGAAATTTGTGGAAAGACCCAAAATAATATTTAAAATTTATAAGCTAGCCATTATTTGGCACAGGGACATGGCCAATATAGGTGAGCTCTATGATAATGGACCGGTCTACCTAAGGAAGATATATCCCAGAGAATCAGGGATAATTGCCATGAGTTGGAATTAGTTCGAGGGTAGTATAAATTATTTTGAGTATTTAACTTGGAATTTTTTTTGTATTAATGATTGTGAATGTAGGGTTAAACATGCATATAGATAAATAATAGTCATGTGTTTGGGTTTAAGTTGAGTGGTTTAGGATGTGTTAATAATTAACATTGTCAAGTACCTATGACTAGATTTAGGTATCTACATTCCTTCCCCCCTTACTATGATAAAAATATAATCACGTGTAATTATGTAAACATGTGGAGAGTATGTTATCATATAATATTATATGTAATTGTAATTTAATTGTGTATGTAACATATTAAATGCAAGGAATGCAAGTGTGATATATATATATATATATATATATATATATATATATATATATAATGAGGCATGTAATAAATTAATCATTTTTGAAGTAGACTATTCAATAAAAAAGTATAATATGTATCATGTCATCAATAATAAAAATCAACAAGAACAACACATAATATCATACATAAGGACAAGGGTGACATACAAGGGACATGCTCAAATGTCACACACACAAATAAACATCATACACATAGGGCCAATGGCCACAAGTAATGGGCATGTTCAAATGTCACACAAATAATTTTTTTCATACATAGGGCCAAGGGCCACAAGTAATGGACATTTTCAAATGTTGCACAAGAAAATATCACATAGATAGGGAAAAGGTACATAATAAATGGGATATGTTCAAATGTTACACAAGAAAATATACCACACTTATGTCCAATGGCCATAAGAAATAATCAAGCAATGTTAAGATTATCATGTAATAAAGTTACAACATCAAATGAGTATATATCAAGTGAAAATTAGTCTATACTATCCATATGTACCAATTTCAAATAATAGAAAAGTAGAATATTTGTGTATCATAATGTAAGATATGAGCAATTTATCTATAAACTTATAAGATATGCAACTTAACATGATGAAGAGGTCATAGATAGATATAACTGATCCAAAACTCAGAAGTTTTGGTTGATAAATATTTCAATAGCATAGAAATAACATAGTAACAATGAATTCTCTGAGAAGAGATGTCGTATTACTCACAAAATTACAATACAAATATAGGCTTATCTCTGGGAAGAGATATCTGCCTTCCCATTTTGGGTTACAATGCATTTATATATATTTTGAAAGCATCGAGAGATTGAATGGCTCAAGGAATTAATGGGTGACAATTTAAGATTGAGTGGCTCGAGGAAATAACTGTCACAAAAAATTTGACTTCCAAGAATCAAAATAATACAGCGCTCGAGGACATAATAGGTGAGGATTTAAAACAATTCAAAATTCAAGGAATTAATTGTCACCCGAATGGTCACCCAAATTGTTACCTAGATCATTCCTCCCTCCTTGAAAAGCAATGGTCCCCATTATGTCAATATTCCCCGTCAGGTGGGGTAGTTGTGTCTTGATTTGATTCTCTATGAGCCACTCACCTTGGTGGCTAAGCTGGCCTCTTCTAACCACTCGATATAGTGGAATAGAGCATCCTCTTATTGTCTTCATCCAAGTATCCACAATCTCTCTTCTACTGGAGAAAAACTCTATGGATCAAGCTCATCAATGTCTAGTTGTTCTGCCACAACTGAAGTGTCCAATAGAGGTGGGTGATATGGTTTGAGGAGCTCCACATTGAATATTGGATGCAGACCAAGGTAGGCTGGTAGGTTTAACTCAAAATCATTTTTTGCAACTTTTCTGGTGATGGCGTATGGACCATATCACAAAGGTTGAATCTTTTTGTGTAGGCCTGCAAGTCATTCCTTCTGAAGCCATAACCAAACCTTTTCAACCAAAACAAAATGGTGTGCAATCCTATGTTTGTCATGGCATTACTTATACTTCTGATTCATCTTCTCCAAGATGTCATGAACTTGTTATTAGATGTGTTGCATTTATTCAATAAATTTTTTTGCTTTTGCTGCCTCATATCTTCCATGAGGTGTGTATTCCATGGTAGAGAATGGAACAACTATATCAATTGGTGCCATGGGTTGGAACCCAAAACATACTTGGAATGGACTATGCTTGGTCGAGTTGTGCAACACCTAATTGTATCCATGTTGTATGAAAGGAAGTCCCTCGTCCCATGTGTGTGTATGTTTGGAGTGATATATTTGAATCATGTGAATAATTAAGTAGTTTACCACCTCTGTTTGCCCATCAGTCTATGGATGGAACGCTGTGGACTTTATCAACTTAGTATCCATAATCTTCCATAGAGTAGACTAGAAGATGCTTAGGAACCTGCTATCTTGATCTGAGACAATGGACTTGGGGAGACCAAAATGGAGCCATACACGACTAAAATATGGTTGAGTAGTTTTCTCAGTAGATATATCTTTCTTATAGGCAAGCATGATAGCCATTTTTGAAAAATGATCAACTACCACAAAAATACAATCTTTGCCATGTTTAGAAGTGGGAAAACCTGAGAGAAAATCCATTGAGACGGATTCCCAAGGCCTGGTTGGTTCTAGAAATGGCTTGTACAATCCTTGCTTCTTATTTGTTGGCTTGGCTATTGCACATGGGGTGCAAGATTTGAGATATCTTTCCACATCTTTCCACATACGGGGCTAGTAGAAGTGTTTTTGAAGAACTACCAATGTCTTTTTGATACCAAAGTGTCTAGTTGTCCTACTAAAGTGTGCTTCCCATATCATCTTTTATTACTCTGTAATAGGAACATAGATGTGCCCCATATGGTAGAGGACATTATCTTGTAAATAGAAGTCAGAAACATGTTCACATTTTTGGAGCACTTGATATGTATCGACAAAGGTAGGATCTACTTCATATAGAGCACCCCAAGTGGCAGTCTCATGTCTGCATAGGTCAAGAACTATTGTTAGAGCAATAATTGGTGGGCAGCTTAGACAATCTGTAGTTGTATTTGAGCTCCCCTTTTTGTGTTTGATTATCAAGTGGAATTGTTGAAGATATGTGGCCTACTTTTGGTGCCTCTCATTTCATAGTTTGCTTTGCATCTGGATGAATTCCAATGGTCTGTGGTCAGTGTGGACGACCATTTTTTTCCTTAAGATGTAGTGTTTCTAGTGTTTGCAGGCTTGCACAATGGCATAGAGCTCCTTATCATATGTTGGATATTTCCTAACTATATCAGTGAAAGTTTCACTATGGTATGCAACAGGATGGCCATATTGCATGATGATAGCTCCCATGGCATATTCAGATGCATCTATCATTAACTCAAACAGTTGATGCAAATCTGGCAAGGCAAGAATAGGGGCTGAGTAGAGTCTATTTTTCAAATTCTCAAATGCCCTTTGCTATATTTCACCCCACTAAAATGTAGCTTTAGCTCCTCCTTTAGTCACTTGGGTTAGTGACCAAGCAACATGTGAAAATCCAAGAACAAACCTGTGGTAGAAATTTGCAAGACCCAAAAAGCTATGAAGCTCTGTGAGGGTCCTTAGTGTGGGCCATTCTTGAATAACCCAAATCTTTTTTGGATCAACATGGACCCCTTCATCATTCACAACGTACCCAAGGTAATGAATTGTTGTCATTTTGAATGTGCATTTATCAAGATTTGCATACAACTTGTGCTCTCGAAGAGTTTGAAGCACCTTACAAACATGTTGCAAATGTTATTCCCATGTTTTGCTATAAATGAGTATGTCATCTAAGTAGAAAACCATGAATGAGTTGGTGAAGGGTCATAGGATGTCATCCATCATCCTCATGAAGGTTGCAAGTGCATTAGTTAGGCCAAAAGGCATAACCAACCATTCAAAGAGCCTCTCCTTAGATTTGAATGCAGTTTTCCAGACATCAGTGGGATCGATGGGAATTTGGTGATAACCAAATTTGAGATCAATTTTGGTGAATAACTTCACACTATAGAGCTGGTCCAACAGGTCATCAATCATGGGGAGAGGGTAGTGATTCCTCATAGAGATTTTATTCAGGGCTCAGTAATCAATGCAAAGCCTCCATGTTCCATCTTTCTTCAGTGCCAAGACAATTGGGCTACCACAAGGTGAAGAGCTTGGCCTGATGTGACCCCTTCTGATCAATTCTTGAATCTATCTTTTTATCTCATCATTCTCCAAAATTGATCTACAATACATAGGACTGTTAGGAAAAGGTGATCCTGGGATCAAATCAATAGAATGTTTTACCTGGTAATGTAATGGAGCTCCTGTGGGTGACTTGAATAAGTCATCATATTCTCTTGTGATTCATCCTATCTGATTTTGTTGTTGTGTTGATTGTGTAGTCAGGATTGTAACCTTGGCCTCCTTAGATTTTCATGGTTTGACCACCATGAGAACAAATTGCTTTGTCTTCTCCACCAATATCTTGCATTGCTTAGCACTGATTAGGGAGATAGATGTGGGAGGTAGTACCTCTAGCACCCTATAGCACCATGTTCCAAGAGTGAGGGTGATCCTTTGGGTTCATGATTCACAGATGCCATGTCACTCATACATGAACGGCTAACCAAGGAATACAACACAAACATCTAGATTGACCACATCACACAGACTTCATCTTGGAATGGTTTTATAGCATATGAAAGAAGACACTGATGGGTGACATGAAGGTCTCTCCCTGGGCTCAACCATCCAATACTATAGGGCTTTGGATGAGGCTTCATGGATAGATCTAGACTTTTCACAACTTTAGTAGAGATTAAATTCTTTTGACTCCCACTATCAAGAATGAAATGTAGAGGCTTACCTTTTACCCATAATTTGGAGTGAAACAATCTTTCTTTATCATTTGATCTTTCCTCATGGGTCTATGATGAAGCAACGATGGTGTCAGGCTCAACATCTACAATTTATTCTTTGTCCTCTTTGACTGTGGGTTGTGTATGAGGCAGAGTAGTAGATGTCGAGTATTGTGACTTAGTGAGTAGTGACTTGATGGCTTGACATTCTTCTTTGGAGTGAGTTCCAATTTTGTGGTAATCACACCATTTTCTAGCCTTCCCCTTCTAGGATTTCTTATCCTAAAACTCCTTCTGCTTCCAATTTTGGCCTCATGTTTGACCTTCCTTGTCACTTTTCCATTTTGAGGGTTGACTCTTCATATTCTTCCTGCCATGCTTCTGTTCAATCTTCACTACAAATTTATATGCCTCATCGAGGGTTTCCAAATTAAAGAATTCCATTTCCACCCATATGTACCATTGTAGTCCACCACGATATTTGAGAGTTTTATGTTTCTCACTTTCTTGAATGCCCAATCTTGCAGATAAAGAATGAAAAGTGTTTGTGTAATCTTGAACATATTGGTCCTTGCCTTGGTGAAGTTGTTGCCATTGTATATACAAATCATCATACACTTCGATGGGATAGTATTCTTCTTTTATTGCTTCCATAAAATCATCCCAAGTAGGTTCCAACCCAAGGCCAATGATATCTATACTGAACCTCTTTTTGTACACTTCCCACCAGTTTTTCACGGGCAATGATGATTTTAAAAGAGAGAAAGTGGTCTTTTCTCCATCGGTGAACTTATTTATAGATAAGTAGGAAGACCATTAATCCAACCAATTTTCCACTACATCAGCATTGATTTTGCCTTCAAATGTGGGAATATCAAAATTTACTTGAACCTTGAAGGGTGTTGGGGCACTGAAAGGAGGTTTGCTTGATGAGGAACCAGGATGTGTAACCGCAGAGCCAGAATTTTCCATCGGAAGTGTTTGAAGAATTTGAGAAAATTATTGTAGCATCTACGCTTGTTGCCATTGGAGAGCTTCATTCACCATTTCCTTGAAAGGATAAGATGTCTCGGTGTTTTCTACCATTTGAAGTCATTTTGGGTGCACAGGTGGAAAGTTTGGAAGCTCTGTCGCTTCCCACCCAAGTTTCTTGTATCCTGACCTTGTCCTCGGGATCATACACTCTCAAGACAAATTGCTCTGATACCACTGATCCAAAACTCAGAAGTTCTAGTTGATAAATATTTCAATAGCATAGAAATAACATAGTAACAATGAATTCTCTGAGAAGAGATGTCGTATTACTCACAAAATCACAATACAAATATAGGCTTATCTTTTGGAAGATATGTTTGCCTTCCCATTTCGAGTTACAATGCATTTATACATATTTTGAAAGCATTGAGAGATTGAGTGGCTCAAGGAATTAATGGGTGATGATTTAAGATTGAGTGGCTCAAGGAAATAACTGTCACTGACAATTTGAATTCCAAGAATTAAAACAATACAATGCTCGAGGACATAACAGGTGAGGATTTAAAACAATACAAAATTTGAGGAATTAACTGTCACCTGAATGGTCACCCAAATTGTTGCCCAAATCAATAACCTATTATTGATAGTAAGATGCCCCCCATATAGGCATGGCCACTAGGTAAATAGAATCCAACATCAAATAATCCATGTATGATATGTATGTATTGCATCACACTCATATACCTCATGAAACGCATGTGTATTTGAAAAATAAACATGTCATATACTAAGATATGTGATATATAACATATGTAAATAAGTAAAGTAATATTCATGTCATGTTAAAGTCATAATTTTTATTTTTTGAGAATTAATTTAAATTTTTTAATATTTTTTAAAATTTTGAAAGGAAGAGAAACTAATCTATGATCAAATCAGTGGGAGGAACATAGTTCATGTTTTTATCATAGATTTATGAGGCAAATTTTTATGAATGGAAAAAAATACATGTAGATGAATCTAAATTAAAAAGGAATTAGGTGGTGTAGTGTAACTATCTTGATCATTGCTCATATAAGTCTTTACAAGTTGTGTAACTTTATATGGTGTAGGAATCGATGGAGTATGTGTATAATAGGAGAAGATATCACTACATATGTTCATTTTGGAACACATTGAACTATGTGAAGTACTACCTTAGGATGTATTTTAAAAGAAGAATATCTTTTTAAACTTTAATATCTATTTGATTTTAGACTTGTTTTTAAGGAGGGTGTACAACTCTCCTTTGTATGGCAAGGTCTTGCATATGTGAAACAATCATATTTTGTACTATGCTCTTGAATAGGTGAAAAAACCAACTATGGTGGTGGTAGAGGAGAAGGAGGAGATACCATTAATTATAGAGGGTGCTCATATCAAATGCCTAAAACTTTGACCACTTGATTATAAGGTGTATATTTGAGACATCAATGTACTACTGATGGTATTGCACTGATATTTTGTATCGAAGGGAATCCTACTAACATAATAAAGATCCCTTGGCTTGGTAAGACTAGAAATGGAGTAGCTATGATTTTTTAACCAATATAAAGAGGTAACACTATATGGCTAAGAGTATTTTATGTATATTCATTGAATTCTTTGAATATTCTTGATGTATCATGTAAAACCTATTATGTGTACCCAAAAGAAAGAAGAATTATCATTTTACACGCACTTTCTACTATGCCATCAAATGCGATCATACAATGTAGATAATAATACCATCTAATGGATACTCATATGTTAGAGGAGGATGCACACTGTATGCATGGTGTACCTATGAATTATTTTTATTTTCTACTATAACATGATTTGGAAATGGATTAATAAATATTTTCAACTTTACATTATCGTTTTGTTATGGCCTAGCATATTTTTTAGGTTCACCTATCTCAATAGTATTTTCATTAATAATATCTTTTATCTTATGCCTTAACTTATAACATTTGTTTGTAGAATGCCCTATGTATATGTGTTAGTCACAATATGCATTATTATCAAATAATTTATGTTGAGGCTTGGTCATATCAACATCAAATGGTGGAGGAAGAGATCTAAGATTAAAATTGAGTAATTTATATAATATATGATGAGGTTGTGGTAACATTGAAAATTACCTCCTTAGTGGAGCTATCAATTGAAGCTTATTTATTGGTTTTGATACTACATTGACTGTTACTTTTGCTTCATTATAGTTTTCATTATATTTGACCTTGTAGTTTGGTTTGATTTTAAATTTGATATTTGTAATAGATGGGGAATTTAGTGCATAATTGATCTTGTTTAAATATATGAGCTCGACTTTGTGTTCTTTTACCATATGACATAACTCATCAAAATATTTTAATTTTTCAAACATGATAGACTCATGGAGTGGTGCTAGCAAATTTTGTGTGAAGATATCTTGTAACTCATTGTCTACCATAGATTTTTTCATCATATAAATAATAATTTTGTATTAAAAAACATATTAATTGATCGATTCATTTGACCCTTGCTTATTTAACAATTTATGCATAAGATAAATCATCACCAATGTTGATAAAGAAGTATGCTAGAAAATGATCTACCAAAGGGTTGAATTCCTTAATTGAATGAAGTGGAAGATCATATAACAATCATAATGCATAGTCTTTGAATCTTCTTAGAAAGATATTAATTAATAATGTTTCATTGTATGCATAATATAAACATGATACATTAAATGATGGAAGATGTTTCTCGAGATAACCTTTACCTTCATAGTGTTTTACCTTATTTTTGATAAAATATAATAAATTATATTTGATTATAGGTGTAAAACTAGATAATATCATAATGCTAAAGATGTAAAATAATAATTTTTTATGATTTTGATAAATTACTAAGCATGAAAAGTTGTTATTTTAGGAAATCATTAGAAAGAAAAGGTGATTAGCTCACACATAGATTTATGCTAACTATTCTAAGCATATAAAAATGAAAATTAGTAATGGAAATGATCATGTAGGTTTAGGATCAAGAACATAATCACAAACTAAATATATATAAGTTTACAATAAGTGGAATAAAATGTGGTGAATTTAGGTCCATTGACTACAGACTTGTCCTAGTTGATTATGACATGTCATTAATAGGAAAAGGTAGAGAAAGCAAAGTTTTTAAAATGATATATTGGAAGGCAAAAATAGAATATATTCCTAGACATGACTGTTATAAGTGGATGGTAGTGTAGTGTGTTCAAGTTTGTTAGCTACATACCTAATCTTATGGATTGTGACAAAATATTGATAACTACACCTTTTACACCTATGTCTACTGAGTAATCTGAGATATCATGATTTGAATTATGTAGTGTAAAATTCAATGTTTTTCTTATCTTTGTCTTTGAAACCCTAAGGGCACTTTGGTAGATTTAAAACCTATAAAAATGGGAGTATAATGGGTTTATTTAACCTCAATCACCCCCTTGATGATTAACCACATCCTACATATCCAATACCCTAAGGAGGAAAATCAAGCCCATGTAGTTCTCCCACCTAGAGTGATTATGCAATTTTTCTCCTTTGACTATATTTATGTAGCTCTAAAATGGATTTGATACTTGAAAATGATGGCTCTTGAATTTATTTAGAATTATCGTAACTTGGCTTATGGTTTCTCCTTATGATTGATCTTGAATTTGGAGAGTTAGGGAATATTTTCTTGATGTGCAATAGAGTGATGCTTGAGAAAAGTGAATACCAAGTGGATATCAAGTGGGGAAAATTAATGACATTTTATGTGTATTTATAAGTAAACCTTTTGATAATTTCCTTTATCCAACCATGTGAAATGTGTGGGAAGACCCAAAATATTGAGTTAAAATTTAGAAATTAGTCATTATTTGGGGTGGGACATGATTGACCTAAGTAGATAGGAGGGCAGAGCACTTGTTTTTGCTTAATGTAAACTTTCTAGAAGGATCAAGGACAACTGTTTCTCCATTAGAGATAGTTTAAGGTGATTTTAAACAACTTGAGCATTTAATATTGAAATTTATATATATTAATGATGATAAACAAAAGGTCAAGCCTATGTATTGATAAAAGGATTAGAAGAGTGGTAAATAAGAGTCATATATTTATGCACAAGTCATGAGATTTATGTTGTGTCAATAATTACCATTGTCAAGTAACTATGACCAAATTTATGTGTCTAAAATTTTCCTCTTTTTTATTAATTAAATTAATAAAATAATGGAGAAAGAATTTGACCTTGATTTCTTAAATTGTGCAAGGAACTCAAATTTAGAAAAACTTGTAAAACTCATAAAGATGCCATTTTGTTTATTTTGAATTTGAAAAATTTTTAACTTTGAAAATAGAAAAACTTGAAAATAGAGTAAGGAGGGGGTACACCTATATATAGGTGAAACCAAATTTCCTTTTAAATTGTAATTTATGATGGATAATTTAAACTAATGATGAATTAAGAGTGATCAAGTTATAAATTTGAATAACTAATAAAGTTCTTGAGTTGGAAAGATGCATTATTCCATCTCTCATATATGGTGAAAAATATCCAATGTACTAATCCAAAAAGGTAGAACCATGATAGGTTTGCTAGAAGTGATTCCAAGGATGTTGAGTATCACTAGACTCAAATGTACATCATATGCAATACAATATGGAACTGCATAATGGGTTCACTATAAGTAATTCCAAGGCGGTTGAACATTGTTGAACCTTAATGTAAATAAAATATGATTTTTGGGTTAAAGTTATGTATAGATTATTTGATCATTGCATTTTGAATCACTAATCATGATTCATCATCAAGAAAATATTATAATGTAATATTTTATTAATGATGAATCATGGATAGTGATTCAAATCACATTGATCAACTAATCTGTACATAGTTTTAACCTAAAAATTCTATTTTCATTCTCATGGACTATGAAAACATCAAAACCCCAGTGTAATGTTTGCCTGCACATATTCAAATCACATTTTTGTAGATGTATCTAGAATCTAATTTTCATGATCAGAAGAGAATGAATAATATTCATGTTCCCATCATGAACACATTGCTCATAGAATTTATTTTGAAGAATAATTTACATTTGAATTTTTAACTTCAAACTTTGAAAATGTGAATGAACAAGTATCATGATTTTTGAAACTTTGAAACTTCTAAACTTTTTCCACTTTGAACTTTGAATTTGTAAATTTTAACTTTGAATAAGTATGAACATGAATGAGTATCATGCCATCATGATTTTTTCCAATGATATATAATTTTATGCATCTATATGATTAATTATAATTGCATTTACAACATTTAACTTTGATGTTGTAATTGTTTTGTATATGCACATACATCTACATTCAAGTGTATATGATTTTATATCTTGAGTCTTTTAAAAGTGAGCACATGCACATGCTAGCTACCCATAGAATCTATATGAGCATGCCAATATTTATTATGTGTTTGATTTATGAATCATTTTAAATTTTTGAAAAGCTATACTCTATTATAAAATCTGATTTTACACTTCTTTGAATCTTTGAAATTATGTATGTTGTATCTTTGAAACCTGCATTTGATCCCAAACCTAATTTTTTTGTTTGTTCATGGAGGCTTAGATCTCTAAGACAAACCCACTATTATTTCCCATTTGAGATGAAAGATGTAGCCTACAAGTCACTCATCTAAAATAAGAGTTAACTATATCATGTGATAAATATAGAATTATGTAATAATTATGTCATTGTGTTGGAGGGGATGTTATCATAGTATAAAAATTATCATTAAAACAAGTATGTAAAATATAAAATGTGAGTCATATTCATGTCTAGATATAATTATCAATGAATCATGTAATAAAGTAACTATCCATGAAGTAGACTATGTTGTAAAGTGCATGATTTATATCATGGCACCTCTAATCAAGCTAAATAAGCACACAAGCATAACATTAAATAATGTTACACAATGTCATATAATAAGGCCAAAAACTATATACAAGGGATATGTTCAAATGTTGTATAAATTCTTTTGGCCCATAAAGGGCCAAGGGACACAAGTAATGGACATGTTCAAATGTCACATAAACCAAGCAAAAACCTCATAGATATGTTCAATAAATTTGAAAACAAGGGCCAAGGGACACACACAATAAGAAATCAATGTCTAGCATATCATGAAAATAAGTAAATGACATCGAAGGAACATAAAACATGTGAAATTAGTCTATTCCATCCATATGTATCAATGTCATATTATATCAAAGTAGAATATCTGTGTAGCAAAATTTAGAATATGAGTGATTAGAAATACACTTATAATATATGTGTGATCAATAGGAATCCAAGAAGGGAGATTAGTATCATGTTAGTATGATCAAAACTAAATAAAAACACACTAATAAAACTAACACCTCTATCCTAGACACTCAAGGAGCAAGAGAATAATACAAGTAACTATCAATAGAAGACAAAACAATATTTACCTTCCTTAAGAGTAAGAGTTGTATGTTGGCCATGGATGGATGTGCTCGATTGTGTGATCAAAGAATATTTGGCAATGGTTCTCCTTGCATCATCTTTCCTTGTCACCTTGGCAATGTTGGGCTTGGATTTGGATTTGGCTTGGCTCTCTCTCAATAAATGATCATTATAACACTACAAAGAGGGTCTTTGAAGGTATTTTTGCATAATAAAATTACACCAAAAGATATTCTTAAAGGTATTTTAGCATAATAAAATTAAAAAAAAAATTGTTGAATAATGGATGAATCTTTGTATTTATAGCCTTCCAAACTAACTCTAACCCAAGTATAGTTATGTTAAAGTTAATCATTGTTGAGTTTAAACTAACCCTAGTTGAGTTAAAGAGGGGACACACAATTGATATTTGGGATAAAGATCTCATTTATTAATCATGGCTCTTCATTTATAAATTTACAGCTTTAGGGAAAATATTTTCAATTCCTTGACTTTGAGGATGATGACATCATCATGACCTCATTTTTATTGGAATTTCCTTTTTACAAAATTAATTTTCACTAATTATACATAGAATTTTTACTTAAGCATTTAATTTGATTTGCTTAGTTAATTCATTTTGCTTAGGATTTGTGCACTTTAATAATTATTTAAGTGCTCCGCTTAATGGGTTCAAAGTCCAAACTATCAATTTACTAAGTTACAATTGGACTAGAGATGAATCAAAAAGAGATCACTATTGTGTACAAGATAATACCCCAAATAAAGATGCTTTAAGATGATTTTAAATACTAATGTCTGATGTGAGGATGAAATTGGGACATTCAGTGATTCCTAAGCTTAATTTTTACTATTTGGTAGAAACAAATCTAAATTTTGGTTAGAACATAATTGTGTCCAAAACAAGGTGTCTATAATTTTCCCTTGTTTGGGGAGATGTTATAAGACATGAGCACAATAACTTCTTCTCAAAGAATTAAAAGGTCATTAATACCCTAGACAATTACCTAAAAGGTGATGAATGAGCCATAAATGCCCCCTTGAGGAAGTGGGTGATAAAAAAGGTTGGTGAATGATCCCTTGAAAATAAGGAAACAATGCTACCTATAAGTAATGGGTATGGAAATACTGATTTGTCTAAAGGCAATTATAATCAATGGCATAATGAGATGCCCTAATAAGGTAGATGAAATAAATGATTTTCACAAAGGTGATTATTATCATCAGCATAGTAAGGTGCCCCACTAGGGTAGGCAAAAATAATGATTTTTCCAAAGGTGGTTATAATCATTGGCATAGTAAAAACATACCCTAATAGGGTAGATAGATCAAAAAACAATTATTTACCCAAAGGCAGTTATAATCATTAATGCTATGAAAAATGACCCAGTAGGAAAGATGAGTGAATACAATTATTTTCCCAAAGGTGGTTATAATCAAAAACATAGTAAAAACATGTCCCAATAGAGAGGAGTGATAATGATTTTCCCAAAAATAGTTATAATTAGTGGAAAAAAATTGGTTTTCCATAATAGAGCAGATGAAAGAGTGATATAATGCATCTTTACCCCAGTAGGGTAAATTAGAAATGGGGGCTTACATACTGAATCTATATGCACGGAGTAAGCGGAAGTTGGCACAAAAGATAGGCATAAATTTGGGCTATCTGCTAGTATGGAGATGTACATCTTAACTAGAAAGAACTACTATTCATCTATGATCTAATTACTCTACATTTGAGTTGTATTAGGGTAGGTCAGAGACTTTTCCAAGTGTGAATAAGGATAAGTATTGTGGCACCATTGATTTTAAGATCCATTGAATTAATTTTTGTTGTAGCTTTGGATATTATATATTATAATTATAGACAACTGTAATAATGACGTGTATCTAAATCATGGGAAACTTAGTTTAAATGTAAGTAGAAATCACCGAGGCATAAGATATGGAAAATCAAATCCTAAGTGAATATACTACAATAAACTAAGTGGAGTATTGTAAACTAATTCACAACCTAAGTACAAGATATAGGTAATCAAGACTCAATTGTAATTAAAGTGTAAGAAGCCTACAATAATTGAGAAATAAATAAGAAAAGAGGTAAAATAAAAACAAAACAAACAAACAAATTAAAAAAAAACCAATAAACAAAAGAAATATATAATAAAACACCAATAAAAAGAAACACACAAGAAAACATCAATAAAAATAAACACACAAAAAAAAACCAATAAAAAAAAAAACATGGTCGCAAACAAAACAAACAAATAAAATTAATAAATAATCTAAAACAAAGAAAAGTACAATAAACAAACTATTCTAAATAAAAAAAGTCAAAAAAAAAAATGGTTAATCACAATGTTAGTACAAATATAATACAAATTATTTGTGCATGTGTAATAGAGGTGTTACTCTTGGTGATAGGGTGATCCCTAAGTTAGGTAGTAACTACATAGGTATAACAACACAAGAAAAAAAGATGAACAATGTTTCACCTAGGCTATAGGGAATAACCACACACAAAAATATGGCAAATATTTACCCTAGGCTATAGGAGACAATGACACAAATGAATAAAATAGGGGGAAATAAAAGAAAATAAAGGGGTAGTTGAGTTGACTCCAGATGCACTAGGCAAGTGGATGCTATCTACATAGTTATATAGATGAAAGATATAACATGAAATTTAGGTTAAATTTAGTTCTCCCAAGATATGGGATAAAAGAAAATGATGATCTAGAAAACATGATTGACTAGCAGATGAAAATGGGAATCGTCTCATAAAACATTGAGTGTGTATAAAAATAGGGATGAAGCTCACAATCATGAAAGTATCAACAAAAATATATTGTGTGAGTGTGACAATATGGTTTAGGCTAAAAACACACTAAAAGATAATAAAAAATCACACACACATGAATGGGGTTCATAATGCTTACTACGTCTAAGGCTGAGAATGAGAATAAACTCATAAAATGGAAAGAGAGTAAAAAAAGTTACTCACAAAATGGTGATAGTGTAAGAAAAACCAAGTGTGCATTAGTGAATCAAATTTGAACACATAATGCTCACAACATGAGCTCACAAAATGGAAAAATCATATGGCTTAGGCCAATAAGGATGGGGAAACTAAAGGACAAGTGGTTACTCATGAAATAGTTAGGAGTCCTAAGATTCTTAAGGCAAAGAAGTGGTCGAAAAAGAAAGGAAGGTATAACTGAGCTAACCTGAGATACTCCATGTATCCAAGTGTTTCCTACATAGTTTGTGCTGACCTTAGGCCAATGTAGTTCTCCAAAAAATGGGAGGAAAAAGACCAAGAAGGTCTAGAAATAAAGTGAAAAAATTAATATGGCCAACCCATAAAATTTTGATGGATGTATATCTTGCATAGAAATTCTAAGCTAATTTTCATGATTTTGTGATTTTTAGTATTTTTTGGAATTTTATAGGCATCTCAACTTAATTGAGGATTATGAGATAGATAATGGTCCAACTCACAAAATAGTGAGAGCGTGGCTTAAACATTCTCTCAAAATGGTGAGAGCATTCAAACTTAAATTGCTTACAAAATGGTGAGAGTGTGGTAAAGGTGTGACTAAACTAACCTCAATGTAAATTGAGCACTGACTACATAGTCCCATTAAGACCTCAAGTCATTTTAGTTCCTCTATACATTAGAGGAAACTAAGTAGGTAGCAACAAGTTTGTGAATTATGCAAATGACATAATATATAATAGTGATGCGACAAGGTGAGTATAAAAATGGGGTTGTTCTTAATTTTCCCAAAGGTGGTTATAATTTAGGAAATAATGACATAGGTCAATGATATTATTTTTTCCAAAGGCATTTATAATTAGTAGCACTAGGAATGAGATAGAAGGTGACAACAATAAATAATGTAATTTCCAAACCATTGTCATACTATTCTAAAATATTGCCTCTACGGGAAAATAATGAATCAATTACTAAAACTTCATTTGAATCCACTTACTTAAGGTGGACAAAGAATAAATGGATCAAAACCAAGGTTAAAAAGGGGTGGGGAGGGGAGGTTAAAATTAATGTTGGTAAACTATGGAAGGTATGGAAGGAATGATATATGATATGGTACAAGGAAGGTGATATTATAGTATGACGTAAACAATCCTCATAAACAATACTTCAGGTCTCTCAAGTGAAATAACACTTTATATGTATTATGTTCATGGGTTCATCAAGTTCATCTCCATATGATGTAGCTAATTTGTAAGCTCTAGATCCATAATTAACAACAATGATATAAGGGCCTATCCAATTAGGCTTAAACTTTCCTTTATTATTTTTCTCAGTCGTGGTGTTCTTATGATTTTCTTTGAGGACAAGATCACCAAGATAAAACTCTTTATGCTTGACATGTCAGTTATATTGACCATGTAACTGGTTCTAATATGTTTGAAGGCTATTTATAATAACCATGCATTTTTTGTTTAATAACTCTAGCTCTTGAAGATGAGAAACTCTGTAATCTTAATCATCAAAGATATGCTTCAATGAAATACATAGAGAAGGCAACTCGACCTCGATAAGAATAATGGACTCAGTGCCATAGATAAAGGAATATGGCATGGCTCCTATTTTAGTATGATAATTAGTATGGTAGTCCCAGAGGGCAAAAAATATCTACAGGTGTTAATCATGGCCAAAATCATTGATAATATTCTTAAGAATATTGATAATGGTCTTATTAGATGCCTCTGCTTGGCCATTACCTTGTATGTAATAGGCAGTGGAAAAATGTTAGGTGATGTTAAACTTGGCATAGAGTGATTTGACATAATTATTTTTAAATGATCTACCATTATAAGATATAATGTTGGATGTAATACCATAATGGTAAATGAGATGGTTGAAGATGAATTTGGAAATTTGTTTTTCAATCACATAAGTGAGGGTATAGATTCAACACACTTAGTAAAATATTCGGTGGTAATAAGGATATGTTTATGGCCATTTGAGGAGGTAGGGTTAATCTTACCAATGAGATTGAGTCCCCACATTAAAAATGACCATGGTGTAAGCTTTGGCTTAAGTGTTCTGGTTGGAACATGTATCAAATTGGCATGTCTCTAGTTGTATCTTCTTGCATGGTTAGCCAATAGTAACCAATATGTAGAAGGTTTTTGGAAAGGATAGCTCCACTAGTGTGGGATTCAAAAAATCCTTTGTGAACTTCTCTCAAAGCTAATGTGGTTTTTTCCAAATTCAAAACATAAAGCAAGGTTCTATCAAAGCTTTTTCAGTAAAGGGTTAGGCCAAGTAGGGTATATCGAGAGACTTGGGGTATAAAATATATTTTTTGATTTAGTGAAAGGTCAAGTGGAAGAGCATGGCCATGAAGGTAGTTATATAGGTTTAAATACCAAATAGAACTAGGACTAACTATGTCATATATCATTTCACTAGTCAAAGGTTAATGGGCAGATGTTAGAAGATGTTCAACAAAGAACTGATAATATTTTGCCTTGTTTATGTTGTGGGTTAAATAACTAATGGTAGTCATGACATCTGCGATCTTGTTATAAGCCTTAGGTGTGTGCTCAAATGAAATGTGGGTAATCTACTACTTGAGAGTGTTCACCATGGCCTTGTATGGTACCAACTTATCATCTTTGATCTGAAAATATTCATTAAACTGATTTATGATTAGATGAGAATCACTATGAACCAAGAGATGCTGAATATGCCATTGTACTACTTGATGAATCCATGAAATGAGTGCTTCATATTTAGCCATGTTATTAGTATAAGGAAAGTTGATACATAATAATTTGTGAATAATATCCCCCTATGGTGTAATAAATAGTAGGTCCACTCTTGAACCATTATATGTGCATGACCCATCAAAATATAGCTTCTAGTTCTACTCCTCAGGAGGTGTTTCTATAATGGTCATGATGGATTCATCTAGGAATACAAACCTGAGTGGTTCAGTGTTTAAAAGGGGAACTCAATAAACTAATCTAAAATTACTTTTCCCTTGATGGCCTTTTGATTGACATTCTCGATCTCAAACTCACTCAAAAACATTATCCACTTTGTCATGCAGCCCTATAAATATGTTCATGATAGTAGATATTTGAGTGGATCTACTTTGGTAATGACTATGATATTGTTGTTAAGCATATAATGATGCAATTTTTAGGTTGTAAAAAACATAGCTAAACAAGATTTTTATATTGGTGTATAGTTATGTTCATACACTACCAGTGTATGGCTTAAATAATACACAACATGTTCTCCCTCATTTTCATCATGTTGAGCTAAAAGTGCCCCTAGGTCATTATCAATGGCAAATAGGTACAATAGGAATGGCCTCCCTAGCATTGGCAGTAACAAAATAGGTGGATTGGCTAATTATTCCTTTAGGCACTCAAAAGCTTTCTAATATTATTCATCCCAAATAAATGTGATACCTTTCTTTAAAAAATGAGTGAAAGGATGACATTTATTGGTCAATTATAAAATGAAGTGTCTAATAGATTGGATTTTGACCTAAAAACTATAGAGATACTTCAAACTATAAGGTGGTGGTATCTTGATGATGGCTTGTACCTTGGAAAGATCAAATTTAATGCCTCAATGAGAGATACTAAAACCCACTAATTTTCTTGAAGTGATACTAAAGACACTTATTTGGATTGAGGTGAACTTGATACTCATGAAGCCTTTCAAATATCCTTCATAGTACAAATGGATGATCTACATGGGTCTTAGATTTACCTAATATGTCATCAACATAGTCTTTGATAATATCATGCATTATGTCATGAAATATGATGGTCATAGTTCTCTGATATGTTTCCCTAACATTCTTGAGGCCTAACAACATGACCTAATAATAAAATATTCCCTAAGGAGTGGTGAACGCTATTTTGTGTTGGTCCTCTAAGTGATCTTGATTTGGTTATATCCTAAAAATCCATCTATGAGAGAAAGCATTTTATACTTAGTTGTGGTGTCAACTATCATGTCAATATTTGGTAGTAGAAATTCATCCTTCGGGAAGCCCTTGTTGATGTCTCTAAAATCAGTGTAGATTTTGATCCCTTCTAACTTTTTAATGACAAGTAAAATGTTTAAGATCCACTCTGAATAGTCAATCGATCTAATACATTTTGTTTTCAAGAGTTTTTCCAACTCTTTCTTAACTAATACA
This sequence comes from Torreya grandis, assembly GCA_037957365.1. Taxonomy (NCBI): domain Eukaryota; kingdom Viridiplantae; phylum Streptophyta; class Pinopsida; order Cupressales; family Taxaceae; genus Torreya; species Torreya grandis. Next base: position 937,506 of record JARHVA010000764.1, on the reverse strand, counting down.
ACAATACAAGGATGCACATTACACAATTTTTGCTTCAAAATTTTGGCATCAGGATGTATAATGAGATGGTGTACAAATAAGGTGAGGTCCAATCTTGGTATGTTTGAATAGGCTCATGTAAATATGTCAATAAATTCCCTTAAAAGGGATTTAATTTTTTTGTTATCCTCCTTAGTGAGGGACATGCCTAAATTTATCCACTTTGGGTCCTCTAGAGTCCCAATGTTGACTTCTGTAGTATCTTCTACTGGGAGAGTCAAGCCATATTATAGAATAGTTGGAAGGGATGTGTATTGGCCATCAATGGTAAAGTCCTTTGGTAGAATTGGTTCTTCAAGCTCTCCCACACAAGATGAATCTAAATCTCCTAATGGTAGCAATAGCCATGTAACAAATACTGTAAGACATTCTTGGACAATTTGATCAAATGCATGTTATTAATCTTTACTAAGCTTAGACCTAAAATTAAGTTCACTATTGGTGGTTTCTCAAGCTTCATTTGAAGAAGGGAGAACATCCACATCTAGAGGCACCTAAAATATTTTTTCACCAAGATATTGGCCTTTTTCTTTACTTTTACCCTGGTCTAAAAGTGTCTCAAATAGGTTTTCACTTTGGGACCTCTATGTTTTATTATTTTTTTTTAGGCTAAGGGTGTTCACCTACTCTCTAAAATAATATTTAGGATCTAGTTTGATAGAGAACCCTTGTTTGTGGTCTCCTAACATAACATTGTCTCTTAGGCATAGAAAATCATAAAAGGCCTCATCATTCTTGAACTCATCTAAAGGTACTATGGATTCTTATTGGTCTTAAACTATATGTTGAGGATGATAAAGGGGAAATATGGAATGTTGGATTATTTGTGTAATGGTGCAAATGGTATAAGGGTCAAATAAGTTGGTATTGGAAAGGTATTTGTATATGTTATGGTTAGACTCTACTTTGTTGTTGATATCATTGTCACTCGTCATTAACATTAGAACATGAATAAGATATGTAGGGTCAAACCCAGGTGGTTTAAATATAATACCATGAGTTCCTTTGTATTTGGTCATAGAAATAGGCCCAAGAGTACCCTACTAATTTGTCCCTAGGCTTTTGCCTTCATACGATTGGTTATCCATGATCCCGTTAGGGATGGGATATTTTTTACTTTGATAACAAGCAACCAATTTGTCATTGTATAACCAAGAATCATCATTAGTAAATGGGTCTTGTTTTTGGATAGTGGCAGGTGTGAAAATAATAGGTGCTAGGCTATGAAGCTTTCCTTTTCCTTTCATTTTCCATTCCATGCAAACTAGCTTAACTTTGGGCCTTCCATAGGTCTTAGGATTATATGGAAGCTTGGTTGTGGAATGTGTCATGGGTAAAATACTCTCATGAACCATTGTCTAAAATGGTTAGACATTTCAATAGGAGGCCTATGTGAAGATGAGGTAAGACTATCAAGGTCAATGCAATTGGCCTCTAAAAATTCAAAAAGTCTCTCTTTGTCTTTGTCCTTCTTTGGTATTGAGTCTAAACCAAAATGGTAATTATAGCTTTCATATTCAACTTCTAAATGTTTGAAATATTCATATAGATGTAAATCTCCATAGATAGTGACCTCCATCCCAGAGTGAGGAAATTTGATACACTAGTGCAATGTTGAAGGGATTTCATGAATTTCATGTATCCATGGTCTACCCAAAAGTAAATTATATGCAAAATATAGGTATAACACATGGTAAATTGTATCATGGGTAAAAGGCACAATTATCACTGATAAACTTGTGGTTCCTTGTGATTTTTTTCTTCATTATCATAGGCCTTGATAGTAATAGTCTATGACTAAAGGTCAGCTACTATATATCCCAGATGCTTGATTAACTTCAGAGACACAATATTCAAGCCCAATCCATTGTCTATGAGGATATGTTTAACTTTGTGCCACATGATGACAAATTCAATGTATAATAGGTTGTTATAGATAGGGCCAAGGGATGACATATCACTTTGGTCAAAGGTTAGCTATTGGCCTGAGGCTAAGTGTCCAACCAAAGCTTGAAATTTGTCTAGATTAATGTCATTTGGCACATGGGATTAGTGTAGGAGTTTTATAAGGATATTATTATATATGGTAGATGTACACAATAAATATTAAATGGAAATTTGTGTGGGTGTCTTTTGGAGTTGTTCCACAATGTCATACATTTTTTATTTAACAATGGTAATTAGCTTACTCTTAGCCAACATAGTGGGTTGGTTCAACTCATTGGTAGGAGGTTATGGACCTGGTATGGTGATTTTAGACCACTAAGTTATGATTGCATAATCTAGATTGGGTATAGGACTATTGCAATAAAAAAATGATGGAGATGGGCTAAGGAGGAAAATTCTTGATTGCTAGTGTGTTTGGCTATGGTCACAAGGAAATGAATATCGATCAACATAGGGTATTAAAATGGTAATCCTTGGTTTTTATTATACTTAGCCATAGTCATAGATCAAGGAAGGATTACCAATATTGGTAAGCTAATTGAAATTATTAGGCAATGGTCCTATTTTTTTGGCACTCAGTCTAGGATTGATGGTAATGGTAGATACATGACCTCTCACAATATAAACTACAACTTTATTATTGTCATGTGCAACTGCATGCTAAGTCTATTGGTTTTTGGGGTCATTTTAACCTTGGTTCCTTCCATTTTATGGTTGATGTTATTGTTTTTACTAATATTGTTGATATTTTTGTTGTTGTGGCTGAGGTCTTTGTTGTTACTGTTGCTGATAGACATTATTATGCTATAGAAAAGGATTCTGGTAGATACCCAAATTTTGATTGGATGTAGATGCTCTATTATCCAACTAGATCTCTCCATTTTCTAACATATTCTAGATAAGGTGCTTCAACTTCACATAAAAGTGTATAGAATGTATATGAACATGATGGTATTCATATAAATCATGCTCTTTGTACCAATTTAGATAAGGTATTCACTTAGGAAAGTGTTTGGGAATTGGCCAATTAATCATATTGGTCATAGATAATTTGTAAATTACTAATTTAATAGGCTCACCATGATCTCTAAAGACTTTAGGAGTGGGTCTTATTATTGGAGGATGGGTTTGCAAAGGTGGTCGTTATAGCATTTAAGGAGATAGCCTAGGTTGAGGCATTAAATAGGATACATTTGTGGAATAATATACATTTGTAACATAGGCTAAGTATATAGTGTTTGCATAATTTAAACATGATGTGATTCAGTTACTCCATTACCAAAAACATTCTTGTTACGATTGCATGGATTGGGTTTTTCATAGTTACTAGCCTAAGTATGTGTATATGTTAGGTTGTGGAGCTAAAAGCTTCAGCTACTTGCAAACAAGGTGGAACAGAAGGTTGCTGAGATCCAGGAGCACCGGCATCGGCAGCATGACCGACGTCGGTCGTGAGCAGTGCTGAAGGCCACCGGCGACAGCAGGGAGTTGGCCGACGTCGGCAGAACCAGGCAAGTAGGGACCAGCGTCGGTCGCCTGTGCATTCCAAAAGTGCTAGTTGCATGGACAATTAGTTAAGTGAACAAAGAGTTTGCATGTTAAGACCAGTTAGAGTCTTGAGCTATGTGGATAATTGTCTAAATTAAGAGTCTAATTTAGTGTTTAAGTTAGGGATCTATTTATAGACCCATTGGCATGTATTGTATAAGCATAAGATCAGGAAGGCAAGGAAGTACCTTCTGGGTGTGTGTAAGATCATTGAGTTGCAGGGTGTTGCAAGCTCATAGGGGATCTACATGTGAGTATGGTCTGTTGAATTGCAGGTTGTAGGTTCATGGGAGATCAGCTTGAAGTGCTATAGAGTGCTTGGTGTACTGGCAGGGTTATTACTGACTAGTTGGTGAGGTGAACACCAATTCTGTGTGTGAGTTGGTTGTTGGGACCATTTTTTGTGTAGGAGAGTGTTGTGTGAGAAGAATTACTGTACACTTGAGGTGTGGCAAACCTCTGTAAGGTGAAAGAGTGTGGTGGCTCTTTGTTGTATTCTTTTCTGTAAAGTGTTAATACAAGATAGTGTATTATCTCTCGTATTCTGTGCTATTAGTGAATTCTAGCTATTTGTGTTTCTGGTTATTTTCGCATTTATAATTGCTTATATTTGGTAATCATACTATGCTCTTTCTGAGGAGCAAGATCCAATAAGAGGAATCAGAACAGAGGTGTGTTTGTTCTTGGACTTCCCTGACAAGTGGTATCAGAGCATTTGGTTGGGATACTAACAGATTGGATTAGATCTGGTTAGTGTGTTTTGATTACAGGTACTCACAGGGTTTTTGTTTGAGTGGGAGTTGAGCAATGACAGAAGACAGTAAGCTACGGATGGAAAAGTTTAATGGCAAGAACTACCAATTGTGGAGGATGCAGATTGAGGATTATCTGTATCAAAAAGATTTGTACTTACCGTTGGGAGGGGTTACTTGCAAACCCTCAGATATGAAAGATGAAGAATGGGAGGTTCTTGATCGGAAGGCTCTGGGATCTATTAGATTAAGTCTTGCATCATCTGTGATTTTCAGCTTATCACAGTGTAAGACAACGGTGGAGTTGATGGAATCTTTGGCAAATTTATATGAAAAACCCTCAGCTTCTAATAAGGTATTTCTTATGAAGCGTTTATTTAATTTGCAAATGTTGGAAGGTGGATCTGTTCATAGCCATCTTAGTGATTTCCATGGTTTAGTAAACCAGCTAAGTTCAGTCAATATTGTATTTGATGATGAAATTAGAGCTCTCTTAATTTTGTGTTCATTACCTGAAAGTTGGGAAGGTTTGGTAATGGTAGTTTCTAATACTGTGTCTCCTTCAAAAGTCTTAAAAGTGGATGATGTTGTGAGTGTAATCTTGAATGAAGAGATACGCAGGAATAGCACAGGTGAATCATCAAGAAATGCTTTGAGTGTTGAAGGCAGAGGAAGGCAAAGAGAAAAGATAGAGCATGGGAGATCAAGGTCCAAGACAGGCAAGAGATCCAAGTCCAGGTATGGCAGAATAACTTGCTGGAAGTGTGGAAAGCAAGGGCACTTAAAGAGAGATTGTAGATCAGGTACAGATCATCATGAAGAACATGAAGAAGAAGTAGACGTTGCAGATTATGCTACACAGGATGCTCTGGTATGTTCTTTGGATAAAGTAGAATCTTGGGTTTTAGATTTTGGTGCCTCTTTTCATGCATCCCCACATAGGGAATTTTTTCATGAGTATGTCCAGGGAGATTTTGGAGAAATTTATGTAGGGGATGGTAAGCCTTGTCAGATTGTTGGTAAAGGGAAAGTGAAGCTGAAACTGCAGACAAGTAACACATGGGTGTTAAAAGAAGTCATGCATGTCCCAGTTCTAGAGCGAAATTTAATTTTTGTTAGAAGTTTGGGTGATGAGGGTTTCACAGTAACTCTCACAGCGGACTCTTGGAAGGTTACCAAGGGTACACTTGTTGTAGTTAGAGGTAAGAAAGTAGGTACGCTTTATCTATCTACTTGTACTACTGATTCTTTTTATGGGTTTTCTACTTCAGCTGTAGATTCGGAGATGTGGCTTGATAGGCTTGGTCACACAGATAAGAAAGAGATGCTTGTTTTTGAGTCAAAGGATATGCTTTCAGATTTGGAAGGTATGGATCGTGGTTTTTGTATGCAGAAGAAGAAGGTAATGTTTCTTGAGGAACCCGATGTTAGTGACAAGAATAGGAAAGCCTTGGTCTTTAAGGAGAAGGTGACGGATAGAGTTCAGCACAAGATGCAGAAGAATTCTGAGCAGAGCAAGGGTGATTTGGATAAGGATTTGATCCAAAAAGAGCTCGCGAGAAAAAGTCAGGTCTCACAAGAAAAACACAAAGACCGACGTCAGCAGGAAAACTGGCATCGGTGTCCAAACAGGGACTGACATCGGCTATGTGCAGACCGACGTCGGTGACTCAGGGCAGATATTGACCAGCGTCAGCCAGGGGAAACCGACGTCGGCAAGGTGGTAGTCACAGGAAACTGACTTCGGTCATCTGCAGACTGAGATGTGACTGGCATCGGTTACTGAGATGAATTTTGGGTGGACAACATGCTGTCATGGAGTCTCAAGCGCCCATATGGAGGACTGAAGGTGTAAGTAAGTTCTTAAATTCGTCATTTCCCTTCTTTACACTACTTGTTGCTCACTTATGGCATAGGACCAAGAAGTTGTTGAAGAAGCAGAACATGTAGATCCAGGAAACAGTGGGAGCTAGGCTTGGATGAGGATGTGATTCCTTGGAGGAGAACCAAATAGGTGTTTTGGGTAGAGTGGCCAGCTAGAAGTAAGCACTGAGAGACGAATGGATGTTTAGGATGAAGAGCGGAAATGGATACGTGAGATGGAAGATCAGGGTATATGGTCTTGTATAGCTGTAGGGTAATGGAGGTTTGTTCATTGTGTTTCTCTTTACTAGGTTGGATAGTATTAGCTACACTATCCTATTTCTGTATGATGTGCTTGTTGCAGGGTTACATATACAGGTATTGCTGAACTAAAGGTAAAGCTAGTTCAGAGGGATGTCATGGAGAATCTGGGAGCAGCAAGATTCTTTGACATGAGTGTGTTCTAGAGACATGGGAGGTCACATGTTGACTTTGTTTCAGGATGATTGTGTGAGACCGGTTAGCACGCCGATGGTTGGACAGTTCTTTGGACAGGGTCTTGATTCACATAATGAGGTTGAGTGCATGGTATGTACTAAATCTGAGTTTTCCCAAGCAGTGGGAGTTGTCACAAGTTAGGAGCCAATCTGGGAGAGAACCATTGGAGGGCACTTCAGTGGATTCTTACAGGGACTAGCAGCAGGTGCACATGCTATGCAGGTTCAGGTAATTTTCTACATGGTTGTAGATGTGGATGTGGCAGGTGATTTGGATGACAGGTTTTGCACCACCGATTTTGTGGTGGTTGGTCTTCAAGGGTGATTTTGAAGATGGATACATAGCCAAGGGAACAAACTAGATGGAGTACAAGTACATGTACAGGTTGCAGCTATTTATCTCCAAGTGGGAGATTGTTAGGTTGTGGAGCTAAAAGCTCCAGCTACTTGCAAACAAGGTGGAACAGAAGGTTGCTGAGATCCAGGAGCACCAGCATCGGCAGCATGACCGACGTCGGTTGTGAGCAGTGCTGAAGGCCACCGGTGACGGGAGGGAGTCGGCTGACGTCGGCAGAACCAGGCAAGCAGGGACCGGCGTCGGTCGCCTGTGCGTTCCAGAAGTGCTAGTTGCACGGACAGTTAGTTAAGTGAACGAAGAGTTTGCATGTTAAGACCAGTTAGAGTCTTGAGCTACGTGGATAATTGTCTAAATTAAGAGTCTAAGTTAGTGTTTAAGTTAGGGATCTATTTATAGACCCATTGGCATGTATTGTATAAGCATAAGATAAGGAAGGCAAGGAAGTACCTTCTGGGTGTGTGTAAGATCATTGAGTTGTAGGGTGTTGCAAGCTCATAGGGGATCTACATGTGAGTATGGTCTATTGAATTGCAGGTTGCAGGTTCATGGGAGATCAGCTTGAAGTGCTATAGAGTGCTTGGTGTACTGGTAGGGTTATTACTGACTAGTTGGTGAGGTGAACACCAATTCTGTGTGTGAGTTGGTTGTTGGGACCATTTTTTGTGTAGGAGAGTGTTGTGTGAGAAGAATTATTGTACACTTGAGGTGTGGTAAACCTCTGTAAGGTGAAAGAGTGTGGCGGCTCTTTGTTGTATTCTTTTCTATAAAGTGTTAATACAAGATAGTGTATTGTCTCTCATATTCTATGCTATTGGTGAATTCTAGCTATTTGTGTTTCTGGTTATTTCCACATTTATAATTGCTTATATTTGGTAATCATACTGTGCTCTTTCTGAGGAGCAAGATCCAACAAGAGGAATCAGAACAGAGGTGTGTTTGTTCTTGGACTTCCCTGACAAGTGTATCAGAGCATTTGGTTGGGATACTAACAGATTGGATTAGATCTGGTTAGTGTGTTTTGATTACAGGTACTCACAGGGTTTTTGTTTGAGTGGGAGTTGAGCAATGACAGAAGACAGTAAGCTACGGATGGAAAAGTTTAATGGCAAGAACTACCAATTATGGAGGATGCAGATTGAGGATTATCTGTATCAAAAAGATTTGTACTTACCGTTGGGAGGGGTTACTTGCAAACCCTCAGATATGAAAGATGAATAATGGGAGGTTCTTGATCGAAAGGCTCTGGGATCTATTAGATTGAGTCTTGCATCATCTGTGATTTCCAGCTTATCACAGTGTAAGACAATGGTGGAGTTGATGGAATCTTTGGCAAATTTATATGAAAAACCTTCAGCTTCTAGGATTACCAATATTGGTAAGCTAATTGACATTATTAGGCAATGGTCCTATTTTGTTGGCACTCAGTCTAGGATTGATGGTAATGGTAGATACATGACCTCTCACAATATAAACTACAACTTTATTATTGTCATGTGCAACTGCATGCTAAGTCTATTGGTTTTTGGGGTCATTTTAACCTTGGTTCCTTCCATTTTATGGTTGATGTTATTGTTTTTACTAATATTGTTGATATTTTTGTTGTTGTGGCTGAGGTCTTTGTTGTTAATTTTACTGATAGACATTATTATGCTATAGAAAAGGATTTTGGTAGATACCCAAATTTTGATTGGATGTAGATGCTCTATTATCCAACTAGATCTCTCCATTTTCTAACATATTCTAGATAAGGTGCTTCAACTTCACATAAAAGTGTATAGAATGTATATGAACATGATGGTATTCATATAAATCATGCTCTTTGTACCAATTTAGATAAGGTATTCACTTAGGAAAGTGTTTGGGAATTGGCCAATTAATCATATTGGTCATAGATAATTTGTAAATTACTAATTTAATAGGCTCACCATGATCTCTAAAGACTTTAGGAGTGGGTCTTATTATTGGAGGATGGGTTTGCAAAGGTGGTCGTTATAGCATTTGAGGAGATAGCCTAGGTTGAGGCATTAAATAGGATACATTTGTGGAATAATATACATTTGTAACATAGGCTAAGTATATAGTGTTTGCATAATTTAAACATGATGTGATTCAGTTACTCCATTACCAAAAACATTCTTGTTACGATTGCATGGATTGGGTTTTTCATAGTTACTAGCCTAAGTATGTGTATATGTTTTCACTTAAACTAGGCTAGGGTTTTAACTTGGGCCTAAGTTTTGGTTTTGGCTCTGATTCTAGTTTGAGGAAGACAACTTGATAATCCCTTTGTCGATAAGGTCCTTTTAGATATGTATGCCTTTGTTAATGATCTCCTTGAATGTGTGCACACACTAAATCTCCAAGTGATAATATATTTCACTGTGTAAATTTTTGGTAAACAAAATTGCTAATTACTTATATGGTAGGTTATGAGTGAAGTGACTAACACTCTCTATCTCTGTAAGTAGCTCACAAAGCTCTCACAAAATGTTTGGCCTAAATCAAATCAACTATTGAAATCTTGTGCTCAGGATTGTAAGAAAAATGCTGCAAAAACTAATTTGATAAATCATCAAAGTTAGAAACTGAGTTCTTAGACAACTTAAAAAACCACTCTAAATCCTATCCATCTAGAATTTGAGGAAAAAGAAGAAGTAAGTAAATGTCACTAGAGGCCACTAGTTGGCAAGTGAAAAAAAACATTTTAGATTTTCTCTAGGGTCTCGTTTACCCTTGTCAAATTTTGGTGGCTCATAACTTGGAGGAAATAGTATTTGAAGATACTCCATGTTAAATGGGTATGAACACACATCATCCAATTTGAACCTCTTGCTCTACTTTCCCATTTGAATGGCTACAATTGTATCCTTCATATGTTATAGTTATCGAGACAAGAAGTTTGATGGCATATTTGGTTGTGGTTTTGGTTGGATGGTAAAAGGTGTATTAACTTAAATAGGGTACAATAGAGGTATGGATTATTATGGAACATTGGTTTGATAGACCAATCAATTAAGAATATGCATCTACACATTGGGATGAGGTTGTTGATATTACATGCATTATTGGTAAATATTGTAGTTTAGATTCAAAATATGGCCTTGGGTTTGAGGGAATTGGGATTGTGATGGAAGTATGTGGCTTTGTGGAAGGTACTGTGCTTGTTGAGTTTGAGTAGGAACTTATTACTGACTAGTCTAACCCAATGATATAAATGGTAATTACTGTTGACTAAGGCACTAGCTTTGAATATGTGGCACATGCTGGGTAAAAGGCAATGGTTTCCTAATAGGTACTTATTAGACATTAGAACCTATTTATTGAACAAACACCTATTGTGAAATATATTCTTAATGGGTGTTTGGCACTTGTCATTGACCAATAGTAATGCATTGTTAATTAGACAACATTTGCAATTATTGAGGTACATTGGTATGTGACTATTGAGGTACATTCACTACTACCTATTGAGGTAGAACATTTGTTTCCCCCTATTGAGGTGGCATACTATTCTACATCTATGGAGGTGGTAAATTGTTTTGTGCCTATATCCATAGAATATTAGTTATCACCTATTGAGGTGGGATAACATTCATCACTTGTTGAGGTAAAATATTGGTTGGTGCTTGATTACTTATCCCGTACTACTACATGCTTGAAGAAGTAGTTGGTTGAGGAGTGGGAGTAACCTATTATAGTTGGGAAGTAGGCATTCCTACCTCCTACTATTGTGAACCAATCATGGTAATATCTATAGGAACTTGTTGTTATAGATTATTTGGTAGTGTATTTAACCCACCTTGGCTTAAATTAGAAGATGCTTGCATGCTATCCATTATATTAGACACTTGGTCCTGAGGAGAAGTTACAATCACTTCTTCAATGAGTGGGACATTAATGATGTTACCTATTGAAGTAAATTGGGAAAATGGGTCCACACCTAGATTAACATGACCTATCAAATCAATTAGCACTCTTATTGAAGGAGTTATCTCTATAATTAGTATATTTGATATTGCCATATCATTGAAATTCCATGCTAGCTTAAGATAGGTTTGATATGCTTCTTGCATTTGTATGAATTGGTATATCATGGAGCCATTTTATTTTACAAGAATTTTTTGATCTTCACATGACATTGGTATGAGTGCCTATGGGTAACTAATAGAGGCTTGTTCAATAGTTTGGGTATAAGGTATATTTTTAGACACCCTAACTAGACTAGGTAGGTTTTCATGGGGAAATTATTATATAGACTTGACTCCTACCTATACAAATCTTACCAAAAATTCATCTTTATTGTCAAGTAAGTGATAATTGAACAAATATAGGTCCTAGATAGATGGCACAGTAACTTAGTAAGGTTATTTTGGGACTTATTCGATAACATATGACACACTATTAAGGTATTGGGATATTTTTTCTTGCTCCTAACTTAGATATGGAGGTGTGTTAACTAGGTAGTGTGCTAATGGATCTTGGCCTTGTTCCACATATTGAGTAGTGTAAGGGGGATATTGATACATCTCAAAAACTACATCACCATATGGGTCTTGAAAAAAGGCATCATTTGTGACTACCCTTTCATAATCTAAATTGTACATGGTTCCACTACATGTGCAAAAAGGCATATCCAATTCCATGACTAACATATAATTAATAAATGTCTAGAGTTCAAAAAACTTGTGAAACATGGTCTAAAATAATTGGTCAATGCTTGGTGTGTCTAGAAACTTGGTCTAAATGGCAAATTTGATCTATTGTTGCAAATAGTCCAAAATCGGCCTAGAATGGATCTCTTCTCCAAAATAATAAATGATAATCTTGGTCTTAAATATCTCCAAGGGATAATGTATTGCACACAAAAGGTTAAATGAAGGTAAGTTTTGAATCATAGTTTTGGCAAAGTGTTTCAAATAAATCTAATCTAGGTTTAAAAAATGAAAAACAATGCTAGGTATTTGGAAACAAGGCACAAATATAGACTCAAAATGGCATGAATTAAATACAAAAAATCAAAGTAAAATTCTAGGTCTTTGAAAACAAAGCACAAAGCTAGACTTGAAAAATAAACTAGGTCTAAAAACTGAAAGGCAAATGCTAAGTCTTCAAAAATAAGGCACAAAGCTAGACTTTAAAACACATCAGATCTAAGGTAAAAAGTTTAAAAGGAAATTAATATAACTCTAAAATAATTTGAATCAATCTAAGCACATAGATTCAAAAACAAACTTGACCTTGGTATAAGACATTCACCCTACGCATGTACCTAAACTAATTGATAAATTTGATCTCAAGTAAGTAAAAATAAGAACGATGAGTAAAACATTCAAGCCCAAGTGATAAGCAAGGATATAATTTAAAATAAATATGATTAAGGTTATACTTGAAAGGAGATTTTTGACCTTATTTCAAAATAATGGATAAAATTAAGGCATATAAAAAATAGACCACTTCCTAGACCTAGGCAACAAGGTATTCAAAGCAAGGAAGGAATTAGTC